>JAOTIX010000120.1:6829491-6840396 GCA_027123715.1 Gaidropsarus macrophthalmus
CGTGAGTTCAATTCACACATAATCTCCGGCTCACCTGTAATGGGATACCACCATCACAGCATTCCTCTCGTCTGACAGGTATATTTCCTGTATCCTGTACCGACAATGATGGATTGATGCTTTCTCTTCCTCAGTGTTCGAAACTGCTGGTTCCTTGTGCCCATCTTTGCCCCATTTCTTGGGACTATCATCGGGGTGGTGGTCTACCAGATGATGGTGGGTTTCCATACGGAGGGCATGGTCCGCGACAAGCGGCTTGTGGAAGAGCAGAACGAAGCAGTGCGTCTCACCAGCATCACCAGTAACGACCACAACAAAGAGAAGGAGGCGCAATAAATGGCCTGAAGTCTGCTTCAGAAATACACAGCAACACAAGAACTAGCTGTAGATGTACACACACACACACACACACACACACGCACACACACACATGCACGCACACAGGCACACACACACACCACACAAAGCACACAAAGCACAGAATTACATTAATTCTTTGATGAGCTATTCGATTTTGTTTTATTTAATCATATTATCCTCAGCATTTCTGACACTGACATGGGATGCTATATTGGACTGTAGTTTTCAATAGGATCTTATAGAATATACCGTTATGGATATCTGTAGTGTCTCCTGACCAATTGTGTGCATACAGTATGTATATGTGTTTATCCAGAAAATACTGGCGTTGACCATTGTTTTATTGAAACACTACTGGAATATCACAACAATCAATCCCAAATCGTTTTTACACAATCTTGTTTTGCTTGTTGTTTGTATTATTATTGCTGGTTTTTACGATATAAACTATTGACGTGTTTTTCAAAAAGCCCAAAGGCACTGTCGTACATTATTTGAGTGTGTCAATGTGATCATTTCCTTCACTACATATCAAACCACCACCATGTGCGTTAGTGAGGCGATGAAGCACAGCCAGCTGGTCCTCAGAGCAGACTACATCCTGACAACGTGAACATTAAAAACACCCTAGGGGGTCTGATTTAGCAACAGTCACTGATTCATTGTACATTATCCAGCTAATTACACATCTACTTAAAACATAAATCAAACATTTGACACAATATACAAATAAAATAGGTCATAAAATGTGTACAACAATCAGAATAAAGTATTCAACAATGCCTTATAATTATGCTAATTAACGGTAGATCCCAGCGTCGCCTGAGGTCAAATAAAACTTTTAACTCATAACATAACAGTTAACAGGAAAACAAAAACTCCCCTTAGAAAACTATTACAGTCGTCCTGACAATAGTAATTATTGGAAAATGTTGCAGGGCAACTCACATCTGCCGGACATTGAGATGCGGATTCAGCATTTCGAACAATATTGAGCTTTCCAAGCATTCTTTTGTATTTATTTGCTCTGTCAAGTTTGGTTAACGGGACTCAGATCAGACTATGGACATTTTTTCCATTGCGGGTCAGTACCAAGATGTTCTCTATATAATGGAGTTATGAGGTAACATCTGCATTCCATATGAGTCTCACGTTAACAATCACCTTTCAGACATTAATGACGGCCACATATTTTGCAAGCAATAGTGCAAGCCAAACACTTTTATTTTGAGACAGAATGTACCTTCCACTAGATATATATCCACAAGAAATCACCACTTGAATTTTTTTAAGAATATATAGGAACATAGGAATGTTAATGTGAGGAATAGCACGGGCAGAACAGAGTAGCCTACGTTATGTTGGAAGATTTAGGACAGTATCGGCAACAAAAAGATCCTTTCATGTATTCTGATCTATAAGATTCAAGATGGGTTTTATTGTCATATGCACAACAATTACAGAGCAGTCGCTGGCAATGAAATTCTTTAAGCTGTGAAATACAACTCAAACCCCTTATATTTAAAAGATTCTGAAGTTGCCATCGTATACATGGATACTCGTCTCCTGGTGGGCTGATTTTAGCAATGATCAATGACGGGGCCACATGGGGCTTTCACATCAGGGGGTTTGCCCCTGCGAAGTGCAATATTTTGGTACCGAATGTAAGAACTACTATGCATTCCTACAGAATAGACGTGTTTGGTGTTTGTAAACTAAGTTATGTAAATTATTGTAAATATGACATATTTTTGTGGGTGGGGCACAACTGGTTGCAGAAAGTGACAGTTCTGAGGTACCGTACTGAACGTTAAGTTCAGACCTAGCATTTTTTCTTCTTCTGCGTTTTACATTATATTCCTGTGCAGCAGAGCGTTTTTGGAAAACATCCCTGGCGTTCTTTTAAACGCCTCTCTCAGCGTTTTTTTCTCCCGCACCGAGCGTAAAAATAAGTTGAGAGACGCTAAACTTTCAGGAAGAAAGTGAGGCGATATTTTGGTTGTAAACAAAAAGGGCGCATTTTTTAAACTGATAACTAATAAACAGGTTCATGCGTTCACTGAACAAAGTTTACGGAAATAAAAGACCACTTTTCCATCAGAAAACTCATCAGAAGCGTTATTACTAACCCATAGATCGTAAAAGCCAAAAAACAACTGAGGTTAGACACTCCGATAGATTAAAATGCTATCGTCGCTTTTATAACAAAAGAGCACCGCCAGCTTTTTTTTGTATTTAAAAACGGTCGGCTTAACTTTTCCCGATCACAAAAAACGCTTGGTCTGAACAACAAACTGTACTGGTATGGCAGGATAAGTATCAACATCTCTTGTTGTCCATAGCCGTTTCTGCAACCAGTTTGCATGCGCAACTCCACTATGACATTGTCACCAAATTGGTCTATAAATTCAAACATCATACGTCCTCCAGTGATGAAGGTAGGAAAACTGTAATAAAAACACTGGTACACTCAGTAAGAATGTCACTATGTACACCCTGGGAAGAAAAACTGATAAAAGGCCAACTGTAGCAGGTGTCATCCTCTTCGAGTCGCAGCATACCACAATTTCAGAAACAAAACCAGGAGGAGTCAGAGGAGGAGGACAGGATGTGCCGCTGCCTCAGAGATCTCCCATTCATGGAAGAAGTGAGAGGAGCAGGGAGAGAGGTTAACACAACCCCCTGACCACAGGCACTTATCTGACATGGAGAGGCAGTGTGTTCTATTACAGAGGTCCTAGGAAGAAGCTCTAGGAAGAGAATCTTTTGGGGAAAAAAGCACCTCAGTTACAGGGCAACATCTGTTAACCACAGCACACCTGAGCTAAGACATGCACGTCTACCTCTTTCTCCCAGTGCCAGAGTTCACTCTACGGAGTGAGTTTAGGATGAATGTACAGAACCGAGGATGTGGACAAGAGGGAACAGGTTGTCCTACACAAGCCTCATTCATTAACTGGGGGCAGGGCTCCCGGACCGAAGGGACACTCAGAGACAGAGGTAGTGAAAGCGGTCATTAGAGCAGTAAATCCTGGATTACATCTAAAATACATGTTGGAGATTAAGAGAAACTTGACACTACTCTAACTGCCTGAAAATGTCTTAAAGGGCCACTTCAAGGAAATGCATCTGGTGTCCGCTACCAACCGCTGAACACAGGAACCAGTAGAATCACCCAAGACCTTCCTGTTTTGTGCTTGAGGTGAAGGAGAAGCTGTGTAAATCAAGGGGATGCCAATAAGTATCGACTTCCATCTCAAACCTCGCCTGAGTGACATCAGTGACATTATCTACAGCTGGCAGAGGAAGAAAATGAAGATAACTGAGTACTTAACACCAAGTCATTGCCAGTCTGACATCCAGTGTCACAGAATACAGTACATTCTCGACTCTCCAGGGAAAGCTTGCTGTTTTCTCTCTTAGACCGGCGGAAGGCTTATCATCCGAGATTTTTTGATCCGGAGAGCTGACCGTTTACTGCCTTCATTACACCCTGGGGGTTGTATCAGTGAGTTTGCATCCCCTTTGGTCTCACCTCTGCTGCTGCTGAGCTTCTTAGAAGTATGGAAGACCGCATGTCAGGCCTGAGACTGAGACACCATCTGGCAACTGTACATGAATGAAAACCTGGTCGATAGTTCACATTTTGAACCACACCTGGTACATGTGAGAACACTTCTCGAACGAGTCGAGCAGTACGGTGCGAAGCTCACACCCAGGAAATGTGAACTCTCTAGGATGCAGCTCTATTTGTGGGCTTGATGGTTAGCCAAGAGAGTTACAGTATGGATCCAGGAGAGATTGCTCAAGTGAAAGCAACAAACTCTTCTTTGCATTGCCGTCTTCTTCAGTGCTCTTCAGTGCTTCTTCAGCGTCAGACACCAAGATCTGTACCTGCAATTCCGGAGAAAGCAAAAAGAAAAGTAAGAGCACCCCAACGTCCTTAAAACCCTCATAGCATGAATTGAGGGACATAACTAAATAACAAATAGATATGGATTGACAGCTTATCCTCCCCCCTATCACCAAGCAATCGGGAAATGAAGCAGCCATTCATAATTCTGGCTACTGTACTCTACCAGTGGCAGAAACGCTAAATGCTGAAAAAACTACCACTCTCGCATTCAATAACTGATGCACTTGTCCAGCCACTGTCCCCAGAGCAGACTGTTGTCCCTCGATACAAAGACTCTGTCATTGGTTTCGCCCGAAGAAGTGAGACTCAAAACCCACATCCCTCTAAGCATCCTACAAACACAATGTTATAAACTCTGCCAATGATGACAGACTTCTGTTCCGGCCAAACTACTGACAAACATCAACCAGTCCACCCTGGAGTCTACCATTCACAAGCTTCATAAAACAGGGAACAGCTGGGAGTAAAAACCACTCATCTCATCGGAGGAAGATTTTGTTGGCCCAAAATGTAAACGGACTGGAGTCTATGGTTCTCTAGTAGTTTACGCAACCTCACCGGGGTGAGGCTTCACACCTGTGGGGCATTAGGCAAGCAATAAACACAGGCTAAATCCGTCACTCAGCGAGCTCAGACATAGGAATACACAGGTAAATAGATTAATGTTTGCATTATCTGAAAGGTGCATTAAGTTGTGTTGGGATGCTTCTGGCACCAATTTACAAACTTAAGGTGTCAATGCTCTTGTCCGACCCTGGGATGGATAACAAAAGGGAAAACAGCCAGGTTCCTGAACCAAACTAGTAAGGGGTGTGAAACAAGCCCAAGTCCATTTATGAAGAAGTTATGAAAAGCTAAAGATATTATTCAGCTGTAACCTATGAAAAAGTAAATGAATCCAGATTAAAACTTAAGCCTGGGTGGGACCCACCTTTATTATTCCTTTCACTGTTTCGTTGGACTTGCCTCTACATGAACTACAGAGATGTGTTCATGTAGGGCGAGTCCCAATCTCGTTTTTATCCAGAAATCGATCAAATGACAAAAGCTATCCAGTTACCAAGACCTACTGCTTTTTTGTTGGAAAAACACAAGGAATTAACCATTGTTGAAATTCTGTGTGAAACCTGTCATCCGATATGTCTGGTATTGAATCATGTGTCTGCATACACACACAGACACAGACAGACAAACACACACACACATACACACACTCAAATCTCTCAAGTCTCTTTCATGCTATTATTTGTACTTGCCTTGGCATGACATCACTACGTTAACTGACATCATCTGCAGTTGTATGCAAATATGGTGAAGTGGATCTGATAGAGGAAAAGTGTGTTAAATACTCCATATCATCTATTTTACAATAGTAATATACACTGTGTCACTATTTTGTAATCGTCTTGTACTGTCTACCATTTCACAAGGTCTCACCTCATGACCCCCAACGGGTTCGTAGAGGTAGACTAATGAGGGTGATAATAATTATGAATCTCTGCTCCTCCCATCTGGCCGCAGATCCAAACTGCCTGCCTTTAAAACAAAGCGATAGAAAGAGAGCTTTGTCCCCTCTGCCATTCAAGAGATGAACAAAACAGACCCAAAACTAAGGTGATGACAGCTACCCCACACCCCTTACTTATTTACTTTTTGTTTTCTGATCCCTGTTTTTCCATTAGATGCATTATTTGCACTTTACCTTGACTATTACTGTGATTTTGTTATGTTTACTATGTCTTATCATGCCTGTCATGTGTGGAGAAAGCCGTCCCACTTACCAGTATAACAAATCTACCCTCAGGTATAAATAAAGTTATCTTACGTTATCTTATCTTATAATACAATCATGCCACAATAACTATTACATCATTTCAGAGACCCTTTTATTGAAATGGATATACCCTGACTACAGGAGCAGATCTAATACCAGAGTAATTGCACCATCATCACGCCTAAAAATAAGGTGCGGCGTGTCACCGCACCTTGTTTTGTTGTTGTCTGGAGGTCATCAAGTTCCAGGATAGGCTACGCTACGTGACCACTCAGTCACCCCATGTAACAAGTCACTCTTTTTTGGTCAACAAGGCATTGCATAGGTCAACTGCCCATCAGTAGGGACAACAAACTCTTGAATGTAGTAGTAAACATCTGTTACGTTATGCAATGTGGCAAATCCAAGGAAAAGCTAAAGGGAAATTCCTCAAACCCTAATCCAAAAGACATTGTCTAGGAAGCAAACGTGTAGCAGGGCCCCACTGCCCCAAGGACTTAGTAAGCTGCAGATTACACACATTATGCAACACAACACGATAAAACACAACACCGGTGGGATTTGGCCAATGACCTCATGTGCTTCTGTCTTAACAATTAAGACAGCGCCAGGATTTATAGTCACACTGAATCACCATACCAAACAAAGACACCACTCTGTTTACCTCGGCGTGTGGGAGCTGGCCATAACGCTCCGGGCTCAGGCAGGCTTGAGGTGGAGAGGGATGTAAACAAGAATCCCGGTTAGTAGTTTGGGTCTGGGGCTGCCCCTGGACTGGGGAGGGCCCTCCGCCCCTCTTAACGTGTTGTTGTTCTGCCTTACAATGGGGAGACCTCACTGCAACCTGGTGGTTAATATGGAAACCACTAGCCTTCCTGTGCGTCTGAATGTCAACAAGCTTCAGTACCATCACACTGGGCATAAAACCCTGGCTGCATTCAGAGGAGGCTCATGTGAACTTTATTCACCAAAGGAGCCCCACCAGATGGCTTATCCTCTTCTGTTGAGCAATGTGTACAGCGCTTCTTTCTTTGAAAATCTTGCCAGACAATCAACTGAAAAGTTTAGCTACTGGAGTACTCAAAGGCAAAATTGTTATTAAAGTCCAGGTCGAAAATCAGATGGGGTAGGAGCACGAACCCCCTGATAACTGTATGTTGTGTACATCTTAGTCCTAGACTGTCCCGGTGTGCTGTGTAGGAAACACCTAAGGGGGAGTTAAGAATAACATGTGCAGACCATATGTACCAATGGAAAACCTCAGCAACCCTCTTTGTGGTCTTCAAATGTACGTGTATGTTCAAATCAGAGCATTATCGACACTAAGAGTTTATCCATTGTACCTTCTTCCCTGCTTTCAACAGTATGTACAAATAATAGAGTTTTGAAATATGCAAAGGAAATGAAATGATCAATTGAATGTTGATGTAAACATGGAGGTAGATGGGGTTGGGTAGCGTTACTGGTATTGCTACTGGGCCAGCACTCAACTTTTACTGCTGTTAAATATATGGGCATGGTACCATTATGTGGCTCAATATGGCCTAATTAGAATGCATGTGGTCCTTGGCAACACATTCCACAAGGGCATTTCCTGTCCACACCCGTCATTCAGACATTAACTACATGCTAACATGGAACAGAGAGACCTGATCCCACCCAATCAACACATGGATGTTCCTTTCATTCCTTTTCAGGAGATAAAACACATTTATTTTAAATGAACTCTGAAAGGTAAAAAGTGATTCAGAATCAGGTTATGCAAGCAAGACTTGCTTGGTCAGAGAAAATCTTTCCAAAAGATGTTCGGGTACGGGCAGGTTAAATTATAGCAGGTATATTCTCAGCACGGTATTGGGGCAGCACTGACAATTGAAAGCACAATGCAAAATATTTGTTTTTGTTTGCACATAAATATTAGTCTGAAATGTGCATTTTTAAGATTCAACATCCAACCGGAAAGGTGTAATGGCAGGAAGAGAATAATTCTCATGTCCACATCTGAAAAAACTGTTCTACAGAGAAATACGCTCTGCGAACTTCCACATCCTGAACTTACAGGCATCACGTAACTAACATCTTAATGCCAGGATCATTCAGCAACACATTGAAACATGTTGACAAGGATCTTAAAGTGTGTGAGACACTAAGACGCGGTTTGGCAGAGTGCCTTAGTAACCTCCTTCAACCTGCCTCCCTGTCTACAATATCTGCAATGTTACGCAATCACAATGGGAGCAAATCATTTTGAAGATGGATGGATGGAAGCTTTAATCATCATTGAGTGAGATTAAAAAAATAAGCATTAACCAAGAAAAGATTCAAGATGTTTTCTTCTTCTTGTAGTGATAGTGTTAATGTTGTCCATGGTCCTTAAAGCACGGGGTCTGCTTATTGTTTGTTTAAAGCAAAAGCAGCGAGCAGATGAGCTTGCGTTGTAACACCCCGGCTGCTCCCAAACATAAAAACACCCTTCATCTGTGTTGTTTACACTCCTGCTGTGAAATTTCCGTGCCACAGGGGAATGTCAGGTTTCCCAAAATTCCTCATCAGGCTGTAGTTAATGCGTCCACTCCTACAACAACATTCAGAGGAAGTTGCAATAGCCTTGCCACAAATCATCACTTCCTCAATAACCTTCGTTCTTTTATTTTTTAGGACAGATGTGGCATGTTTTGAATTAAAATGTTTACATGAGCATGGCTCATGACACACGTTTATTTAGAATACATTCATTTTAATATGCCATTAGTATCTGGCAGTCATGTTTAGCAATTAGGAAAGACAACATATTAGAAATCATGACATATTACAAATCATCAATGTACAGTCAATAAGTCAGTATCACGCAGGTGCATTGGGCACTAAAATTACTTTAAATATGCTTTTATATTTTTATAAATCGGTTAGAAAATCTGTTACAGATTAGTTACACTTCAACTCCATCAAGAGTTTGTGAAGAATGAAAAGAAATGCTCACATTACATAAGCTAGTGGTTATTCACAGTTTATTCAAACTTACTTAAGTAAAGTAAAAATCCATTACATCCAGTTGGTTTATGGTGTAAAAAGGAAAGGAAAAAGGAAGGCCTGGCCCTGCTACAAAACAATATATAAAAATATATTTCATCAACTCAGGTTTGTTAATAGCATTACAGTAAACAAACTAAACGCTTTTGCAAGCATCTCCACTGTGCTCCATATTACAGGGGCTGAGGGTAGTACCGGTACGTTAAATCTTTACCTTGTGTGCATGGTTTGATGTGGAACCTGAACACTACATCTGCTGATCATGACTCTTTTCAGTGTATCACTAGCCTTTCATGTATCCCACCCCCCAAACACAGACACACACACAAAACGCACATAGCCACATGTGCACTGCATCGGTCTGCCAGGCCCTTCAGCCTTCATACAGAGGAGTAACAGTGCCATCCTTCCACTCTATCAGAATCTCTCCTTGCAGAGAGGGAGAGGAGTGTGGGAAGCACATGGCGTGCCTGGTGAGGGGGGCCCTTTCGCTGGGCAGCGGGGATCCAGGAATGCTCACCTCTCCCCTCGGAGAGGAGGGCCTCAGCACACACACCACCTTCTTCCTCCTGCCCCGGCAAGGAGCACAAATTAAAGCCCTTCACGTGGTGACCAATTATATGAAAACACTTGATGTCAACTATTGATGTTAAAAGCGCAGTCAGGGTTTTGTCATGAGTCATGAGTTATGAGTGTGTGTCCCACAAGCCTGTGCTTGACAAGTCAACAGGTTTGGAGGAGCCCTTAGCCTTGCTTTGATCACGCAAAATGAATGATTAGTATTATTATGATGCAAACGTATGTGCAGGAACATGACGCTGCCCATGAAGGCCTTATAATACAACTTGGGGAAGCAGCGGTGCAGAGTGCGCATCTCACCTGTTGGAGTGAACATTGAGGATGAGGATCACAGTGCCCAGCACAAGAGCCAATGAGCTGAGGACCAACATAGTTATCTTCCAGCTCATTCCTACAGTAAACACAAAACATTGACAAACAATGGGATTAATTCAACATGTGTGCGAAGCTCACCGCCAGTGGCATATCGTTTTTGTTCTATTAAACCTCAGCTGAGACTCTAAAGCCACTCATGAATGCTCTGTTTCACAATGCACCCACCAGACAGAATGAATGCCATTTATGCCTCAATACCTCCTCATGGTGGGCGATGGACAGTACAGGTAAGCTCAGAGCAATTGCTGAAATTGTGTATTCCCTAATTATGGGAGCCTTAAAAAAGACATCTGAATCGAAAGTTTAAAGTTCTACTCATGATAATTCTTCGTTTTTCTTTAACATACAACAAGGTTGTCTGTTTTCATATCCAAACAGAAAATAATTCAGCAAAGCGATGTACTCACCATAGTCCATGGTATAGAACACCATGGTGGGCTCCCCCGGTGGCTTGGTGCTCATGGACAAAGACACCGGTTCAGACACGGCGCTCTTTTGATAATCTTCAAGAACTGTTACATCTCCAACTAAAAGTGTAGAGAATGTCATCGCTTCATACTATTAGCATCACAACAGAATTATTTAATAGATTTGAGTACATGAATAGCCAAACAATACTTTTATAAATGTCCCTTATTTAAGTGTTGTAAACAGGTAATAAACAACACATGTTTAATAACTCAATAGGCATACAACTCCAACTCCATCTGGAAGCCCAAAAAGCAAATATATCCAAATATTCGTCTCTTCCACCCGAAACGTGGATGGTTGAAAGAGGTTGGTTGCCTGTATTGCATCTTTTGTGTGTGTGTGTGTGTGTGTGTGTGTGTGTGTGTGTGTGTGTGTGTGTGTGTGTGTGTGTGTGTGTGTG
>JAOTIX010000120.1:7704493-7719563 GCA_027123715.1 Gaidropsarus macrophthalmus
GGGGGGGACGACGACACACACAAAGCGCAATGTCCACACTAGGAATCCTAGGGGGTAACCATGGAAGCGTTTGTCTCCCTCCCCCTCCTCCTCCTCCTCCTCCTCCTCAACGGCTTACACACATTCATTAAGTGATTGCGTTGAATCAATATTTAGGCTTTTTAAATATTTAGTTATTTTTGGCAAAGTGCGTAAAGAAATCTGCAGCGGGGAAATACTTTTAATCGTGTTCCTACCGTGACTGCTGGAGCTGTCTGTTCTAATTGATGACCGAGCAATGCATCCTATTTGTTTTATTGTATGGATGGACTATAAGGAGTGTGCCACAAGGTTTAGATTACCTGGGGGTTTATATTGATCTACAAATTAATTCAAATGTGTACGTTACGGATGGAGAATTGTCTCGTTTCACAAAATAGATAACAAAAGACGCTAGACGTTTTCCTCAAACAGTTGATAAAATAAAGTTGTTCTGGTATTTAGAACTACGTCTGCAACAAAAAACACCTGTTACAATTAAATCATCCAACCACTTACCTGACACTTTGCTTGGCCTATGTGTCCAAGAAAGACTACGATAATGTCTTTGCGTGTGAAGTGGTCATCGATTATTATTCCAGGGGCAAATTCCTATCCCCAAATACAAATAAAATGTGGCAGGCCTATTGAAACACATCGATGGCGACACTCCGTCGATAGCGTATAAGTTCCACGTGAAAACGACGGCAATAAAGCACGCAAGTCATCTAACGGGACTGAAGTGAGAGATAACGGAGATCAAGCGTTCCTCGTGCGACCGACTCAGTCCTAAATACAAGTAGGCTTACTATCCGCACGCATGTTTACAGACCGAGCTTGCACCCTGCAGCCATGCGGGACTGCTGCTACTGTACTTTAAAGCCCTGCTACGGGAACCCCAAGTACAGTCCAACTTGCAGTCGCTGAGATAATGAGGCATGATGTGTTAATCGTGTTCGTCTCGTTTATTGGGAGTGTTGGCAGACAGCGACACCGTCCGGCCACCGATCAGCCAAACGCCGTTTGGTTCTTTGTCGTTCGACAAATGCAAGATTGAATTGAATTGAAATTGAATTGAAAAATCCTTTGAGTCCCGCAAACGGGGAACTGTACAGTCACAGCAGCTTACAACGAGAATCAACAAGGACCAAAAAAAAAAAAAAGAAATGTAAACATTGATTGAAAATTAAATTACAACATTTTGAATTTTTTTTTTTTTTCAAATTTCATTTTCAATCAATTTTTACATTTAATTTTTTTTCTACATCTCTTGTAGTTGATTGTTGTAGTAAGCTGCTGTGAATGTAAATTTCCCCGTTATCGGGACTAATAAAGGATTTTTCAATTCATAAACATTGCTTTAGTCCGAGTGCTTTAAACTCGTTTCTATTGTTCTTGATTCCAGCTGACCTACGGTGATATGTTGGTTTGTATGCCCTTTGACAAAATGTACTTGTAACGTAAGTCGCTTCGGACAAACGCGTGTGCTAAATGGCCTAAATATAAGATGTAAATGTAAAGGGCAACTTTTGCTTGATCATTGCCGCCACCTAGGGGACAGACATATGTACTGCATGTACTCGCAAATACGTCATGACGTTGTCTTTATGTTGACGTGGCGTCCCCTATGGCTAACGCTAGCAGCAGCTATTAGGTAGCTAAAGGTAAGGTAAGCCCGGTGAAGAATGGAAATCCTTAGCTAAAGACGACTGACTGTGACTCCTCTTTACAGGTAAACGCAAACATTGTGGCTTTATGACGGGTTAAACCAATAACCATCGGGATACAGGATGGTTATTGCCCGAGTTCTGCTGTCTCAATTTCTACAATTCAAACGAGTTGGGTGCATTTCCATCTCAAAGAGGGCTAGCGTTAGCTTCCTATATAGGATGGCTTCACACGAGTCACCTTACTACATCTGGCCATCTCAACATCATATCTTGTGCTTTGAGGCGTGTAGAACCAAAGCAATGGTGTTGTGTTTATCAGTTCCATGGGGTGAGCTACCGGTAGCAAATGAGATCGTTAGCCTCATACCCATGTTTTGGTGACAATTATTTAGAAATACACGTTAATGTTTTAGGAAACCGTTTGTCTGAACCGTTCACTAACGTGACTATTTCTGTCAAGTACCTTAACGTTGGTTGATCTAATGCAGTGGTTCTCAAAGGCGTACCCCTAGGGGTCCTTTGGAGTACCGCAGGGGGTACTCCGAGGGGGGGGGGGGCTCTTTTAAGTAAGTATTGGTTGTACTTTATTTTTTATTTTTTTTTAATCTATAATAATTGTCACTTAATGGTGAGCATTTGCACCCTTTTAATGTTCATGTCTACTGAACAAAAATCTTTAAGGGGTGCACGAGTAGAAAAAGGTTGAGAACCACTGATCTAATGAGCAGATGTTGCTGTATGGTCGGGGTAATCTCCGTGTTCAAAGTCAGTGAGCTGTGTTATTTACATTGTGTGGACACGCTCCACTAGGAAGCGTCGTGATTGTTTTAGAATTCACAATGTTAGTTTATTCGGGTAGTATAGTACCAGTAGTCATGTATTTATGTATACAGATATCTATAACTATCTTTGAATCTGACCCGGTAATTCCTTTTTACGGCGGTACACAGCAATAGGATACGTGTCGCAATCGTGTCACTTCGACTTTAACCTAATGTACGTAATCTACGTAGATATGACGTTGTCATAACGTTGCAGCCCAAGCATATTTTGCTCAGTTTTTTGTATATCTTCTAAAGGACACTGCCCATGTTATCAATATTCATTCAAAGTTCATGCAAATAGTCTAAAAGAATGGAATCAATATTTCGAAGGTTGTAACCATGGGGATAGTAAAACTGATTGTTGTCAAATCTTGATCAGAACCAGCATACACTTAAAGGGGAACTCCGTTGTAAAATGGTTCTGTGATGTGTTTAGTATGATAACGAGTTTGATATAGAGCAAAATAAATCACACGACGCGAAGCTGTTTTATCCGATTCCACCAAAATGCTAATACGTTAGCGCTTGGGGGCCTCGAACGATGTCAAAAAGAAATCGCTTTTATTAAACCACTAGAAGTCGCCTGACACTTCTTTGGTAGTATAATGAGGGTCTTAACATATAAAACGAGGCATTGACAACTTTAAGTGTACAGATAGTTTATTAAAAATGATTGTATACACACAATACCTTCGGTAGTTCACACGTCGACGTCATATCCTTTTGGAGACTGAAACGGTCGATTGAAGGAGGCAGAGCAAGGCTGCTCGTTTCAGTCTCCAAAAGGATATGACGTCGACGCGTGAACTACTGAAGGTATTGTGTATACAATAATTTTTAATAAACTATCTGTACACTTAAAGTTGTCAATGCCTCGTTTTATATGTTAAGACCCTCATTATACTACCAAAGAAGTGTCAGGCGACTTCTAGTGGTTTAAAAAAAGCGATTTCTTTTTGACATGTTCGATGCCCCCCAAGCGCTAACGTATTATCATTTTGGTAGACGGCGAAAAAAAAATGCTCTATATCAAACATTCAAACTCGTTATTATACTTAACACATCCCAGAACCATTTTACACCGGAGTTCGCCTTTAAATTGCTCTCCACTGCGTATTCTCAAAAAGTAGTTTGCATTGCTATGGACACAAGCACACGTCTCCCGTGTGAGATATTTGCTTTAAACCATCTAAAAATCATGTCCCCACACCTGCCAGAGTGAAGACACAATGGCCAGCCGGAGCCAGCACTATGGCTTCCAGACCGCCACCACGGTACAACCTGCAAACGGAGGTCACGCCTACTTGTTTGGCAACAACGGCTCAGAGAATGACCTCTCGGAGGACGACGGCGAGATCTTCGAGCTGCGTTCGCGAGGCAGGGACCGCCTGCGGAGAAGTGCGTCCCGCGAGAGGATGGATGACATCATTTACCTCCCCCGTGACGTCCAGGAAGGAGACACCTTGAACAGCCTCGCCCTGCATTACCACTGCTCGGTATGTCTGTAGGTCAGAATGCACCAACTTCATTCTAAACTCAGACTGAATTTGTTCCATCAAGCCTGTAACATGGGTCTTTTAACCAGGAATTCAGGTCAATTAACCAACAAATTCAATCTATAGTTTGACGTCTGTTTAACAAAACAAACAAGTTGTTGACGTAGTCACGTTTGTTTATGCCTGCGATTCCTAGGTGGCCGACCTCAAGCGGGCCAACAACCTCGTCGCTGAGCAGGACTTTTTCGCCTTGCGGTCCGTGAAGATCCCGGTGAGGCGCTTCAGCGTCCTGACAGAGACCTACGGCGACGCCGCCCTCAAACAGTCCCCCGCGCCGTACACCACTTGGAGCCTGTCCCAGATCTCCCCAGGCACGTCCTCCGTCCCCACGGAGTGCTCTACGGACTCGTCGTCGTCCGCGGACAGCGTGGAGGGCTTCCTCTTGGAGAAGGACAAGGACATCGAGAGGCTGGTCAAGTCCACCGGGCCGTCGCGCAGCAGCCTGAGCGAGGTGGTGTCGTCACTCACGCAGCTCGAGCAGCCGCTGCTGGGCGGGGAGGTGGCGGAGTACAAGCCAGCTCTGAGGAAAGACCCGTACTACGGGGCTGACTGGGGCATGGGCTGGTGGACAGCGGTGGCCATCATGCTGGTGGTGGGCATAGTCACGCCTGTGTTTTATCTGCTATACTACGAGGTCCTGGTGAAAGCCGACGTCAGCCATCACGGCGCCCCCGCGAACCCCAGCGCCCCTCAGGGAATCGGATTGGAATTATCCAGGCAGGAGGACGGCCACGCAGAGGCCGGACTTGGACAAGGTGAGGGGAAGGTTGCAATGAGTGGTCCCGAAGCGCCCGGGGGACAGGACAAGAACGATCGCAGCAACGGAAAGCAAGCAAAGACATAGCTGGGAAAAATGTGGAGAATATAATGGGTACAACACCCAGTGCAGACTGCAAGATGGACCTCGGCTGCTTTTAAGACAATATCAAGACTGGTACAGTCACCTTAGGGAACAGAATCATTGATTCATTTGAATCAATTAGACCATTTTTTTTTCTGTCCAATGACCCGAATGGACCCATTGGGATTTCTTTGTCTGCCAATAAAACATGAAGAGTATTTAACACTATTGTTGGGTAGGTGGGAGCTGAGAGCTCAGCTGGTTTCATTATGTTCTTCTAACATTTGACTAATTTATTGGAAAGATATTGAGCATTATCTGTCTCACATTATCAGTATTGAAATAATATTTTTGTTTCATTGATAAGATATTTTATTTGTACATTGGCAAAGGCATGGTGAGATTGGGAAAATGCACATGGGTTCCTGCGATCAGTTCAATTTATACCTTTTGTCAAAATACTTTATCATAGTTTATTCCTCAATCATGTACATATTTTGGGTGAAATACAGAGTGCCTTTTTAACCAGTGGATCTGTTAACAGCCTGGAAAATAAATACATCTATTTTGAATAAATTATAGAACAGGCTTGATTATATAGATTTTTTTACATAAATGCATTCCCCAACAGTGTTCCAAGAAAACTACTGAATGCTGATTTGGCAACAGCCTTGGAACGTGATTTGTTAAACATCTGGGAGGTGTACAAAACCACTGACCACTTGAATATCAACAGACTAACTGCTTCTCCTTGGTGGTGGTGGAGGAAATGTCTCAGTAAGTTGCCTCTTCACCCATGTTGTCATCGCTCATCGCACCAAACTCCTCCCCGTTGTCAAAATAGCTGTCGATGTAATCATTTTCCTGTACAGAGTAAGAACCTGTGTGTCAGGTTACCACTTCATATCATTCCTCATTAGCCTTCAAGTTGGCAATAATTCAAAATGACAAACTACTCATTCTCACCTCCTCCAATTCTTCCTCTTCGTATTCTTCCTCCAATTCCTCCTCCTCACCCTCAGCAGTCTTCTTTGTCTTGGGCTTCTCGTCGTCAGACTTCTCTTCCTCAGCGCCATCTTTCTTTTCCAGTTCCTGAAGAAAGTAATCATTTGAATTAGCACTAAACGTGTTTGACCCACCATTGTGTTCGTTTCCTCAGCCTAAATGTTGTGATGTTAAAATAGATACTTGCTTCCAATTTATTCAGCACATCCTTTGTGTCTTTGGCTGATGGCTTCACAGGCTTCTTTCTGTTGCCTGTTGGAAATGCAATACCCAACTTATCAATACAATACCCAAGTCCCTTCCTTCAACCAAAGGCCAAATCCACCTCCGTAATGACACAAACCTGCTCGTTTCACACAAGTGCGTTTCACTTGGGGCCTTAGTTCTTTCGGGTAGAGGTTCCAGTCTGGAACATCATAGAACATTTAAAGAGCATTTTAATGGCATTTCTCATTTCATTTTTAACCAATGTGAGGGAAAGCAGGACTTACCTGGTGTCCAGTCTTCATCATTTAACTGGTTTTGCTTGCTGTATCTCTCTTTGTATCGCTCTACATCTATTTGACAGATAAAAACAGAGTGGTGTTCAATTGCATATTCATACTGCATAGTTAATTGTATCAAAATCACAAGTAAATGACAGGTCCCAGTTTTCAATTAATTCAACGTGACGGATTGATTGAATCCTGATTCAAGCCACAAAAATATGCATGAAAAGTCTTAGTTGCATATGAACCATTAAACTGAGGTCACCAAATAAATTGAGCAATTATGATTCACCATCGCCCCAAAATTAAGTATCCATTAATGACGAGCCAAGCAAGAAAGGGCAGAAGCACTCACTCAATAGTCCTCTATGAACCCTCCGGACTCTCTCTCTCTCCTGCCATAGATATGGCCCTAATTAAATGCCTCACTTCCGAGTGCAGCATTACCTCACCGCCTGGCAGATCCCTCAGTCTGGTCTTACCATAGCACTTCCTGAAAGGGGCTTGCCGCTTGGGCTTCTCATGCAGTGGTTCTCAAATGAGGATGCGCTTACCCCTAGGGGTCATTTGGAGTACTGCAGGGGGTACTCGGAACACTTCTAAAATTGAGTGACTTTATTATTATCGTCGATGTGTTTCAATATTATTTTGGTTGAGTATTGGTTGTAAAAAAATCTAAAACTATTTATAATATCCCATGTCTCACCAAATTGTGAGTATTTTAATGTCCATGTTTACACTGCCAAATAGAGCGCACACACATGTTCACACGCTCATTTACTTTTTTTTTCTCCCCAAATGTTCTGTGCAGTTGATGGGGGGTAACACGTATCTCAGAGGGGGTACAGTACACCAGTAGAACAAGCTGAGAACCACTGCTCGAATGCACTGCGCGTCACCCGCCATCAGACTCACCTGCCTTATCAGCCAGTGGTTTGATGTGTTGGGGTAACCTCTGCATGGTGCCCCTCATCTCTTGCTTCAGACCCAGCATGTACGCCTCACCCTCATCCTCCTTCAGCGGAACCGGCTTTGCCTCTGTGTCCTTAACATCGGAAAATTAAGTGCAAAGCCACCTAAAACACGACCGTTTTATTTGCTATGATCATGCGCTGCATCAGTGATTAATTCATTTGAATAACGCGTTAAAAAAAAGGATTAGGTATATATATATATATATATATACACACATACACGTTTTAGTGCACACACGTGGGCCTTTAAGAATGCAATCCCACAGAGGGGGGCTTTGGTTTGTTTTGGACGTTAACGTTTACTTCGAAGGCCTCAGCTGCGCAAATTGATCAAGTGGGGAACCGTGAACTGAATGTGTTTTAATGTACAGAGCACATGGGCCATGCTTTATTGTAATGTGCATTTAGTCTATACGATGTGCAACGGGTCTAGTTTGCAGTGCGTGTGTGGATGAAGTGAGTACTTACTGGAAACAATGCGTTGGGCCCCACCCTGGCCTCTGGCATGCCGCCTCGTGTGATGCCAAGTGCTTCAACGTTGAAAGAGAAGGCAGCCACGCCACGACCCCTGCCTCCCATGATGGCTCCGACAGTCCGGTCTCCACCAGTACACCCGTGTAGTCCTACAACTATAGTTATACAACAATGATGCAACGATACTCGCAGCAGGTGTTTCTATTTAGAGTCGGCGGACCGGTCAACAGATCTTCCTTAATTCAGATGGAAACACACAGTTGGAGAGATTACCAAGGAATTGTCAAACAGGGAGAGACGGATGCTGACCGGCTTGATGGACGAAGTTGAGAATGTACTTAGTCAGCAGTTTGACACTAACCCCAACCCCCCCATGTGCTCCATGACTACATGCTTTTTTCTTTTTCAGACGGTCATTACCCTGCCGCTAATGCCTATGTTTGCATATCTGAGATAAACTGATAGCAGGTTATATTATACAATTACGATTGGCGCTGGCACTTCAGAATGTTATCGAGACTATCACCGCCGCAATGTGCTGCCAGGTGCGGCTTTAAGGGCGCACGCCTCCAATGTGGTCGGCAGTCCCTTACACGTATTCAGCCAATGACACCCGGGTTCATGCTTACGTCAGACGCGCATTTGTCCAATGGCATATCCGTTTCTTTCACCTGGGCGTGTCCTCGGCCTGCCTGGCTAGCGATGTGTAGGTACTGGTCACGCGACTGAAAAACCGAAATATTTTGCCACAAATTCGCCTCCAAAGGCTTCGCGTTCCACGCACCTGGACACGCGCATGAACTGGGATGTCTGCCACCGACTGGTACGCGCACAAATCGCTCGGAGACGGACTGTATTGGATCCAGGAGCGATTCTACGAGTCTGAAAATCGGGCGAATATTTGGCTGCTGCGCGGCTCGCATCAGGACGTGGTGATAGACACGGGTTTGGGCTTGAAAAGCTTACCTGACTACATCACCTCCAAGGGGCTGCTAGGGGACGACCCGCAGAGGAAGAATCCGCTGCTCGCCATTGCCACCCACGCCCACTTTGACCATTCCGGTGGCCTTCATCAGTTCCAACAAGTGGGCGTCCACAGCGCCGAGGTGGAAGCCCTGGTCAACGGGGACAACTTCGAGACGGCGACCTGGCTCAGTGACAGGGAGATAGTCCAGGCGCCTACTCCAGGATGGAGGGCGCGGCACTACAAGGTGCATGCGGTGCAGCCTACACACATCCTGCAGGAGGGTAGGTGGTCCAGCTCGGGGTGCCTTGGTAGTGAGAGGCGAGAATGTCTCTGCCACTTGCATGCACATGAACGAAAGAGATAACGTCTAAGACTGATGGAGTCTGAGTGCCCTCTGCGTTAGCTGCATCCAGCACTGCAAACACCTCCCAATGCATACTGCTCCCTGGAATACTTCGCAAATCTATACACTGAGTTGACATTGTGCCGAATGGACTGACTGCTAATTGCTGCTATCTCAGCAGTCACACATGTGCCGCCTCTGCATACATTACTCTTGTCGTAGCTAATAATAGAATACAAAAAATGTGTAGATGCGTGTGTGCGCCTGCGTGCGTGCGTGTTTTGGGTCCAAACCGTGAAGTCCCCATGGAATTTGCAAAGTTAGCACTAGTTACCTTTGGTAACCATTACATCAATCTTGACATTTTAAGTTTTTCATATCATAACTCAAATCACCTAATTTCCCAGTATTTGGATTACTTTGATTTTGAGCTGAATTCAAGACTTTGAGTTGAATTCACTCAATCAAAGGCTTGATGACTTGTCAACAAATAGTCATGGTTTAACAGAGGACGTCCTTTCCTATCACATACCAGGAAAGAAGATTTAAAAAGACAATTTTTAAATCTTGAAATCGTGAAATCTTCATATTACACAGAACCCCTGTGTGGTGACGTCATACAGCCAAGCCCTTGCCATGCTCTATCATTATGTGTAGCACTTTGCTGCTCCGGCCACACTCTCCCCTTCCGGACCCCTTTTTCCCTTTCTTCCTGGCAGGCATTTCTGCAGAGTGGGTCAATAGCCAGCAATGTGTTGTGCTGTGTCAGAGTTGTTGCTGCAGTGCAGCTGGAATATCTTATTTCCCGGTGTGTTCATGTGAACCTAATGCTCCCGAACTGTATCTCTCATCATCTCTGTCCTATTCTGTCGATCCCAACGGTGGCGTAGAACAGTCCAGAACAAAACTGTTCATTGGTCCAGCTCGAAGGTTATAGGGTAACCTGTAGACCGAAGAGATGATGTCACTCACTGCAGGTGTATCGATATTATCTGTGGCGTTTACACTTGGAGTAATGCAAGGTTGGGTGTTTTAAGAAAACAGGAGCCTTTATTATTTTCCCTCTCTCTTTACCTCTCTCTCCCTCCCTGAACTGTTTTTCCTAAGATTTCCGGAATGCCAACCTCTGAGTCATCATTCTCATGTGTTGCTCCCCTCCCTCCCTCCCTCCCTCCCTAGGTGATGTCATCAACCTGGGCGACCGGCAGCTGTCGGTGCTGCACATGCCGGGCCACTCGCGCGGCAGCATTTGCCTGCACGACGGCGACCACAAGCTGCTGTTCAGCGGCGACGTGGTGTACGACGGCGCCATGATCGACTGGCTGCCCTACAGCCGCGTCAGCGACTATGTCAGCAGCTGCGAGCGCATCGTGGGCCTGGTGGACAGCGAGCAGGTGACCCCCCCCCCACCCCACCCGAGCGACGGGCTTGACAATGCCCCCATCACTTGCATCACCCTGTCATTTAACGCTGTACATACACGGTTTCTTCCCGGTTTACCTCATTCTTTTTATGTAGGAAATTAAATCAACGTGATCTCACAGGAATCCGTGGAATAACCACGGCTTACGCTTAACGCAAAATCCGTGGTGGGACCACGGAATCACTGACGTTTCCGTGAAACACACACAGATTTATTTCCGTGAAACACACACGGATTTCACTCCAAGTTAATGACACTCATATCCCATGGTCCACACACGGATTTCGCTCAATACAATACAACGGATGCTGACATTTCCGTGAAGGGTTAGGGTTAGTTAATGACACGCACAAGTGTCATTAACTTGCATTGAAGGCCCACCACGAATTCTGAGTTAAGCGTTACCCCATGGTTATTTCACGGATTCCTGTGAGACCAGACTGAATTCAACTCTTGGAAATGTAACAGTTGGCCACAAGAATACATAAATACAATAACTGGAAGAAAATAGATGAATCGCAATGCGAAGTTGAGGGTGTCATATTCACATTCACATTAATATTTCGTATCAATCCGTTGTGCCATGGGAATATAGTGGGAAAAGTGGTTGGCTAGCAGCCTTTTCTGAGGATTATACAAAAGTGCCACCATTATAGGAACATGCCACCATTTTTCCATACTGAACCATGTTCTTCCCTGATCTTAGACCAGTTGATACATACCTCTCTGGCCTTCGTGCGTGCACTCACTTGATCGCTCTGACGTGCAGCGCTACTTTGCTAGCATTTAGCTTGGCCCATTACATCCCTATGGATCCAAATGGTGAATTTTGAAGCGACCAGGCACTTCCACGTTTTCACTATTTAAATATGGTTACATGAGCAGTTAAATGACCCAAGTATGGTTACACAAAATGAAACATGCCAATTTTCTAAGCGGATAAAAAGGATAACTATAAAGTATGGTGGAATAAAATATGGGATCACTTCGACGTCGGCGCAGTAATATCACTCCTAAGAAATCCTCTCCCCCTCTTACTTATGTCAGTAGAACCAACGTGACCTGCACGCACACGCCTTCACTAACTGATATTACTGCACTGACGTCAAAGTGCTCCCATGTGTTATTCCGCCAAACTTTATAGTGGCATTACGGTGGCGTGTTCCTTTAGTGAACACAATGCGAGTGCGCTGGCAGTCGTGACTGGTTTATAACCGTGTCCCAGACTATGGGGTACCAGTGAGCCTCGTTTGTAACGGTGTACCGTCGTCGTCCCCTCGCGGCAGGTGGACCAGGTCCTCCCGGGTCACTACAACACCTTCGGGGCCAAGCGGCTCCATCGCCTCGCCACGTCCTACATCAGCAAGGCTGGCACCTGCCCCGCCAAGTTCTCCACCTTCGCCTGGAAGACTCTGGCCGGGGTGGTGCTGCGGGCCTCGAACCCACGCAGCGCCTGCTAGCATGAGAAGGAAGAATTGCTCCCCACCGGGAGGCACAACAATGCACAGAACACATGAGATGTTGTGAGTGTTTTATAATCTCGTCAGTGAAGACGCCCGGGGCTCGGAGAAGAGAGTTCACCCGGGCATTATATCTCGATGTATCCTCTATAATCTGAAATACTTAATATAGTTGCCAAAAACCATGATACGGTTAAACCCTCCCACATGAATCGTTTGAGTAGCACTATATGGATCCTATACAGTATTGATGGTATTATTTGTATGGGGAGTGTACTTTATTGGTTTGATTGTGGTAAAGATGTACAGTTATGCTTGTTTTTTGAATGAAATAGCACAATTATGATACCACTTGGCATTACACAAGCAAGGCGGGAAAACTTTTGAGCGTGGTTCTGAGGTATATTTTCCAGGAGACAAAATGGCCATCGTATTCCTCTATGCATATTAACTGCTCAGTGACGATTAGGTGTCAACTACCTCCGTTGTTTCTACTGTTAGTTTATATACTGCTTAGAAGCAGGGACTATACATGAAGCCTCGTGTGTGCATGCGTCTGTATGTCTGTCTGTGTCTGTGTGTCTGGGTCTGTGCACACAACACAGGGTCAATGATTAACAGTCAGGTTTAATTTTAGCTTTTTATATTTGACTGGAGCGCGCATCTCTCACCGAATCTCATCTGGAGTGAGTCACCCTATCCGGAAGCAGAGGGTAACGCAATCACACAGAACCTGATAGTTTGAAAGTCTTCTGAAAGCTGTGCACCTTGAAGTAGTCTTACACGGATGGTGACTTTGCAATACTAAACAGCCCATCTCTTCATGTTCACCAAGGCGTTTGCCCTGTATCTAGTGAGTGGAATATAACAGTGAACGACCGTAATATTAGTAGAAAGATGTAGTAGAAGTGATGTAAAAAAAAATATAGATGAGACGTAAACGGATAAAGTATTTATTCTTATTAATATTATTAACATATGTTATTTACATGTTTGTGTTTGCTCTGTTGGAACATGTCCCTGTAAACACACGGACACACAAACACCGTAGCCAGGTGACATTCAATGTCATACTGGAACAAAAAATATGAACATCTGTTAAAATTATAATACAAATTATAATAAGTCATAGATTTATTGAGCTTAATTTTCATTGACAAGACCAACACCTAACATTGATTTATAACAGTAAGTTAACTTAAGGGTAAAGGTACAGTAAAACGAATGCTGTTTAAGCATTTCAGAGGTTGAAAAGGTGTTTTAAAATCGTGTCTGTGGTGGGGGTCAAGGACAGGTTAGTTTAGATAAATTCAGAACAAAGTCAGAACAAATCAACAGACCAATTTCTTTTTTTTAAAGGAAGATGTGTTTTGTTAGCTGTTGTGAAGGTCATTGATTTCAACATTGAATTGTACCTAAATATTGTAACTGAAAGTTACACATCCCATCCAAACCATCACAATGACAAACTAGCCACGTGTTTTCAGGTAGTAAATAGTTACCACAGGATATTTATGTGTACAATGGATCAATTGCAGGGGTTCTTCCAATCAATTTCTCAGAGGCTGCTTTATTAGGGCGTTTACTGCTTAATAAAATACCACAATACTTTCACAAGACCAAAGATTTAGTATGGCTTATATCTCTCCTTGATTACACATTACTTTGGTGTCATGTGTGTATTTTTCTGTGGTCAGAGGTCTGCATATTAACACTCAATCCGATTAGTGTAAACGAGAACACAATCCTATGTAGACGAGCCACCGTTCCAATTCATGTACGTTTAAACCTAAATCATATTAAAAGGAGCACTGTGTAAGATTATTCATTGCTTATTCATAGCTGCTCACAAAGGGACAACCTTTTAAACTTCAATCAATTCTTCCACTTACCCTTGTGAGCGTGGCGAAAACAACGATGGCAATTGGACATTTCCTTTCATTATGAATACAACATGCATATTTTGGTTGTCAAGCATTTGCAGAGGAGTCTAAATCTTACACAGTGGCCCTTTAAGTATAGCTTTCACCAACTGCAATCATGGAGAACACTTTCAGATAGCCCGGCTGAAGCAAATCATGCAGGACAGTGCTTGGGAAGAGATCACTTCAGTGGATTACAGACACTGAAGTAGTTACCACAAGCAAGACACACCCTTACTACAACGAGGCCGTTTCCCCTGCACACTTAGACACACAATCACAAACAATTGACTGAGTTTAGTTTTTTTTGCAAAATGTACTCACATGCTCACTTCTGCTCACAGCCATTGCTGGGAGAACGTCAACATGAAACATACAGGGCGGAGATCCGAGTAGTGTTATCACTACTAGTACTGATCCCTTTCGACACCACTACCCAGTCGTGTGTCTCTTGCAAGGTCAGATGAAAACCAATTCAACCAGTAGAGGTACATTGACACCACTATATAATAAACACTGGCTGTTGGCCCCTGTGTGGCTAGCCTTGCTGTAGTTTAGACTTGTAATAGTTGTCAAATTGCAGATTTTCAACATGTAAGCAATACGTTTTTAGTTTGTGGCACACAGGTAGAGGAGCATCATGTCACCTGTTCCTATTCCGGTTGGCACCAGGACTGACCGGGGGTGGAATGGACCTCCAGTACGCTAGTGGGGGGTTGAGGCAGCTTGTAAAAGCTCAGGGTGAGGCTGACGCGCTTCAGCATCACGCCTGAGCTCCGTTCACATCGGTCAGGTTTCTGTTCTACTGTATTTGTCAGCGACTCCCGGGTTAATCCAGTTAAGCGGTGAGCCGTGGTCTCTGGCGCGCTGCCGTTCACACCTGGCTCTGCAGCCAGTTGCGAGGGTCCAGCCTGGCCCTGAGGTTCCTGAGGCTGCGGCGGGCCGTCGCCGGCCTGGAGAAGGCGTTGGCCTCCGAGGACTCGGGGCTGTGCCGGCCCTCGCTGGAGCTGTTGCTGGAGGTGGAGCTGGAGCAGGAGAGGGCGGGCTGGGCGCCGCGCGGGGAGCGGGACGAGGAGGCCGGCAGCGGGGCGAGCAGCGAGGCGGG
>JAOTIX010000120.1:8086617-8101049 GCA_027123715.1 Gaidropsarus macrophthalmus
GACCATGAAAATGAACCTATTTTGAATACGAAGTGTTTTTGTTGCCAATATTCCGATGGTCACGGTGCCGGATATCAAGACGGCTGTTGTGCCAAGCAGCAGCTGGAAGATGAAGACGAAGTAATCCAGAGGACTGTCAAAGTCCACTGCAAGAGGCACCCCTCCTGCGTCTGTCCTATTGAAGCCCAGCATAGTAAGTGCGTGTTGGCGAGGTCAAACACGCTGTTTTTATAGGCCATGTTCTCTGTAGAGTGCGCTTTTACGCACAACGCACATTTCTATTCGACGCCCATTCCCGCCCGTAACAAAAAAAAAAACAAAGCCATTGTAAGTCTGACTTGCAATGACTTACGATGACGTAATTATAATGACTTACATTATGAGATAAAAGTCGGAATTATTAGATAAAAAGTATTTTTCCTCATTATTTCCAATTATTTCGTCTTTGTAAGTCAAATTTCTTTTTATTTCTTATCTAATAATTATGATTTACAATGGGGATTTTATATATATTTTTTACTGGCCTGAATGGGCTTCCATATGCAATATGCATTCGTTTGTTCACATTTTGTATAGGCTATGGCCCTTTTATGCAAGTAGTCGATGTGTGTGTGTATTTCGATGATTAGGCCTATTTCCATAGCTCGGTTTGTATTTAATAAGTATTTAAAAAGTGTAACGTGTTGGGATGAAAAATGGCCAGAATTACATCAATATTGACAAACGAAAAGAAGAAAGAGGTCATAATTGTAATGCCCATCTCGTTAGGCGCGTTGGTTTCTCGTCAATTACGTTTTCATTATGATACCCAACGCATTGCAAAGTGACACTGCTGAAGGTAACGTGCTGGAATAAGAAAAATACACTCGTTTGAAAAAAAGACGTTTGAAAAAAAGGGAAGATTTAGGGTTCACTTAATTTCCGTGTAGGCTAATGCCAACTTATCTGCCTGATTTTTGGAAGGAATATTTAACAACTCTATTTTCAATGTCAGCCAATATATTTGGATGGGTTCTTTTTTTTTTACAGTGAATATTGCGTTCTGATTTCCAAACGGAGCAGAGGCCGAACTTAACATTAGGCCTATGTAAGGAATAATTTCTATGGGCCCCTATGTAAGGAACAAATGTAACAAACCCTATACGGCAGGGGGTTTCAACATTTGTTGTCGCCACGGCACGGCACATTCTTTACATTGAAAACTCTTGCGGCACACCAATTTGACGTGAAATCTGATCATGTCTGACGATCTTCGAGTTAAAATTAAAATAATATAAATTTACATAAATACTATACTCAATACAATCCCTGTTTGTTTTCATGCAATGTGTGCTTTTAATTCACAACTTCGTAAACAAAGGTAATTGATTATACTTATTGCTTCAGTTACAGCTCTGTATCTCCGTAATGCCAAGTAATGCCACACACCGCTATTGACCGGGACCCAGGAGGTAGAGCCACATTGTAGTGTTAAAGGGGCCAATAGTGATGTCGTGTGCACAAAGCCTCATGCCCCGAGACCCGAGTTCGTCAATTGTTCATGCATTTCCATGTATGGATCTGTTTGTGTAGGCCTATGTCATCCCATTGCATTTCATTCCAATTCTGTTAGAAATTGAGACAAAACAGGACAAAAACAAGATTAGCAAGTAAGCAATGCCCAGACAACATTCCAAACTATACAACTAGCCACAACAAAGACGGATGCATTGCACACATTTCGTAACGATGTTTTATTGGGGTCTGTGTGGAAAAAGTGCACTGCGTAGACACAGTTTTGTGTTGTGTCACGTTGTCATTAAGTCTGAGGCCGCATGCGCCTCAGCGTGTGCAGATGAACCAGCATATTAAATACATGTTATATGCACAGCGTATTTTCCCATGCAATCATATTAATAAAAATGTAAATTTTCTTCTAATTCTGAAAGGACATAGGCTTTTTTCAGTCATATTCGATAGTCGATAGGCCTAAAATTACACCTCGTTGCACTACTACACTTTACATAAAATGTTTCTGTATGTCTACTGCTCATATTGCACCGCTACATTTTACATATCATGTGTCTGTACACTGTAATTTCTACCTCGTTATATTGAACTAATACACTTTACATCACATTTTCTGTACACTAATTCTACCTGTTTATATTGCACTACTTTACATTGTTTTCTGTATACTACAATACTACCTCCCTATATGTAGGCCTATATCCCACTGCACAAATGGTATCCGCTTGTATATATATCATTGACACTGCATTGACACTCTGCACACTGCTTTTTTGCACTTCTGGTGAGATACCAATTACATTTCGTTGCCTCTGTATTTGTAGGTCCTACTTTGCTTGATGATGTCATATACTGAGTAGTACTATGACTGTAAAGCAACAGCAGTGAGTTGCGCGTCCGTGTCCATGATTTCATTCAGTAATGGAAATCAAAATACAACAGATGACAATAAATTGAATCTCATCTCACCTCACATAGGTTTGTTATATGTCAAACGGTAATTTGAAGGAAACAGTTGCAGATAGGCCTCACTACTCACCTCCGTTTGGGACACACTCTCCGCCACACCGTCCTCCAGACGGCCTCCCGCAGTGCTGGGCTGCCCCAGATGTACAGGGTCGGGGTAACCAATGCATTCATACGTGCCATAATTGCAAACAAGTTCGTGGCTTCGTTTCTAAACAGAAGTCCATTTCTAGTGAGCTGCCTGACAATAATATTGCCGAAAGAGGGGCACCACAGTGCAAGGAAACATATGACCACGAAAACAATGATGCGTAACGACTCCCGCTTGCCATCTCGGTCAGCACTTGGCACCTCTCGTCCCAGCTGATGCTTGGCTATAACATATAACTTTACAGTCATGGCCACTTTAGTGAGGACTATGAGCTGGAGAGTCATGACACCAAAAGCGTGGATTTGAGCCGCTGTGGAGATGGTGACCATGTTTTGTATCATTACGATGGTATAGGTGTACATCCAGCAAAAACAGCAGATTACAATGACGAAAGAACGAGTGATGTAGCGCTTGTAAAAGAAAGGATGGCACACGGCAAAGTAACGGTCAAATTGAGCAAAGAGGAAAGTTAACACGTTAACCCCTAAAAACGAGGGCAGAATATAATAGGTTCCGTTTCTTGAGGGGTACCCCTCTTTGACATCAAAGAGGCCCAGGTAGTACACCGACAGGCCCGTCAGAGTGTCGCTGATGCTCGTGTTTAACATAAAAACGAAACGGTTCTGTGCTCTGAGAACTCTAGTGCTAAATATTGCAATGACAACCGAACCGGCAACAAGGAACGAGCTTGTTGCAAACAGTATATGGAAAATAAATATGAAGAAATCCCCTGGACTGTTAAAGTCTACGGACAGGGCAATAGAGGTATTGGAGAGCATCGTGGCGCTGCGCCAGAGCTGGAGGAACAGCGCAGACCTCAATCCAATTTATAGATCACCTCCTCGGATGCTGGACCAATTACCGAGGTGTGTGTGTTGGGGTGGGGTGGGGGTGTTAGCAATGCGCAATGCCCTAATATGGACACTATTGAGCTACTTCATTAGGGGCCTACACGATTTGTCAACACGCTATATTGTTGAACTGAAGTCTCTCATCAAAATGCTATAGCAATGACCGCTAGATGGAGGTAATTGTCCTATTTTCGACGCGATGCCCTTTGTCGCGATGCCCTTTGTCGAATTTTCAATGTGAATTGGTTAATCTGTGAATATGATTAATAGAATGCAACAAACAAAAGTTGTTCATCGGTGCTGGGTTTTATGTGTGTGGGTGTATGCTCGTTGCCAAGGTAACAACGAAGGGGTAACATCATCCCATGGACTGCCAAGTTATCAAAGAAAGTGATGCAACAAGCACGAGGGCCCCAAAGAAACGAGTGACCTGTTCTTGAAGGCTTCCCTGAATGGGAATTGACAGCACGTAAGCAGTTATACATTGATTTCAGCTTTCATGAGCAATCCTTATAGCATGTTGTATTCTATATACATCCTTTACATACAATAACGATGTACATATCAGTTTAACACACATCTGCTACAGTCTGCTACAGTCTTCCCAGTATCTAAATCGGTAGCTTAGTCGTTTTTTTGTGTGATATCTGATGGTTTTTTTTATATGTCATTTATTTTACTTAATTTGAGTTATAGGATACAGTTTTCCAACTGTATTTTATGGGACACATACTCGATGTTGTGTTTTATTTATCTATTTATTTATTTATGTAGGCCTATATGTTTATTTATATTTAATTATGTATGTATGTATTATAATATAGATTAGCCTACTTACTAAACTATAACATCCGCATTGTAAAATGGCTTGGGGATTTATATGAATTACGGAGGGCTTTTATTTGCTGGCCACTGAGTAGTGGACAAGAAATGTGTAATGTTTTGTGTTAAACTGATATGTACATCGTTATTGTATGTAAAGGATGTATATAGATGTATATAGAATACAACATGCTATAAAGATTGCTCATCAAAGCTGAAATCAATGTATAACTGCTTACGTGCTGTCAAAGGGACAATTCCCATTCAGGGAAGCCTTCAAGAACATGTCACTCGTTACTTTAGGGCCCTCGTGCTTGTTGCATCACTTTCTTTGATAACTTGGCAGTCCATGGGATGATGTTACCCCTTCGTTGTTACCTTGGCAACGAGCATACACCCACACACATAAAACCCAGCAAACACTGTTTGACATGGTACTGCACACATACGCAGGCAAACATCCCAACGCTGTCTCAGCGCATCGATGAACAACCACAGTGTTCCTTTATCGCCCGTATTGCCACTTACGAGTTTTGGCAATGTGTTGGTGTTCCTCTTCAGCATTCTCCTGGCGACGACCATCATTTTTCTGAACCTCTCGGTGTTCCTGTCCATTTTGATGAACAGATCGCTGCGCAAAGAGAACCGGTTCATGTTCATGCTGAGCACATGCTTCAGTGACATCTGCTCGGGGGTCTCTTATTATTACGCGGGTGTTCTTGACGTGAGGGACCACTACTCCTCTCCCAACAGAACGTTCTACATCGCGCCTACATTCCTTGGGCTATCCTACATGGCCATCCTCGCCGCGCAGGCAGATCGGTACCACGCGGTCGCTTCGCCCTTTAAATATTCCCAACGAATGACACGGAACAGGACCCTACTGGTCATTCTTGCGTACTGGGTATATGCCTTTGTCATTGTGGCTGTTAACAATCTAGTAACCGTGGGGGTAGCCAAACGAGTCACCGGCATCGGTACGTTCATAGGGAATATATTCACTGTCATCATTATGATCGGTCTGAATATCCGACTCTTCTACATTGCCACGTTTCATTTAAAGCGGGAGCCGCCCTCTGTCGAGCGGGACAGCAAGCGCTCCTCGGTGTATCTCATCATTATAGTGGCGGTTTTTTTTCTCGGGGCCTGGTTGCCTATATTCATTCACATCATCGTGTGCAATTTCATCGGCTCTACGTGTTATTCGTTTAAGAACGAAGGCACTGACCCCATTCGTATTCTGCCCCGTCTTAACGCAGTGATCACTCCTGTGTTGTATATCAGAGGGTGCAATGCGCTCAGGGAAACTCTATTCACACGCGTCTGGAGATCCTGCTATCGGAGGTGAGAGGGTGAAGACTATGGTTCTCAACCTTGTTCTGCTATGTAGGCTATCCCCTCTAAGATTTTTTTTTTTTTATTGAGTAGGCCTATACCCCCTTCAACGGCACAGAACATGTTTGGGAGAAAAAAAATAAATTTTACATAAATAATGTATGTGCGTTCGATTTGGCAGTGTAAACATGAACATTAAAAGTGTGCAAATACGAGTATTCCGATTTAACAGATTTTATTAACGTGGGAATATTTTAGATTTTCTTAATACTAACCAATACTTGCATACTGAGTAGCCTACCCCCTGCAATGCTCCAAAGTACCCATAGGGGTACGCGTATACCCCCGTTTGAGAACCACTGGGCTGGCATAGGCGTTGTTTGACCACCTGTTGGGTGGACATTCAAAAACGTTCATGCATTCATATTCGACAAACAAGTCGGACGAAGTAGGCTATGCATTCTATCTCTGTCACTAATATGTGTTCTTTCTCATCAAAAGCCTACATCGCGGAGTCAGAGGACCTGGACCTCTCATTCAGAAATCCCCTCCGTCTGCAGGATGAAGCCTGAGAAACCCTATTGGTAAACGAGACAGATGGTGAAGTGGATATTAAACATATAAACAGTCCAAATTAGACGATGATTTATCAGCGCAGCGTATGGGTCGATCAACATTTGACATTTCCTTGTTTTGTCAACCTTTTCAAATGTTTCCCAAAGTGAAGGCTGCAGCCTTGTCTTTGTGATTTAGGCAATACGAAATGTTGTTTTTTTATTTTACAATAAATTCTACTAAGCATGGGTTGCCTTTTGTTTCACCAGTATTGCCAATTGCACAAAATTTGATTCTTTATTATGAGGAGCAGGTACGGTTTCTTTTTCTGTGTTGTCATTCCTGGGGATGCGTTTCTCGCGCATACCACGGCGTGTCAGGAGAGCCCTTTGGCACGCGGCCATACCGCTCATACTCCTGGAATGCCCCTGCAGCAATATGGACCGATTCCAATGATGTTTCAAAGGTGACAATAACAATGATAACAATGACTGTCCAAGCGGTCAGGTAATGGCGATTAGAAAAAAAGTATACTCTCTCCAATCCAATATAAAAAAAAGGCCGGCTAAACACAATCAGTCTTCCCACATGGTCCACACCTACGACCGTTGGTTAACGTTACGCATTCTGTCCAGATTGCCCACCGCTTACTTGGCTAATGTGTAATATTCGAATCAAAACAGGTCATTGATAAAGGAGCCTGGGTAATGGAGTCTCTCGAGGGTCTCGGTGGTCCTCGTGAGGGGGAGCCAACACTTCCGCCTCCAACATCTGCGCACGCTTTGGCCACCCTTTGATCTTTTAAATGACTAGCTCCTACTAAATATGTATCTTTTCTTGTCAATGGGTTATCAGGTCGACATTAAAGTACATTTGAAGAAAATAACTTTGTGTGACCGACAAGGCCTCATTTCCCATCACTTCACTCGTCACTTTGTAGTTATTGTCTCCATGTAGACGATATACATGTTTATGGTAGACATGGTAGATGTCTACCATAAACACAGAAGGAGGCAGGAGGCAATATCCTATACCAATTTTTGGAATGCAATCGTGTTGGGCTAAATGTAGCCTAGTAATGCATGTATGAGCACAATAGGACCGATCGACGAATGCTTTTACACCCGAAAAAGAGTGGAATCATTGATAAAATTGTCGCAATGAATTGGCGAGTGGTAGCCTATTGGCAAATCCACCAAACCGCCCATATCAATTTAAACCACGGGGGCTAAACTTGTGATCTAATGGAAACGAAGAATATCTATTTCCACAGTCAGCACCATTCATGAATGAACACACCGCATATTTATTGTATTGCAGCGGTTCCCTCTGTAACATGCTCCGTTCTTCACCTTCTGCGTGTGATTGCAAGATATTGCGCCTAGAAATTGGCCAAACCCCCACATTTAAACCTGCAGCACAGAGCGACGTTTTCTCTGCTCCACTCCGGGTTGGCTTCTATTCAAATTTGGGTCAGGGGTGAGGAAGCCTCACGTCATAAGCTTGCAACATGGCGTCCCGAAGGCTGTGAGATGAGCAAGAGGATGGTACATTGAGAAAGCTCCTACCGATGTATTAAGGTATGTGCATACAAGCGTTTTGCATCGCATGTTCAATTGTTTGTTGTATATTTCGTTAGGCTCGATTTATTTGGCCCCCGAGATCACTATAATTTTGCGCTACTGCGTTGTTTTTTTTTTCATCGTGTGCCAAGAAAAAGGGTCTCCAGTGCTTGTGTCCTGGTGCCTCCCCTGGCTCTCTACCAGCCTGCCTGGCAAAGCTGCGAAATCCCCCCTGTTTTGCATGGGTTTTCTACTGACAAATGGTTTGAAAAGCAAATACATTGCACCGAACAGGGCTGATTTGTTTATGTTTTTGTGATGCAAGTTGAAGTAGCCCACATTACGACGGGTATTGGCCAATTATTGCATTTGTAAACTATAGGGTGGCAGAGCGCAAGCGAAAGGAGAAAAAAACATTACATTCTGGCGTTGCAGATAAAACGACATATTTTCCCCAAATTCCAGTTTTTACTCGTGTCAGATACATAAAATGCTTAAAGCATTTACGAATGACTACAATTGATGATCGCTGTCATACACAGTCTAACTATAACTGTTTAATGTGCTGCATTGCATTTATTTAAGGTACTAAAGTAACATTCTTCCCACTAATTATAATCAATGTATCAATCAAATATTCAGTTCTCATCACTGTTAATGACCGAAATTATCAAAACCTAGCCTATTGTTTTTATGTAGGCTATATCCATAGGATACTTCTCCAAGACTAATTGGAAATGAGTGCATTCTACATTACTCACGCCTTAATTGCGACTCCGTCTTGTGTTTCAAGAGTTTATTTTATAAGGGAGGTTAGTGCTATTCTACATTAAGCTATACCTGTACCGACTATATTCTTGTATCAGCACATAGGATAGGATTGTGGTGGGTGATGGACGAGTTCCGTTTGGGTTGCAGGAAAATTGACGTGTTTGTTTTTGTAATGTGGCACAATCAAACGGCTAGTGCGTTTGCCTCCATATTCTACTCGAAAGTAGGCATGTTAATGATAATGTCACATTGCAAGATGGGTGGGTGATGTGGGAATGCAGCTGGTTGTTGAGGTGATTGTGTTGTTTAGGTACCAACGGGGCATGGAGATAATAAGTGACAGGAACGCCGTCATGGCAAATTTGGTTTCATTTAACTGGCCTGGTTGCTTACATGTAAGTAGTCCTCAACCATTCTCTCTGAATAGTATTTGCATGCATGTAAACAACCAGTGTTGGTTCCTTACTACACAGGGTTTGGTTCGGTCTGTAATTTATCCGTGAACTACTACATAAATTCCCATGCAATGGTTCAACAGAAGTTTGTTGCTTGTTGGTCAATCAGAAAGGATAGTTTAGTCCTACAGTCAACATTATATTCATAGTATACATAAATAAAACGAGTACTATTTTGAGTATGGAGTAAGAAGTACATGTTTTTATATGGGAATCGACAGCATTGTTTCAGTTTTCAAGTATTGGAAAACCCTTGACGTATAGTCTGCCAAGCCTGTGTTTCAAATTTGTCTAGACACACATTAGGTCTAATCAAATGGCTCCTCCATAGAAGTGCATTGTCCACGTGTTTCTGTATTTTTTAAATAGAGGACACCATCAGCCAGCTTGGATTTGTAGGATAATGGATTATGGAATTAAGGCATTCTCACAATATTCTTACATTCCTATGATGTGTAGATGGAGCAACCATAATTTAAACAAATTCAATAAAAAAATAGTTTAATCTTTTCTCAGTTTAGCAGGCCTGAGTATGCTGTTTTTATTTAAGTGATGGGGTAAGTTATTCTCACTTTTCTTTGTGTTTTTGTTGATGACAATACAGAAAGATGCAGCCCAGCTGGTGCAACAACTTCTAGCCGCAAATGTTGTTGACTGCGGTCCAGTAATAACAAAATATTGTGACTCATGTGATCATGCAGGTTTGAATGGGCGGTGGTGGAGTAGCCAACAGGAAGTACTGCTTACTTTAAAAATGGGCCCAGGTGAAAGTGTGTGTGTGTGTGTGTGTGTCTGGCCTGCGAAATGCCCTAAATGGCCTATACCCTTTTCCCCCTCCATTCTCTGTAGCTAACCCACATACGCGCATGCTCATTCAGTGCCCCTGTATACATTGTGATCGAGGCTTACAGTTAAGTGTGGGGGCAGTGCTTGCAGTAAGAAGGGTACTTAGGCTATATGTTGTGCTGACATGTTGGATCGGGACTTATGGATTTTGCTGGCCTGAGGTATCCACACAGCCTGTCTGTCCTGCCCAGTTTGTTCCCTGGCAGTTCGGCTTTTTCAGGGGCCAAAGCACCTCAGGGTACTGTTGCTGTTATTCTCTGTGGAGCAGAAATGGTCATTGGAATGCAGCAGTGCTAGCCAGGAGGGTGTGCTGTGTCTAAAAGGTGGAAGGCGGGCGTGTGCTTCGGAGATCGGGGAGGGGTGCTAGCAAGTCTGCGAAAGTGAAGGCTGTATCTAGGATCTTACACCCAGCATGCCCTCTGTCCTTAGCGTGGAGCATAAGTCTGTGTATGGGCTGGCTGGGTCAGCAGGCTTCTCCACTACTGGAGGTTTCCATCGCCGCTTCTACTAAGGTAGACTTGATATTATTTTCTGTTTGTATTTCGAAATGAATTTTGTTTTAGAAAGCATCATAAATAGTTATACACATTTCAGTCATTTTATCTCTGTAAATGCTTTGCATTAGTTGACGTTCTAGTTCTTGTATTATGAATCGTGTTTGACGCATTCAAGAATGTGTGTGTGTGTGTGTGTGTGTGTGTGTGTCCACACAACTTGCCCCTCCCTTGCTAGCTGCACAGTGCTGGAACATCTGGGGTACAGGTTCTCAAAAGACCCCCTCCTGTGTTGAAATGGACCGGATTCTTTTCGTTCCACAGCACCCTGGGCAGGCTACTGTTTGCGTTTTAACATGGCTGCCCTGCCCAATTGAAAATGGGGCCCTAATTGGAAAGAGTCTCAACCCGGTTGTAGCAGGGGCCACCGTAAAACTAAGTTAACCTGCAACCCTGCTAAACAGGGGTCACTGCACATGTTCACTAGCATTTATATTCACCACTACTGTACAACAGAAGAAAAAAATAATCTAGGAAATAAGACGAGGATACTCTCTTCAAGGCGACCTTGAAGAATGGTCTGTTGGCATAGGAATTACTCATGGGAAATTCTGGGAAATTACTCAATAAGGTACTTAAATAAACTTGATACACATAGATATTATTTTGCTTTGTCACAGCTTTATAGTAACCATGGTATTATAGAGGCTGCTGTTCAATAAAATAAAAGGGAATATGAACTCTAAAAATTGCAGCAACCTTATGTAAAACAGAACATTGTTGTCCACCTACAGCAGTAAGCTAGGTTGAAATTAGCTCTGAGCTGGTCGCTAGGTGTTTGCATTTCAAACTGGCTGTGTACCATCCCCCTAACCCTTCCCCCACTCTGTGTGTGTGTGTGTCTTCTACACTATGTGTACATGATGGGCTGGCTTTCTGTTCCTGTCTGCTTTTGAATATCACGTACACAAATGTGTTAGCATTGTTGTTATTTTCTTATGGTGATGCAAATTTTCAACAGTCAAATATCATAAATAATGTAAATGTGATGTCATTCTTGCACTAGTCTTGCATGGAGTCTCCCACTACATAGCAGTAGGTATTGTTTTTTTCCTCTGGTCATTGCGCCACTGGACTTTGCCTCTCCTCTGGTCCGTCAGTCCCCCTCCTTGCTCTCAACTGAGGGCAGTTAACCTCTTGCAGAGTCACCTTCACTGCACCAACTCATGGTTCAGTACGTAGAACACCCTGCCATTGTTTGCCATTCTCATATGGATAGTGGTACAGGTAAATGAAGGAACACGCAGAGCACTGTTCTTAGCAGGGGAACCTGTTTTTTATTCAAGGTAGCTGTGCATTAAGGAAGCGCTTGGGGCATTGTTGGCTTTCATGTCAGGTTTGCCATCATCGAACACAAGATCAACATAACCAGGCCTATGTCTCGTCATAGCCATAAGTAAGTGTGCTTAATCTGTAAAGGCCAAACGCAGCACTTCCATGCAAAGGAAGGAAAAAGTATGTGGATTTGTTAGTAGGTCAATATGTCTTTAAAATGTTGTTGCCACCCCCCTGCCCTTGTATGAAGCCAGGGTCTGTTTTCAAAAGGTTAACATAGCAGGCAAGGTAAGGTGATCCTGTGCCTGCGCTTCAGGACAAATCTCCTCTGGTCCCTGGTCCAGGCCTCGAGCCACCTGAGTTGGTATGTGGGGCCTTATTTGGTCGGTAGAATTTCCAGTCGCTATGGTGTCAATAATTCACCCATGGCTCTCCTGACCTGCTGTGTCTCTGCCCTCTTGCCAATGGATCACACCTTCCTCTCTGGCTCTGAAGGGAGGAAATGGTGCGTTTGTTATAGAATTGTGACCAACTGGACGGTCTTCATTACAGGGGTGCAAACGCGTAACCCTCTGCAAAATGTGCCTATAACAAAAGTGTAATTATCTGAGACGCTGTGGATAATGATACAAAATCTTCCAATCACAAATAGACTGGATCTCTAGCTGAACATCTTATAGCTGCTTCATCCAGATTCACATATTTGCAAATGGGACTGATTATCGCTGACTTTGTTTTTTGGCAGGGCCCCTTACTAACCCCTGTCTGGTTGCGTCACCTGCTTGATTCTGAGGGAGCTTGTCCCAATATTTATTTTGGAGGGATAACAGAACACTTTAATAACTAGCCCATTTTAAGATGATTTTGGTAAACGTTCCATACTAATTTCCTTAATAGATAAACATTGATGAAAATTAACGTCTTCCGGCGTTTTTTGGTGTCCTCCCACTGGACACCAATGGGACACCAGAAAATGCGCTTAGTCACCATGGTCACTGTTATCTGACATGCCGGAGGTATGAGCCTGTCTGTTTCTCAACAAACGGTCATCGTATTGTATCCAAATATGACCTTCATCATATAACCTTAATCACATATGTATCATTAATCTCAATGGCAATCTGCGGTTTACTTGCGTTGCAGTACGTGTAGCTTTTGAGAACAATAGTTTTCAGTTGCATTGCACAAGTGTCGTTTTCAAAGAGTGAACACTTCACTTTACTTATGGAACAAGGTCTCTATGGAAGCCCATTCCCAGTGTAAGTCATAATTATGACTTTTATCTCATTATTTCAACTTTTTATCTCATTGTGACTTACAATGGGGTTGGTTTGTTTTGTTACTGCCGGCGAATGGGCTTCCATACGCCTGCGAGGCTTGAATGTATTAAAGAATGCACACCCATTTATCACAATCCTCATCCGTGAACTTCCATTCGCTAATTGACTGTAGCCTACACTTATAAAAAGTAACACTCCATAATAGTGTCATCATGTTATGTTCTGGGTAAAGCACATCAGATCGTCTTCACCAGACCTTATGAGGTTGAGGGTTGGACGTCTTTCTTTTTCACTGGTCTGATTCTATTTTTTTTAAAGAATGCTGCATAATTGCGTCGTAAGGAATTACACGTTTTTGTCCGTCCGAACTATTTCAGCTTTCTCGCGTTTTGTTGACGTGTATTCGTTATGCACCTGATGGTGAGGGAGGACATTTACTCATTACAATCGTTTCCCACAAACGTCTTTCCTCAGGACCTCAGACATGATCCATGATGTGATTTTACACGTGACACCGTGTAACATAAATATTCCTTTACTGTAATGATTAAACAGACAGAAAGCCTTGTTACCTTTTTATTTTATCATTTCGTCAGAAAGATTGACATACATACATGCGTTCATCTTCCCCACATCCAAACACGCATGCCTGCTACTTGATAATGATAAGCAATGACAATAGGCGACATGGCCAGATGACGGTGGTGAGACACATGCCATCGATTGTCGGAGAGGAAAGAGGCTCTGAATCCAGAAGAAAATATACATTTCGTCAGGCTAAACGCACTTCTGTATTAATGCTTTGACATTGAGCATTTTCTATTTGCGTTTTTTCTTATCTATTTTGGGTCCTTTGTTAGTCTATTTTTCATCTCATCTTTTCTACATGTTTTCATGCCTAACATGTCATGGCTGCTTTCATTTACAAAAGCTAGCTGATCCAAATGATAGAAAATGGAAAACGTCAACGTCGTCAGAATGAAAAACGCATTGGATTATAATCTTTTGCCCATAACATCCACCATGAAATCACAGCGCCTATGAATCATTTTTACAGCATGCTTCCTATGTCATGGGCCTAATGTTGGGCATAGGCATCATACATTTATCTACGTATATGCAATGGGGTAGCCCTATCTGGCCTCAGGTGTTGCCCATTGCTGGTAGTAGGTCCGCTCCCCGGCCAATCACAGTGGGAGAGGGTGCTGAGATTACACGTGTCCCACCCTAGCTGCATATAGATCAGCCATAATCCATTAGCAGCTCCCTGGAATCCAGCCGGCACAGCACAGCACAGGAGGGGCCAAGGGGTGAGGTTGGGTGCAGGGAGAGAAGTGGGGGGGGGCCTCTCCATTCCGAGCCCAGCCCCCCTTTTCTTACGTTGGCTGCAGAAACGGACTCTTGAAACACCCACCTTCCCCCATAAAGTGTGTGTGTGTGTGTGTGTGTGTGTGTGTGTGTGTGTGTGTGTGTGTGTGTGTGTGTGTGTGTGTGTGTGTG
>JAOTIX010000120.1:8257467-8267875 GCA_027123715.1 Gaidropsarus macrophthalmus
CTGGATAAAGTACATCTGTCTGTCTGTCTGTCTGTCTGTCTGTCTGTCTGTCTGTCTGTCTGTCTGTCTGTCTGTCTCTGTTAAACTCAAATGAGATTGCGGTGCAGATCATAAACGTGTGTGGGTAACCAGTTGGCACCAGAATTAATTTAGGGTCCCTGAAAAACCCTTGCCTTGCGCAGGAAATATCTCAGAGAAGAGAACATGTATCCTATGCGTGTTTGATAATTCATATTTAGTGTTTTTATTTTCCCTCATTAAAAAAGATCGAATACCATGACATTTTCAGACAAATAAAGGGTTGCTGTTCTTCTGGCGCCTGGCTGCACAATGTGTCTGTGTAAGATCAGAGTGATGAGGACACACACAGACACAAACGCGCTTACACACACACACACACACACGCGCGCGCGCGCGCGCGCGCACACACACACGCACGCACGCACACACACACGCTAGTGAATGTTGGCCTTTAAATGTATCTTCATGTTACTATTATCAACACATATGTAAACAGATGACAAAACCACAGACCTTAATGAAGATAATTATGTTGTACTCGAGATGACCCTTACAGCCGGTGTTTATCACTTCAACCGCATCCGTCTTGCTTTAGCTATGTGTACGAGCCAATGTAGGCAATTCTATATACACAGCGGGGAGCTCCATCTTCCCTTCGCTTCATTTCGTCACACACCTTCAGCACGTTAGTAAACACGGGGCGTCAGAAATGTTTCCAATACGGTTCCGGGGAAAAACAAAACAAAACATGTTTATAAAGTTGTGAAACTGTGAACTGCAGTGAGTAGAAAGTATTTGTGACGAAGTGAGACGAACAGATACCTTGTATGTTTAGAAAACACAGGCCTACACGAAGAGGAGAGGAGGTGGGTGGAAATGCATCCTACGTGTAGGCTATCAATGAATGTGTTATTGTCTGTATACATTGTATTTATGGCAAAGCCGATGTATTAATATGTATATTAAATTATATAATAGGATATTGCCGTGGACTATTCATTTAAGACCATGGTTTGTTACCGAGTAATACAGTGGTTCTCAAATGGGGGTGCGCGTGCCCCTAGTGGTATTTCGGAGTACTGCAGGGGGTACTCAGAACATGAACAAAAATAGTTATAGTATTGGTTATAAACAGTATACTTAATCCCACGGTGATAAAATCAGTTGAATCGAGATAGTCACATAGAACTTAGTGAGCAAGTGAGCAAATACTCACTAAATTGCAAGTATGTGCACCCAGTATGTATGCAGTATGTTGATGACACTGCCAAATAGAACGCACATAGACATTATTTATGCTAATTTTCTTTTCTTTCCTTTTTATCACAAAACTGTTCTGTGCCGTTAAAGGGGGTACTCAGTTGAAATAAAATCTTAGAGGGGGTACACTAGTAGAAAAAAGTTCAGAACCACTGGACTAGCCCATATCATCTGAATTTAAGACCATGGTTTGGTACCGAGTAATAAAACATGGTCCTAATGGTTCCCACTAATAGCCTACTGGCCTCACGATGACATCTGTTCATCAAGGGGGCGGGTACTACTGAGCAGGTTTTCAGGAAACATGAGTATAATCAGGAAGTGCGAGTTTTTCAGATTTGTTGTTTCGCTATTATCAGTTAAGCATTAGCCTACGTCGTTTAATACATGCTTAAAGCACTATACGTATTGTTACCGCAAAAGAGAGTTTACTCTTAAGGTATAACTTCGCTTGGCTGTGCATTGGACCTCCAAGGTAGGAATAGGTAGGCTTCAACTTTCCTCAGTGCAGTAGAGTTGTACTCAAACTTGCTGCCGATTGAAACTAAGCACAATCACAATGATGTAGACAATATAGAAAGTGTTTTGTATAACTATTTTCTGAATATATGTAGCCATGGGGAGATTAGATTATATGTACGGTATGCATGAATTAATTAAGAAAATCATCCCGGTGTGCTGTAGTTCACCGAAGGCTACTGTCAGTCGATCTTGACACTTATAATGGTGGTTATAAACGTGTAATAACAACATCATCCCTCGTGCTATACGACATTTGCAGGACCGCTGTCGTCTATGATTTCAGATCAAAGGCAGGCCTACTTTAGGCAGATGTGTCTCTAAACCCCTCTACCTGTCCGTGTTCACCTTTACCTGTAGGCCAGAGACAATGAACCGCGCGCCCTTACAGCAGCCTCAGAGCTGCGGGGCCTGGGAGCTCAAGGAGCGACTGGGCACCGGAGGTTTTGGGAACGTGACCAGGTGGCAAAATAAGGTAAATGAATGATGACTGGCGTGGCCGGACGATTGAATGGTGGGGAACACCTACAGGGTGTTGAATGTGCTGCTTGCTTTTGATTTCAGACAACTTTTAAGGATGGCTGATTTGACCTCATTTCGAACCCAAGTGAGGGTTGCTACAACAGAATGCATTAGAAAGGTCCCTCAATGTTATTAGTTGATATTCTCTAGAAATCTGCTTGGCATATTGAGTGAGGTGTGTGTTGTAATGTAATTTACGAGGAGTAAAAGGTTGACTCATGTTGGGGCCTGGGCTGATAATACAGATGGTGGCGAGGCCTACTGTCCCTCTGGTATGACATCACAGCCTGTCACAGGATGAGAGCACTGCGGTGCTACATCCTAACAGAACGCCTTTCATAGGAAACGTGATACATCAATGAAATGGTCCATCCTGCCTGTTGCTGTTGGTTGGATTACTCACAGGATCACACTGAGGGAAAATCAAACTTAAAACAGGCTGAATTACACTAAGGCCAATCTCGATTTGTGTTGATGTATTTTGGATTTGTATGTTATTGTTGATATACAATAGAGAATGAAACGGAAATAGGCTAATTGTAGCATACAACATTAAAGTAGGACAGACGTTGATTTAGTTTGAGACGTGATTTAGTTTGACAACAGGAGTTTTACTGAATTAAAAGTAAAATGTGAAAAATGATGATAATGATTCGATTTCTGAGCGTTAGATTTCTGATAGTTGCGCTGTATTTATTCTGCTTGTGTATTTGACATACATATAGGAAGGCTTTACACCCGGTCAGTAGCTTCTGGAAATAAACCACAATAGTGAATAGGAATAGGAATAGGAAATGACTTACCAAGGAAACAGACATGCTCAGGTAGTCCACTGACCACACCTGGTGATGTAATGCCTTCACTTCCGCTTAGTAGTACGGTTTTGGCCTTTCCCAGAATGATCATGCCAGTGGCTAGGGTCTACTTCCCCATCTGGCCATCAGTCAAAGGCGGGGGCAGCAACAGTATGGGAAGTAAACAATACAGGAAGTTACTTCGTAATACTGAGGACATCTTTTGCTAAGAATACTTCTACTGGGAATCTTACTCATTGAGCGCTGACTTCACCAGTGATCCATATTGACTGGGTGTGCATGTGAAAGATTCTAATCAATGTGTGATTGATGTCAACCGCTGTATCTGTTCGTATTTGCTTGTGTACCTATTATATCCATCATGGTTGTGTGTGTGTGTGTGTGTGTGTGTCTGTGTGTTTACAGGACACGGAGGAGCAGGTCGCTATTAAACAGTGTCGTCAGGAGCTGAGCGAAAGGAACAAAGAAAGATGGTGTCTGGAGATCCAGATCATGAAGAGGTCAGTTCTACTCCTCCATCGCCAAGGAGATGGAGGAAATGATGACCCCTGATCATAGCATTCATATCATATCTTCATGTCTTAAGCCATCGCGGAGAGGCCCATGGAAACGGGAGACATTGTAATCAAGGACCCACAGCGTTTATTTTTAAGCAACAACTTGGATGTTATTAATGTGTAATTATCGAAATAACTGCTCAATAATCCACATTGAAAAATTAAACTTCTGCTCAACAGCCTGCCATCAGTCAGAGGATACGTAGGCTTTTCTTAGAACCGTAACGGCCTCGCACCTGGTTCTCAGGCCACACCAGATGGGTCATACTTCTCATTTATTGTTCCAAAGCGGCCTCTCTGACACGCCAGGCAAGCCATGGTGTGGCTTCTCTTCACCCAGAATGCTATTTAAAAACCCCAGCGCTAACTACTTTGACATATGTTAATCTAACCAAAGCGTTTGCCTCTTTTGTGAAAACACAGAAAGCCTAAATTTAAAACCCTTCACTAGTAAAAAAAAATAGTCTCCAGGCATCCCAAATGGTTTATTTCCATCCGTTGGTGGTTATTCATGGCCGACTACTCATGATGGAGAGGAGAGGCCGGGTACCAAGCTCTGTTGTGACTTGGGTCAGGGCAGGGGTGGGCTCCTTGCGGCTCTGTGCGGGGGTGATGGTTTTTGTCGTGTTGTTAAAAGTCTGTATGTGTTTTGGCATTTGTGGCATTAAACATTTAGAGGAGGCTTTATAGAACGCAGAGGTTTAACAAGTGTGTTGTTTTCAGCTAGACTCGGTCAGGACCACAGTCCCACAGTGGGCCCACGCACTACTGGCGGAAAAAAACACGCTACATAGCCTTGAGCAATTATATTATTACTGCTACTTAGCGAAGATGTATGGACAAGGAAAATAACCCATGACCCACTCATGTTAGACGTACCAAGCACGCAGGCACGCACGCACACAAACACGCACACACTGGCACATCAGACTAATTTACACACAGACTGACAGATGGACATGCACATTCCCACAGGCATGCATGTACACACAAACGGACACACAAACACACACCATTTCCCGCATTGGACCTTTCTCTGAGTGTTACTCAAATTTGGCCTCTGTAGCAAATTGATCATCGCTTAAAAATCGCCCTAATTTGCAATGCTATCGTAATAAATAAATAAATAACAGAACAAAAACCGAATATACTTAGATAACCTCACCCTTTCTCACAAGTACATAATCACCTCATCTGATGAGTGGCTGGTACGACATTTCCCCGATCAGGTAATGTTAAACTCCCCTAGGGTTTAATAAAATAGCTCTTATGTAACATGTTTGTCTACTCCCACTTAATTTCATCGGTATCGTGTTTTTATTGGACAGCCTGGTCTGCCTAGTGTCGACTCCCCAGCACAGATCACGGGCATGGGGCCCTGCAGAGTGATAGAGTAAACAGAGTGGAGACAACTCCCATAGACCTCTGTTGTAAAAAAAAATGGCGGCGCTTTGTACCGCCTAACTCCGGGTTATTCAGCTCGGATTAACTCCAATGAGTTCCAAATGCTCATCATCTGGGCGCTGGACCTCATTCACTTATATTGCAGCGTGAGAGTGCGGTGACATCACAGAGTGTCACAACTCTTACTCTCTTATGGCTCTGGGGCACTGGTGGGGATTATGGGGAATTCACACCACAATACTTGTTATTATCCACCCGATGGCCTGTGCTGCTCCTCCTGACCCAGTCCTGTCCAATGGCCCTTGAGCTTCTTGCGCACGTCATGGACCCCGGGGGCAGCTGTTCTCATTTAGCGTCTGCTATTGTTTCCTCTTTCTCTTTTACAACCCCCCCAAAAAAATCTCGAAAAGAGATCTGAAGCTTAACAAGCTCAATTCGAAATCACCTTTTTGGTTTCCATGTTGCGCAACAGCAGAATAGAGGATGCTAGGTTACGGAAGGTGGGGAGAGCGGACGCTGTCCACCAAGCCAGGTAGTGACCACCGGCATCTGCTTTACCCCGCAGGTTGGACCACGTCAACGTGGTGGCGGCCAGGGAGGTGCCTGAGGGAATGCAGAAGCTAGTGGCCACCAATGACCTGCCCTTACTGGCCATGGAGTACTGCCAGGGAGGGGATCTGAGAAAGGTGTGTGTGTGCATATAACTGTTTGTGTGTGTGACTGTGCGTTCATGTGTGTGCGCATAGGTGTGTGTGTGTGTGTGTGTATGTGTGCGTCTTTGTCTTTCATTGTACAGGGCACAGAGGAGCTATTTAACAGTGTACAGGTGCGTCATTTGTTGCGTGTGTGTGTCTGTGTGTGTGTGTGTGTGTGTGTGTGTGTGTGCGTGCGTGCGTGCGGCAGAAAATGTGTGTGTGAAAAAAGGGAAGGGGATCTTTCTGTGGCCATGCTTCTCGGATGTTGGCTATCCTTTAAACACAAGCTATTTAAAATACTTTCCTTATCTGACACGTGATCTAATAAACTCCAAGCCTAAGAGCTCAGAGGTTTGCAGTGAAGTTGAGGATGTTTGTGCCATGTGTTTAGACGTCAGTGCTTGTCCTACGTACACCATTGGTCTCTGAATAACTCACCGCGGTACCAAGTGAATACGTCTGCTGGTCTGTCCACAGTATCTCAACCTTCTGGAAAACTGCTGTGGAATGAGGGAGGGCTCGGTCCTGATTCTGCTCCGGGACATTTGTAAGTGCTCCTAATGTTCTCCGAGACCCAGAGATCTGTCAACAGGAGAGATAGAGATGCCTCATAGACTTACACAGAGAGAGAGGGAGAGAGAGAGAAAGAGAGAGAGAATGATTTAAAGAGAGAGAGAACAAGAATGAAGTGAGTAATTAATTGAGCTTTGAGTGATTAATTTCCTGTAGGATGAAGCATATGGTCACGCAGGAGTGACCAGTATCATGATGTCATTGCCAGTGACCGAGACCAAAGTGGTTAGTCACTTATGGAGAAGGCTTACGTCACTGCCCGGACATCACTCTACATGTGATGTCCGACAACATTGATATGTTTTTAATACCCTTTAATAACCCTTTCATGTTTTGTTGGTTTCCATTAAAAACACATGTACACACACACACACACACATACGCACGCTCACAGACACAATGTCCTTTTCCTGTAAGAGGTGGGCACTTCCTGCTAACCCTGTACCACCAACCAGGGTGGAGACCACCACACACACACACACATACACACACACACACACACACAAAAACACACACACACACACACACACACCCAAGCAACACATTCAGGGGCTTGAAGGTTATGAGTTCCGCCTCACTTAACACTAACTAACCAACACAATTACTTCTCAGCGTCTTGACGCACTAAGGCGGCTGCAATGCTTTCAAGGTCATAAAGGGCGACTCGTTGGGAAGTCTCCCTTTATGACCCAGTCCGCCCCTTAGTCACTACGCATTAATGACTCACTACACACGATGTAGAAGCCCATGCATGTGGCCACAGATCTGGGTTGCTACATACATGTTGTTTATACGTGTTTATACATACGATCATGTGCTTCCTGTCCCCCGTGCTTCCAGCCTCGGCCCTCACCTACCTCCACAAAAAACGGATCATCCACAGAGATCTGAAGCCTGAGAACATAGTGCTGCAGCAGGGAGAGAAGAGGGTGAGTTCAGCCGCGGGTAGGGGTCACAGAGCAGGGGACCACGCCTCACATTTGAGAATAATTACCCGGGGCGCAGATGGAATGAGTGGGCTCTTCCAGCCTTTCCAGGCCCCGATTCCAGAGAATTGTGCCTTTCTACGCAGAGGGGTGACGGTTTAGTGTTTTTCTAGCAATAGGGGCTCCGTTTTATCCCCCATGCCCCGGCTGTTTCCAGTGATTGTTGGATTGTTTTGAGTTGGACCTTCCTCTGTGGGTGTCTGTCCCTTCTGTTTACTATGTCGTATACAAGAGGCGACCTGGGTTATACAACGTGATGTGTGTATGTGGTATAAGCGAGGCCAGACATATTAAAGATGTCGCCTCGCAGTTAAGTACAAGTTTAACCTAAATGAAAAACAAAAAAGCAGTTTCGCAAAATGGTTTACATATTCCATAAAACAACTTATAGAAGCTGATAGAATTTTGAGGGTACATTAAATTCTCTGTTATTGTGTCGTTGGTGTTAATTGGTCAGAGAAACGTAAAGCACCAATAAAGACCAGTTCAACACAATAACAATGACTATCTCTGTTGTTGTTATTGGATAATCCGTCTTTTCAACACACTATTTTCCCAATCTTTAGTTGATCCATAAGATCATAGACCTGGGCTATGCCAAGGAGTTGGACCAGAGCAGCCTGTGCACGTCATTTGTCGGAACGCTGCAATACCTGGTAAGTGATTACGCAACAGTATAATTAACTCCCATGGAGCAACCTCCATTTTGCAATTCCCTCCCATGCGGCAGTGTGCGTGTGTTTACCTACGACGGTCAAAATATGTTTTCCTTGTCTCCCACCCGCCAGGCGCCAGAGCTCATTGAGCGACAGAAGTACACCGTGACGGTGGACTACTGGAGTTTTGGAACGCTGGTGTTTGAGTGCATCACAGGATTCCGCCCGTTCTTACCCACCTGGCAACCCGTTCCCTGGTACCATTCACCCCCGAAACTGCCCCCCCCTCGTTATTACGCCACGGAGAAACTGTGACTGTACACCGCACTACGGCTTAGCCTACGCTCCTGTTGGTTGTTACCGTGACTGCCCTGAATGCGCACACTTCTCTGACCGAAGTCGACACGTCTGGGGGATAAAACGAGCTGAGATCGAATGCGTGTAGCTCTCTGGCTCCAGTTGCTGTTGTTGGTGTGTTGCTAATGACGCATGGCTAAGGCCAGCGTAAGGGAAAGCTATGAATGAGTTCCACCTGTTTGTGACTTCAGACGTAGGGTAAACCCCTACAACCATCTGGGTTCGGGGTCACCCGGTAACCACAGTCGAATGAGATTTCCCCCAGAAAAAGGATTGATGTCAGAGGCAGCGTAATACTCGAAATCATAACAGAGAGTTGCAACACATGGTCAGACCATAGAAGGGTGTTCCTAAGTGTCATGTTTTGCGGGAAATGTGTGCTGTTCTAGAGTAAATCCTCCCTGATAATAATGACCCTCGTTTCAGGCGTTGAGCTTGCTCAGTCGTTGCTCTTTACCTTGAAGGCACAACAAGCTGAAGTTGAAAAAGGATCAGGAAATCGTGGTCTACGAGGACCTGAGCGGTGAAGTACGCTTCTCCAATCATCTGCCCCCGCCAAATAACCTAAACAGGTGTGACACGCACACATACACAAGCACGCACACACACACATTCACACAAATGGATGGAAATGTCCACACCACTCACACAAACACAAACAACGTATACACACGTGGGATTGTGTAACCACTCCATGGCCAGTGAATGAACCTGAGGTAACCGTGGTGGTTTGTGGACAGTCTGTTGTTGGAGAAGATGGAGCGGTGGCTGCAGCTGATGCTCAAGTGGTCTGCTCAGGAACGGGGCAAAGACCCCCAGACCACACCCAACAACTGCTTCTCCCAGCTGGAGACCATCCTGGAGCTCAAGGTGCCTTCAAAGCGTCATCCATTTCTGCTAAGGTTCTGTAATGAGAAGATGTTCTACCGTTATGAGACGGATTTGAGAGTCATAGAGGGGCAGAAGGCCCTGCTAGTGGTCTCTGCAGACCGTACCCACCAGGTGGCCATGTTGTTAGGTACGGGCAGGTAAATCCTCTGGAATCTTTGAGGAAAGCTGTGACTCAATTGGAATGCATCCTGAACGCAACCTGCGTGGGGGGGGGGGGAAATGGAATGCAGGACTAAGAAAGAATGCATTGAGTCACGGTTTCCCAAGATCCTAGAAGGTTTCTGCACCCAATTAGCCAACAAGCCCGCCAGGTGAGTAAGGTCTAGCGGCTGTACTGCAGGGGACTCGTCATCATCTTAGCTTATCTCAGCTGACTAGACAAACAACGTCTTTGTCCTCCTCCCTGTCCTCCAGCTGGTCCATGTGCTGAACATGGTGTCCTCCAAGATCTTCTCCTACTCGGTCACGGCGGGCCAGACGGTGGCCGACCTGCAGCTGCTGATAGAGCTCGACACCGGCATCCCTCCGGCCAATCAGGAGCTGCTGCTGGAGGCCGGCCTGGTGCTGGAGCCCGGCGGGGAGGCCCTGCAGTGCGCCGTGGACTACGCCGTAAGCTACCACTCAGCCGCTAAACCCCAAAGTATGCCGTAAGCGCTCACTTACGGTGGCTAACAGGAGACCCCCCCTCTGTGCGTGCAGGAGATTGACGGCCGGAGGACGGACATGCCTCTGGTGTTCCTGTTTGACCGCTCCTCCTGTAGCTACGAGCCGGTGTTCACCCCCCGCACCCTGCCGGAGAACATCCGCTTCGCCCGTGAGTGGTTCACGTAGCAGTGAAGCAGTGATGGGAACGAGACCACATATGGCCAGTCAGAGTCGAGACCGAGTCTTTAGAGGGTCAAGGCCGAGTCGAGTCTTGACTGTTCAACCCATGCCAGAAGAATAACGTTAACTAACTGCTGTGCAGTGTGTGGTATTTGGGCAAACACATCAATATCTTTCAAAACCGTTGCTGCGCAGCATTGCACCATGGGATATACTTTCACACCAGTCAATAATCTGATTTTTTTTAAATATGAATGAAAATATGAATATTTGTAATGGTTCATATTTTAGAATATACCATGAAATATACATGTCTCGTTTTCTCGG
>JAOTIX010000120.1:8281343-8293527 GCA_027123715.1 Gaidropsarus macrophthalmus
CTATGCGTAGCTCCACCGTTACCATGGGGACGGATCCTGCGCGTATTGTTGATACTAAAGCGTCATCGAACGGCGTGGAAAAACAATCCCTGGTTTGGATCGTCTGAAGCTAATAAAGGTAACACCGCCGGCGTTGTTCATTTCTCTCAGCACATATTATCTCGACTATTTCACTGTAAAACGTGGAATGTTGTCGATAAGGGTTAAATGATACAAGTGTTCGTTGCTAGACGTATAGACGGTTGCGTTGTGCAACACTTTTTAAATAAAATACACCGACTCATCAGTGTCTTAAGCTATATTTAACCACCCATATTGTCATGATGTTAGTTTTATGACGTGCGAAGGACCTTCGAAGATATTTGGGCCCATCCCCCCAGACCCATCGCTCTCCCCCGGGTATTATAAACGGCCTGCTTCTGGTAAGATAAAGGCTACTCTAAATATCAGTTTAGATGAGACCAAAATGTCGACATTCACAATCAATACAAATCGTTCACTGCAGCATCCATGCGCACAAATGAACTCTCTGTCACTTGTTCCAGCTCGGGGGCGATTAGAAGGTCATTCCGATGGGACTTTGGCGCTGCTCTCAGGGCCGCTGGCCCCAGACCCAGTGCTCCACCCTGAGTGCTACAGTTGTCGCGACCCACCGCATCCTCCACGGATTGGTCAGAATGGCGCCCACATCATGGAGCGAGGACAGAGGGGTGTAGTGGGAGCACTGCTGAAACTGGAGGCAGTCTCCTTCAGCCCAAGCACTCCCAAACAAAGTATGTGCACTTCATTTGTTTTCATTATCCGTTTCTATCCGTATATTTAAGGTAGGAGAAAAAAACGAAAAGAGGACTACTATTAAATGATGACATATACGAAATAAGGTGGTGGTATCATGGTATTGTTACTATAATGTAAGACGTAAGACTTGGGGAATCTTGTGGACTGTTACTCTTTTTAGTTTATAACATTATTATGTTTAATGGCCCTGATACATTATAAATCATTGTGTTGAGAATTTCTATTAATTTATATCATATCTACAAATGTTTTTTCTCCTGTGATTGCACCTTTAAAAGTATTAAAGTACTAATTAAAAGTTATTTCCACAGTAATGTTCAATTTGTTTTGGTGCCCTTTCCCTCAGAACAGTTTATGCGTGATTATGGCAAAGAAAACGTAAGGAGACTCCGGGAGATCCAGAGGCACTGCAGAGAACAGGAGGCTGTCCGAGCCCGTTCACAGCCTGTCCCAGTCAAAGCCCTCTGGAGCTCCTCAAAGTACCACAACATCCCCTCCCGGGTGATGGCCCAGCTACAGGTACGGTCATCTGTATGAACTTCTGGATTTCGTTTAAAACTAACGAACTGTGTTTTTACGTCCAACTAACTCAAATTCCTTGTATGCAGGATTCTGGCACCCCTCCGAAGCCACAGTGTCAGAAATTTCTGAGGGCCCACTCTAGCTGTGCTTCCGCCGGACCTAATGGGTTACATCGCAGCGCTTCGGTTACCGCTCTGCGACAACCTGACTCTCACAGCAACATAGGCGACGAGAATCAACCAGTAAAACCAACAGAAAATTCATCTTTGGCCTCTTAGATTAGATCATTCACGCCGAATAAGACATGTTAACTTGCATCCTAACACACTTTTCTTTGACTTCATACTATATCTCTACAGTTAGAAATCCAAGGAAAGAGTGTGGACTTCATCAGACACAATGCAAGGTCTGCAGGGAAGGCGGTGCTGCGTCGGTCCCAGTCTTTGACTAACCTGAGAGACAAGCCTGTCCCCAGTGCAGTGAAGGGCCAGGTGCCTCAGTAGTGAGTATGGTTTGGCTCCACTTTGATATAAAAAGAGACCTGATAAGTTTTGGCACAATTTGAGGTTTGTTTCCCTTTACAAAAACACCAATATCAGTCTGGAGAAGAGGAAGGAACAGTGGCGTAAGGAGAAGGAGGAGCAGAGGAAGAATGCACCGGATCCGACCATCCCAGCCGGCCACACGTTGATGGCGGAGAAGGAGAGACAAAATACACTGCAGTCACTGAAAGAGAGTATGTCCTGGATTTAGTTATACCAACGAATAACACTGCGTGTTATTAACCGTTTTTAACTACTTTTGTTTTAACTACTTTTGTCATCTCCCTACTTGTGGTTACAAGGACAAATAGACCTGATATAGGGCTGTGTGTATATATCAGCTAGCAAAACAACAAAGTGATGCTTATCAGGACCCTCTGACCTATCTTACGTAACTTACTTATATTTCTCCTCAGGCCACCAGTCCCTGGTGAAGGAGCTGCTGTCCCTCCCGGTCAGGGGAGACACTCTGAGTATATGTTCTCGTCGCACTCAGCTTGACCGCAGGCTGTCTGAAGTGGAAGAAGCCATCAAAATATTTTCGAGGGACAAAGTGTACATCAGAACTGATTATTAGAACTTGTATACTGGCTCGGTAGTAGTATTGATGGGGTCACTCCAGTACTGTTGTTATTGTATAATGTTGCACTGAAGTTACATTATCTCACTTCTGCGATTGATATTTGTTTATTCTTCATTATTGGGGGAAAAAAATAAATTTCAATCAATTGATTTAGCTATTGAGGTCCCCATGCCTCAGTCTTTACTGCTGCCAAAACATTTTTTAAGCATTTCATTGCCAGCAACATATTACCTTGGCAGAGATTATACATATGCAACATCAATTGTATGTATTATAAATCTAAATGTATGTGCATTATAGACCATTCCATTAAAATGTTTTGATTTGAAATTCATTACACTGCACTTGCTTAACAGATTATTTTGTTAGGCTTGCGACGATTCAATGAGAAATTATTTGCGTCCTTTGTTATAATGCGTTAGACACGTACATATGTTCATTTTTTTAAAGCCACACAGACCGTTTTCTTTGAACGTTTGAGGCAAACGCAATAGACGTACACAACGTACGTCTACGTATGCAAAAGCCCCTCCCACCAATACCTCGCCGTTTCATTGTAGTCCCACATAGGCTAATGTGTTAGCAACCAAGACCACAGCAGTCGCTTATTCTAGCACCATAGTTAACCTTTTCACAACATATATTGTTAAAGTATATTGAAGTGAACAATAACCGAAGATGAGCAAGAGGAAAGCACCACAGGAATCGCCGAATGAAGGAATAACAGACTTTCTTGTCGGTGTGTAATTTGTACGAGGGTAGTAGTAGGGGCTAACCTAACAAAAGCTATTCAGAAGCTATTACGATATGGTGAAATGAAGATCAAACGGTTAATATGTTATACTTGATAACCTGGCTTTAATTGCAATATATGCTGTTTTAATGACGAATAGTTACAAGCAATAGTAGCACATTTATATGGCTGTTCTGAAATGTCCTGATTCTGCAGCGCCTGCAGGCTCCCTGTCATTTAAACCTCCGGCTTGTATTAGCTGACGTGCCACATTTCAACCACAACACCACACAATGCTGTCACAAATGTATATTTGCAAAATTAATCTGTTTGTATTTTACTTCCAGAACTGGCCAATTATGAGAAAAATGTAAACAGGGCTATACACAAGTATAATGCATACAGGTAAGTTTAGGGTGCACTCCTTGGTCAAACTACTGAAAAGGGTATTGTCGGTGGGAATCTCTGGAAAATGCCTTGAAACTCAACGACTTGATAATCCTTAGACCACAATGGTATAATACAAATTGTGCCTGAATATACGATTGATACATTCAGAAATCCCAATAGCCTTTTACTTCCCAATACAATTTTCATTAAATAAATATATTTGTTATGCGTTTATTAGGAAGGCTGCATCGACTATTTCCAAGTACCCAGAGAAGATCAAAAGTGGGACAGAGGCAAAGAAACTGGTATGAAGGCTTTCACAATAATGGACTTGTCTATGGGTTTTACATTAAGCATAAGATTTTAAATATAAAGTATGAAAATACTGATTGCCAAACAATTGACGATATTCAAAATGTCCACACATATCTTTGATATTAAATGTATACTGTAAAAGCTTTCACAATGTGGTTGATAAAGAAATTGTTTCAATGTATTTGCATTAGGTGGCTATAACACAATTGGCAGCCAAATTCAGCTTCCTATCTTGCACAAATATTGCATATGTATAAAAATTATTCTTCCCAACCGAATACAGGAAGGTGTGGGACTACAAATTGCGAAAAAGATCGACGAGTTTCTGCAAACCGGCACATTAAAGAAATTGGACAAGGTTAATTTATGATGTTTATGAAAAACACTATACCTTCAGACTAACATCAAAGCCAACTGAAGCCTTACCCAAAGCGTTTATATTTGTAGATACGGAATGATGACACAAGCTCATCCATCAATTTCCTCACAAGAGTTACTGGAATTGGGTATGTCCAAGAGTGTAAATGATCCCCAAATACAATGAAACGTAACACGACCAAGTACAATGCACTAGTAGAAGCAGAACTATAGGGCGGTTATATTTGTTAATGTTTTCTGTGTTTCTCTCCAAGGCCTGCTGCTGCAAGGAAGTTCTTTGACGAAGGAGTTAAGACACTTGAAGGTAACTTTGTGGTCTAGTTATTCTGTGATAGCCACCTAAGATCATCCTGACATTGTTCGAATTTGGAGCATTTGACTAAGGATAACTTTAAACTAGCATATATTTGTTGATGCTGAAAGATGTATCAATGTAGATGTACAGGTACATATTCATCTTTGTGACTTTTTTTAGATTTAAAAAATATTGAACACAAGTTGAACCATCATCAGCAGATTGGACTCAAGTGAGTGCATATGAATCCTATTTTCTCCGTTTGAACTTTGAGAAATTAATGCAGACATTACATATTTACAATGATGTATGACTCACATCTTACTGTCCTTTGATTGCTCTCAGGTACTTTGAGGAGTTTGAAAAGAGGATTCCACGGGAGGAGATGGAGAAAATGGAAGTGGGTATACAGTAAGACTATATGTATATAATATATTGCCTCAGTGTACGGAAGCTGACCTCTGATTCATGTTTGCATTTGTTCAGTCTCTGATTCATGAAGAGTTGAAGACTGTAGGCACAGACTATATTGGAACCATCTGTGGAAGCTACCGTAGAGGTAACCTATTTACTTGGAACAATGCATTACCTTTTTCTGTTTTAAATGGACACATTAATCCGTGTTGAAAGATATTTACCTTTGTCTTTGTGACAAAATGTTAAACATTATCAGGTGCACCCTCAAGTGGTGATATTGATATCCTGCTGACCCATCCAAACTACACTTCTGAGTCTGAGAAGCAGGTGAGTCTACGCAACTTCAGAAAGGTCTGCCCTAAAGGGTGATATCATTTATTATTATTTTTAGACTCATTTGTTCCTTGCATTTTTATCTTCCACCAACAGCCAAAGCTCCTTCATGCAGTTGTGGACCATTTCGAGTCCATTGGATTCATAACCGATACTCTTTCCAAAGGAGACACCAAATACATGGTGCGTCCTGTCGTTAATAAAACAATTATGTATTGTGTAGCATAATCAACGATATTTCCAATGCAAGCATGACTGAATCATAAAGTTTATGCATCATTTTCCCCAGGGTGTGTCTCAGCTTCAGAAGAGTGAAGATGATGAGGAAGAGTACCTTCACAGACGAATTGATATTAGGTGAACTATATTTCTATATTTTCTCTATTTATTCGAAATATTGGAAATAATGTGGAGTTGTACTCACTTGGGCGTAATTCCTATTCCTAATTCAGGTTGATACCTAAGGATCAGTACTATTGTGGCGTTCTCTATTTCACCGGGAGTGACATCTTTAACAAGACCATGAGAACTCATGCATTGGAGAAGGGCTTCACTCTCAATGAGTATACTATAAGACCACTCGGTGTCACTGGTGAGTGCCAACAACCATTTGCACAAAAATGAAATCCAATATATGAAATACGCAATAAATAATTAATGACTCCATAAAATATGTTTGTAGGCATGGCGGGCGAGCCTCTGATGGTGGACAGTGAGAGGGACATCTTTGAGTACATCCAGTACAAATTCAGAGAGCCAAAGGACCGCAGCCAGTGACGCGAAGCCATTATATACATTTGTATTACAACCGTTTGCCTGCAAGAAAGGCACTAAGAGAGTTTGAGTCTTCTTTTTTTCTTTATAGAGATGGGAATGCAGGTTTTAAATGTTTTAAATTTCGTTTTGTGGGTGTGGTTACTAGTGGAGCTATTTAAATCTGGAAACTATGGAAATTGTATGGAATCTTTTTACTAGGCTCCCAATCATGCATTGAATCTCTCATTTAGTATTTATTAAGAGAGGATCAATAATATCCTAATGATACTTTTGCAAAAATATGCAAAAACCTTTTCTGGATTTGTCTTTAACTACATGTTATGTATACTGAATATGTTGGTTTGAATATCATGTCTGCTCTTGAAACAAGTCCACTTCTATGGCCCCTAGTACATTATTGATTTGTCAAACCCTGCAATTGTGTTGTCTAATTATTCAATGTGGGACACTGGCCAATTTGAGTGTTTGGTTTTGTGAACAGGTTATTAAGTTACCACTAGCAATACGATTGTATTGCAAACAAGTTGCTAAGCAAAATGCTAAACGATTTGAGGTATTTTCTCAGATGTATAGAACATACCATTTTCCCACATAAAAATATATTATTGTACTATGGCCTCTTTTTTTTTATCAGTTTACTATCTATTAAAGTGTTGAAGTGAAATGTGTGTTTATTTTTTTCTGCTAGTTTATAAATGTAGAATATATATATATATATAGAATCTGTTTTATGGTTTTTAAATTTCAACCGAAAGACAACACTTCTAACCCCCATAATACTATGTCTACTAAGTCTAAAACAGAACTGCCACATGTTTATTTGATTTACAATTTATAACATAACGGAATTTTCGGTAATAGTAAAGACAAATGGCTGTATAATAAAACAATATAATAACCAGATACATAAGGATTAACCAGGTCGTTCAACGGATAAGCTGGTGTTATTTACAACGGTTCCCACGGCAACGTGACTGCAACCGCTAAGCATTGTGGGTTGATATAGGATGCGGACACAAAGACCAGAAAACACACGAGAACCAGCCAATAGAATATCTTTGCAGCTTACTCGCAGCCAATCGGACGAGATCGAGAAATCAATCTCTGGCAGTTACACACCCACGTTAATTTCGTGTCAACCACTTCGCGGGAGTTGATGCTGTAAGAGAAATCGCGTCTTCAAAGTAGAAAAACATCTACGTAAGAATAGTAGGTAATTGAATGATTTGGCGTGCACGTGATAGTTGCTTTATCATTGACCCTCATCGATGTTATAGAAAATGTGTATTTTCGATGCGGGTTTCTTATTTTAATGAAGGACTGTTAAGCTAAAGTCTGTCGAGTCTCGTGCTCATTCATCGTTTTACTGCCTCTGCATGGTGGCCGTCCACACTGATCATTATTTTAACTCAATCCTATAATACCACTTAACAGTATGCATTCATACATCGAATATAGGTACCAGACTGAAGAATACTACTGTATTGGTGCTTAGTGACTATTAAATACAATGTGCTGTGGGTTTAATTAACATAGTACACTGTAGTCGCAAACTGGGGCAGATTACAGTCCTCGGGAAAATGTCGATTGGATACGTCGAGATTGTAGTATTCGATATCTGGCGTTTCCATAGAAACGAACGTCGAGCGCACCTTCCCTGGTGCTGATGGAAGTTGTTACGCAACATAAGTGGAAATGGTTCGTTCTAGTGGATGTCATGCGTTTGTTATTATGTAATGCTTGTGTTGGCCTTTGGGTAAAGCGTCCTAAAATGTAGAACCAAAAAATGACCGTGCATATTTGAAATGAGATGCTTGTAGCAGTGCTTGTGTAGGGTGAATTCCAAATGTCTGCCGCTTTACCGTACCAGAGATGCTTTAGACCAAAGTGCCTATTGCTTAGGGCGTACGCAAGTTACATTCCTGATTATGCCTTTTTGGTTTTGTTTCCAGGGCAACCATGACTGACAGAAAAGCAGTGATCAAAAATGCAGATATGTCTGAGGAGATGCAGCAGGACGCTGTTGAATGTGCCACCCAAGCCCTGGAGAAGTTTAATATCGAGAAAGACATCGCTGCATTCATTAAAAAGGTACCCCCCCCCCAAACACAACATACAGCCACCATCTTACTATTCTTGTAAACATTTCTCGCCACATTTCCACACCATTTGCGACTCGTATTCAACGTGTCGTTGAATTGTGAATTGGCAATAAAATACACCTAAAAGATTTTGATGATCAGGAAATACCACGAGAAACGTTTGACTGCATATTTCCTCAAGTTGTTTTCAATAAATATTCATCCATCCCTTCCAGGAGTTCGACAAGAAGTTCAACCCCACTTGGCATTGCATCGTTGGGAGGAATTTTGGAAGCTACGTGACTCATGAGACCAAGCATTTTATCTACTTCTACTTGGGTCAGGTCGCCATTCTCCTGTTCAAATCTGGTTGAAGAAAGAAGTCCCATGACTAATAAAACGGACTGATTTTACAGCAAGGCTCTCATCATTCCTGATCAACGGGGCTCCGCCTTTTTTTCTGTGCTGCTTTCTACTGTTTATGGAGGGGTTGGGGGGTGTTGTTGCCATGTAATAAACGCTAAATACATGTATTTATTTTTGTCATGTTACATTTGACGTTGAGTTTTTTTAATTAAAGCATTGCCGTTGGCCTGTCTCACTCGTCTATGCCTCTACTAGTTTAGATGGATATTTCCAGGGACTACAGTAAACCAGTTTACAAGCTAAAATCTGTTGAAAGCAATATTTTCTCTACATACAATATTCAAAGTGCATGTCTGGAAGACCTTATTTAGCATTTAACATTCTATGATACACGTCACATGAGAAATAGGCCATATATAGGCATAACAAAGCGGCTCACCCCCGTCGCTGAAATATTGCATTGACGCACCTACGGTTGACATTGTTGAGCAATGCCAATACGTTTTGCCCACGTCTTGAGAGCGAGTGGTGAAGAGAAGCTCTGGTAAAATTATATACACCTACACATACATTTTGAAAAGCATGATATACCTTTGTTAAGATTAGACTCCACTCTGAAATGTTTGATGGGTATTCCAATGTAATAAACACAAATTCCAGTTTATGGCATGGGATTGACTCTTTATTTGAACACATTTAGAAAACGATCTTGTGTGCGTAGATGCCATTGGACAGGCAGAAAGCATTGCGGAGGTAACCCTTCAGCTGAGGGACCTTGCCGATGAGGGGAAGGAGCTGCGAGTCCACAGCCTTCTGGTCCTCCTTTCTCTGCTCTGTAATCTGGTACTTCTGCAGTAAGATAAAAATAGGACCATCAGTAAAAATGACAAGCTGTTGAAAATCACACCTTGCTTTAACACCGTTAATGTAGTATTTGGGTTGCTTGCCTCCTTCTCTGTGTCAAAGATCTCCCCCTCCTGGTGACGGGGCTTCCTCAGCCTCGTCTTCTTGAAGTATGCGTCGGTCACTGTCTTTGGGATCTTGACCCCAGAAACATCAACCTTGGTGTTGGTGGCGATGACAAACTTCTGGTGGGCCCTACGCAGGGGCACTCTGTTCAGGGCAAGTGGACCTGAGGGTTTGAAGAAAACAACCTAACATTAAAATCATAGCTTGGAATATTAACAGTTGCTTTATTACCCCTAGCAGAGAGGTACACTCAAATTTGAACAAAAGTTGTGCATCAATTATACGTACCAGTGACGAGGAGCAGACCGCTGGAGAGTTGCTTCAGGAACACGACACGCTAAAAGAAAAAAATGTTGAGTGTTTACAAAAATTACATTTGGGTTACTTAAATCAAGCCATCCCTAAAAAAGGTAGCCTGAATATCATAGTACCAAACAAACAAAAGCATTTTCCCAGTCATGTTTGTGTAGTAGAAACCCTAATAGACAAACCGAAGTACATGGAAACAGTTCATTAACCACCCAACACTAATCAGTTTGGCTGGCTGATACTCAAAATGGAGGGTAATCAAGTCAATAATTTTTCAGTCTGCGAAGTTTGGCATGAAGGTTAAGGAGAGAGAAACCGACAAAAGCTAGACTTCAGGATGACACTCAAGCACTAAAAATAATGACTTCTTATAAACATTTTGATGTGAACCAATCCATTCCATGTTCAGTTATCAGAATCGTTTTATTCGCCATGTAGTTTACACATACGAGGAATTTGCTGTGGTTGATGGTGCATACATTTAACATACAAGTAATAAGAGTTAAAAAGGATTAAAAAAAAGTTATGGCAAGGCCCACATTAAAAATCCAGCATTGACATCAATAAAATCCATACCTTTCCACGGTGGCGACCAGTGAGGAGAATAAGCACTGTTCCGGGGCTAATGGAGCTGCGCAGCTTCCTTTTGTGCTGGCTGAAGGGCTTAATCCCATGGCTCTTCAGTTTGCGGGGCACATCCTCTGTGGGATAGTAACGGGGCTAGGGTGCAACCAGAACAAGTTCACAAACATTAGGCATCATGGCAAGGATGACGAGATGGTATTACATTAAGTGTTCTTGGCAAAAGGGCTTTGAGCATTTTGTAGCAAGTTCAGAAAAATATGCACGAACATTGCAAGTTACCATATGCACCAATGTATGCTAGGCATTACAGTTGTAATCTTTAAAAAACTAACTCACCATCTTGCGCAGCTTGACAACACGAGTGCCTCCATTCTTGTCACCTCCAACGGTCTTTGTAATGGTGGCCCTGGGCTTCTCCTTCAGCTTCTTCTCGATCTGCAGTTGCAATGTAAAGTGTTACTTTTGGCTGGAATGGTCAACTCCCTTAAGATTAACTGCAAGGTGACCAACTTGAACATGTTCACGTGCCGACCTTAGTCTCGGTGGTCTTGATCTTCCTCTTGTACATAGCTCTCCGGGTGTTCATGGCAGAACGGGAGAAGCGACCGATCCCCCGGGCGAGAACCGGGTTCCGGCTGGTATGCCTCTTGGCACCCTTCTTGGCTGCCTTTTTGTCTCCCTCTGCCATCTGAAGTCAGGTAAACGCATCATAAAAATGAGCATGTGTGAAGATGTAGCACGCGGAATGACAATGCTTGCACACGCATGGTAACAGCATTTGGCCAGGAATCTGGCCTTTGTCGTTTAATATTCCCATGTGGAGCTGAGGTAAAAGTCCAAAAAGCGTGGTTTGTGTACCATTTCGGACGCCGGATATCGCTCAATGCAGCGAAAGGCATGACAATTGCCTTAACCATTAGCATAGAGGGCATAGCCTCCACTGGAAATACAGTTCCGTAAACAACATATACATTAAAAAAAGAAGGCCTCGTTATGCCACTTAGGGTAGTTTTTTACTAAACATAGGTGCAATCACTATCGGTCATCGTACATGTAGCGAACGGTATAATGCGTTTAGAATCCATGACGTGCCGTTAGCCCAACGTCCACAACTGTATATTACGACTAATGCTACATAAAACCATCACATTTTCATACTAGTGTAGTGCTAATATGTGTATATACTTTGCTTGATGTGTAAAAACGAGTACGTTTATTTAATAACGCAGATGGCGAAAGATTTCTTTCCTGACTAAATACAGTGAGAAGGTTTCCTTACCTTAGCTAAGAAAAAAGAACGACTTCCGGGGAAGTGACGTATATAAAGCATGCGACACCAAAGTTGCCTTTTATGGGACCATGGTCCTTGTAGTCCAAAACACAATATATCCGTGCTTCACTGCCGAGATTAACCGCACTGATTTCTCATGTATTCTGTTGAATTCTTTCTCACCGTAGGCATATTTGGTTGAAACAAGCTTCACATTTTTGTGAAGCTTGTTTCAACAATCATTGCAAAGCTTGATCATGAAGGATATCTTCAATATCTATTCATGGGAAATAACAGAAACTCCTATACTATAGATAAAAGTCAGAATTTCAGAGATTAAAGTCAGAATTTTCGAGAAACAAAGTCAGACTGACTTTTTCTCTGACTTTAATTCTCAGAATTTAAAAAAATATTTTCTCACTTGTGGCTCTAATCCTCTTCCATATAAAGATAAAGATAAAGTCAGCTTTATTATCAATTCCTTTGCATGTACAGACATACAAGGGGATCGAGAAGACGTT
>JAOTIX010000120.1:8391858-8402977 GCA_027123715.1 Gaidropsarus macrophthalmus
GTTTTCATCAGTGTAAAAGTGTACATACACGTTTTCCTTCATAAATGCAAATTCACAAAAGCCACAGATTGCCGTTTTCCCTTGACCCAAGAATAAGGAACATCCAGTGATCAGTGGCCGTACACCGTGGGTTAACACCCAACAAAACATGAAACAAGGCCACCATTCAAAGAAAACGTACGCAAGGACCACCTGTATGACTTTTCATCTCCATCAAACACAATAGTGGGGTTATGTTTTGATACCTGGTGGACTGCTGTGATGCGAGCCCGGAGAAGAGGTGGGATGCATTCCGCCCTCCTCGCTCCGCTGGCTGGCAGGGGAGCCCCTCCTCTCCTCCCTGTCCTCCTCCGCCTCATCTGCCTCTTCCTCCTCCTCTTCCTCGGGGCTGGGCTCGGGTTTAGCGCCACAGTCCTGCTATGGAAACATCCAAAACGTCAGAAAAACGCTGCCACGTCTCCTGGAAGTGATGCCACGTCATGTCACGTCTGACGGGATTATGTAGGTTCATGATCTGATCAGCATGCAGTCAAATGGAACTGATGTGAATTGAGGAAAAATAAAGAAGACGTGAAGGTTAGTTAATCCAAATAAAAAGGTAGCAATAAATTAAAAGGTAAGGGCCAACAAAAGCACTTAGAATCATACTATTTTAATCAAACATTTGATTATAATGGTAGATGATTCATTCATGTCTTTGTCTTCCACTCTGAAATCAGTGGACTCTGGACTTTGGCCCTGTGCTTAACGTTAGTGTATTGCGGGTGTATTGGGGGTGGGTAGAAGAGACAAAACGTCAAAAGATTACAAAACTTGCCCCGTTCACACGAACCTCCGGTGAACAGTATCCCAGGTCGGGCTGCCGGACCTCTCCCTCCACCCTCTCCTCCTTCTCCTCCTCCTCCTCCTCCTCTCGCTCCCGTTTAGGCGAGGGGACCACCTTCCTTTGCAGGAGGGGCCAGTCACACTTGGTGATCTCCACGTTCAGCTTCTTCATGGTGATGGAGAGGGGCAGCAGCTTCCTGGCCGCCGCCGTCTTCCAGGCCCTGACGGGGGGCGGGGACTCCTGCCGGACCCCGGCCGCCGCCGCCGTGTCTGGGCTGGGGGAGCCGGGCTGGTCCCCTCTCTTGCTGGCCCTCTCTCCATCTGGGGCCTGAGAGTTGGCGGGGCCCTCGCTGGCGTTCTGAATGCTACACTGGCGGCGAGGCAGCTGCCTGCGCGACGACTGCTGAGGCGCCGGCGTCTGCTGCTGCTGCTGCTGCTCTCTGTCCGGCGATGTGACTCCTCCCTCTTCCTTCTTATTGGCTGATGCGGATCGCTGCGTTCGCTTCTCCGGTCTGGCGGGTGGGGGCTTCTTGGCGGGAGGGGGCTGGTTGGGGTCGGGGTCGACGTAGATGAAGGTGTAGTTGTCGATGCGCTCCTGCTTGGTCATCACGAAGGCGTCCTCGGCGTGGCCTACACCCACCTCCCACTGAGCGCGCTCTCTCTGAGGGATGGGCTTCATCAGCTGCACGGAAACAAGTCATATCTCAACGGGTGGAAAATATAAACACTGGGATGGCCCTCAAGCCATTTGGAATGAGAATATATTGGTACAATCATCAATGTTTTTCCATCTAATATACTTAAAAAGAAACTATAATAATAAACTTATAGTAAAAACAACTCAAGTGAGTATTATCAAGTTACACGGTTGTACCTTGTGTTTCTCTGCCAGGTTTGTGGTTTTCCGAAGTGTCTCAGCTTGCAGTTCTTCAAACTGGTGTTCTCCTTGGTAGATGACTATCCTCTTCTCATGAATCCATGCTCGCTCGGCCACACTACCAAAGAACTGCACATGATATTCCCGGTGACCTGAATGAGGAACAGAGAAAGGTAAACAGGCTGTAGATACGCTGCTTCCGGTCGCTAGCGTATCCAGTACACCTACGGAAGGTCAGAGATGCCAACGTTGACTGGTGCAAGGAAGTAATAAGACATGCTCAGATGTGTGCAGTGCGTTACCTCTGGTGTTGATGCGTGTGTGTACTTTCATCTGGGGATCTGAGGAGACCATGCAGGGCCACCAGGGGTACGTGCCCACCTTGGACCAGACCAGATCCCCGATGACAAACTCCTTACAGAACCCTGTTTCTTGAATCACAGAGGGATGATGGACCTTGGGAACCTAATAGAGGGCCAATAGTTATCTCTGTATCAAATATGTAAACATGTATTCCATTATGAATGAGGTCGTTGAGCTACGCTTACCTTAGGGGTCTTTGCCTCAGCTTTGATAACAGTCTTCTGAAGCCTCTCGGTTTGAACCAAGGGTGGATCTGTTGGCTGGACCTGGACCTGGACCTGGGCCTGGGCCTGGGTCTGGACCTGGGCCTGGGCCTCTGGCTCTGTCTGGCCGGTTGAACCTTCCTGTGGTGCAACCAAGTCCAAGCCCTCTTCCTGGACTTGTACCTGCAGCCTGGCACTCTTTTTCCTCTTCTCCTTTTTCCTCTCATTCCTGCGCTGAATTTGTGTCACCTGGTCTTTCTGCGTCTCCTCCTGAAGACGGCGGCAGAATGAGAGGGAAAAACGAGTCATGAAGAAGAAAAGACATCTCACCGTTAAACAAGACCTCGTACGTAAAGAGCACGCACGCCAAAAACCCCTCGCACACGCTACCTGCAACTCCTGCAGCAGATCCCCGCACAGAGCCGACTCAAACAACTCTTTGCCGTTCTGATACGTCTTAATGATCTTCAACTTGATCTCCGGGGAGTTGGTCTTCTTCAGCACCCCGCTGTGAGCGGTCGACGGGGTGTGGTGGGGTTGGCATGACGGGGCGCCGTCCACCAAGGAAGGGGGCGGACTGGAGGGGGGCAGGATTAAGGCCGGCGGAGGTGGGAGCGTGTGGGTCATAATGTGCGGGGTGTGGGACAGATGATGCAGTGACGGATGTGGTGGGGGGCTCTGGGTGTGTGGATGAGCGTGGGCCTGGAGATGAGGGAGGCTGGAGTGGTACGGGAGCGTGTGAGGGTGATGGGAGTGGTGCATGAGGTGCGGATGATGCGTGGGCAGCGGCGGGGACACGGGAGACAACGGTCTCTCGTGGAGCCCGGGGCCCCTCAGCACTGTCCCCTCCCCTGACAGGAGGCCGTGTTCCCCGTAGCCCCTTATGGCTCCGTAGCCGTTGGCCGAGCCGTTGGGGAACTGAGAGTACATGGAGAACTTGGTCTGGGGGTCGAACATGCCCAGGCCCGGGGGGTAACCGTTGGACACCTGGGGCATGTCCTCTGAGGCCGAGGGGGGATAGGAGAACTCTGCTTCCAGGGCAGCGTCATAGGACGGACCTCCATCCTCACCCGGGTCACTACCGGTGTCATAGGGGCCCTCCTGTCGGATGTTGGCTGAGTCAATTAGTTGAGGGGGTTGCTGAATTGTATTTCCCATGATCCCTTGCATGAAAGAAAAGGAGAAATCCATTGTTGTGCTCCTGCATCCTTAACTGTCTTTTTCTCTGACTGGACCTGAAAATGTTAAAGTTACACAATTTAGTGGTGGGGAGACATTGGGTGAATCGCTGTGTATGGCTTAAAGATGCTGTTTATCATCAAATATAAGAAACCGGATACCTGATACACGAACATCTAAGAACCTGTTACACAAACATTGAGGCTACTTACTCAGGGGAAATTCGTGATAGTGGTAATAAAACTAACATAATCAGAATTCACATGACTCTTTTTAAAAAGGGGAAATTTTTTTATTCCAGGCTTGCCAAAACAAATATGCAAAGGGCCAGGCAGAGCCATCCATTGCATGATGCATAAAAATGCATATATTCATGTACAGATCAATTAACTAACGCTATCTTTCTAATAGACGACACATTTGCCTTTATTCGTTTTGTGATTAAATACACTAAAATTGTATATTATATGTCATGTGATTGGAGTGTACTTTATGAAGAGATTGCCATGTTGCCTTCCTCACGTTGAATAACGGGAACGAAAACACATCCTAAAAAGGTGTCAAGCTGGCGTGCACCGTCTACCTGCATGTGCAATACCACTGCTAAGTGACAATAATACAGCTTAGGATCGTTGTATTGACTGTGCAATAACAACCCAGTCGAGATGCTGCAAAGAATGATTTTATACTGCGATGTGACTGGCTAGCCCACCGCTACCATGCATGATCGAGATTGTTTTGCTCAGAAAAAATACAATAACATTTCTCATGTGGTGGTGCGGTGAAAATTGTGAGGTGGTGCTGCTGTAGTCCCTTACGTGTCGAAATGCTTGGCGATTTACCTTCGATAGTAATAGGATACCCAACCAAATTAAAGGAAGCTAACATCGGCTATGCTATATTGTTGCCAATATGGCTGCCTATACCCCTTTAAATCAAATGGTCTGCTGTAATCATATATCCATCCCTGGTTGGAGAAAACATGCTACTTAATGACACGATGTGTATAACAAAATACTGATCAATCCATTTGGATCACGCCGATCATTGAACAAAAAGCAGCACAAACGCATCAGGATGCAGTAAAATAATGTCAATACCTTCAGCGTGTCCCATTCTAAACCCATACACCAGGTGTCTCTTCCTCGTACAATCTGTATGAAGTGTAAAAAAATACAAAAATGGGAGAATAATGATATGGCGCAGGCCTCTCCGTGTGGCTTTATCGCTTCTCTTGAGAGGGGTTACGGTAAATGGTCGCTACCCAATCCAGTCGCTTGACTCTTCCTGGATATGGTGGCTGGCATTTCGAAGAGAGCCTAGGTTTGGGAAAATATGCACAACTCTAAACGCCCCCTATCCCTTCAAATAGTCCAGCTCCCTCTTCCTCTGTGTAACAAAAGCAACCTGGCTCGGGCCTGGTCGCTCTTCAATCACAGGCTCTACTGGAGGGGCCAACAACAGCACATCGGGATGTGTAGTCTCGCATTAAAAATAATTCTTAGAATACGGAATTAAATGCTACATCTGTTAAAATAGGCACGCATACCGATTACATAAAAACGGAAGACATGCATAACGCAACAGGGAATAATACTTTTTGTTTTATAATGAAGAAGAAACTGTATTACGGATAAACATGAACCACAAGATTAGTCTAGCGAAAGTAAATAATAAATAAACAAATAAATAAAAGTATATATATAAATTAAAGTGAAATACTATAAGAGGCATTGCTTATTTTGAACATTTTAACGGAAAAACAATGTACAAAGCTACCAAAGATGATGCGGTACGAGGTCCTGATCTTCTGATTGGCGGTTGCAAACAACGTCACGTTCCTCGCCTGATCTCTGCGTGCACAACATCCACGCACGTGACCTTTTCAGTGCTGCAGCTCGAGCTGCGCCGTCTGGAAGGGCATCGTGGAATACTGACTCTTTACGGCTTTCATTGCGTTTTAAACGCATTGTAAATGGGTTCAACATCACAACAGTCGGTATATTCGTCGGAGCCCTTTAATCGAAGGATCGGCGGTGAATGGATTATTGTGTTGACATATCACGAAGAGGCCTCGCAATCCACCTATTCTCGACAGCCATAGCCGGGCCATTAAAATCGGAGGTTCGTCATCGACCGACCTCCATTTTCAGCTGTTAAGTTAGCCAGCTGAACACGAAACTACCAGAATAGCCGGCGGACGACGAGTAACGAACTTGTTATGCGAGATCGATAACTAATCACGTATCAACTATATTGTATTTCACAAACGCAGTGATAGGGGGTTTACAGTACTATTTCTCAACGTGTAAACTAAACCCCAACGGGTTTGACGATCGAGTGGTAGTTGACTTGTTTGTATACTTTCAGTTTCGCACCACTGTACAGGTTTCGTAGTGTTTTATTGGCGGCGTAGATTAAAGAGTCCTGGATTATCGATGTGTTTGGTCTATTTACGTGGAGTACGTGTGACGTGGACGCAGTACCAACGCACACCATTTAGCTTGTACATGGCTACGCTCATGACATAACACCGACTGTATGCAACTCCCTGTCGGCTTCATGGTGGCCTCACCGCGCACATGTTGCATTGCATCATTATTGTGGAAAAGCCTGTCAATCAAACAATACTTTGTTTTACAGAAGACGGTAACTTGTCGCTGCCATGGCCGTGTATAGTTCACAGGTGCTCCTTGCTGTGACAAGATCGAGGTACGTCGATTGGATCAAACGTTTCTGCAGTACACATTGGCCATTTTTAAATGGATTTATATTTGATTCAACCAATACAATGACACTTCATACATCTCTTTAATAAATCGGTGTTCCAGGTATTCTACTTTAACTTGCTATCGACATACACCACCCATTAGACCAATGTTCAACATCAATCATAATAAACGCACGTGCAGCTGGTGACGCCATAGCTGTTTTTGTAATGGTAGCCTGGGATTTGCAAGACATCTTGCATTGTTTATCTGTGTACTGATGTAAAGTGTATCCCATATTAAAGGATTAAATTAAGTTATTTTCGGTGTTAGTAAATTCCATTTAAATAAAATTGCCCATTACTACTACAGCATGAGTGATGTGTGGATTGGATATAAAAGAGGTAAATAAGTGGTCAATCAGAAAATAATGCTATATACCTCTGAAGCTTTGCACAAACAAAATATTTTTTTTTTTTAATTTTAACAACCGACTTCATCAGTAAAACACTTTCTCCTTTGCTGTCCACAGAGGCTCCTATATAAGGCACAGCTGCTCCGCTTTTCCATCTAAAGCCTACCTTCACGTTGAGCCAGCCAGCCCCGCATCACCCTCTCGTCCACGGCGACGGCCCTGTTCAACCTACCCCCACTGCACCCTCGCCCCGCATCGCACGGCCACATCCGCGCTGCTGGCCCGCTCGCTGCACAGCTCCACAGTTTGGTTCCATGACACCAAGCAGGAACAGGGAGGTGTCAAGGCCTCCGCTACCCCGGCACAGGATGCCTCTACAGGGGCCGTGAAGGACTCCGTCGCTCCCCCACCTCCATCCCAACCACCGCCAACCCCCACTCCAGTTCCTCTGGTTGCCACGGCATCCTCCTCATCAGCGGCCGTCTCCCCTGCGCAGGAGAAGGTGGTGAGGAAGAATTTGTACCAGAGAGTCGTGGACGAGTTGAAGCACTACTACAACGGCTTCCGGCTGCTGGGCATCGACACCACGATAGCGGGCCGGATGGTGTGGCGGCTGCTGCACGGACAGCTGCTCACACGCAGGGAGAGGAGAAGGGTAAGAGGAGAGAGAGCTGTCATTATCCACGTTGGGCCACAAAACCGAAGATTTCACATGTTTAATCACTCAAACATACACAACAAGCTCTCTGTCGTGCTTGACAGCCATCACTAAATAGCATTGTTTTTTATTAATATCATCTTATTAAGGACCGGCCTGACCAGTGACAATGATGAGTGTAATGACCCATGTTGACTCTACTGGCCCGGAGTCACAGAGTGACCCTTACAGTTAAAGTATTCCTGGAGTCCAGTTATTAAGGCATTGCTGTAAAAACAAATTGGGGGAAATTAAGCTAGGTGGCAATATCAAAGGGTGTACTGTGTCTGATTAGCCTATGTTAATCAGAAAACAAGCCCTCCCCCATCCCCATTCCCCCCCCCCATCCCCTTCTTGTCAAGCGAGTAGCAGTTTCGGTCAACATCCGCACCAATACCTTTGTTTTTAAAATGAATTCCTTCCTAACTTTCGCTACGTCGGGGGTTGCTGTTCCTTAATTTTGTGTAAATCGAATTACTAGCTGGGCCACTTTCTCTTCTTAGAGAAAAGTGGCCCCAACAAAGATGTGTTGGTTCGTTATCTATTGGTGATTACTGGCGTTACCTTCACTTCATGAGTAATGACTGTTTATAGTGGCTGATCTACAGAAGTAAATTATTGGCCTACATATCCCTCTGCTTAATGTGCCAAAGACTCTGGCATTGACTGAAGGGATAGTTATACCCCAGACGTCCCAACTAGCAACACCGTCTTGGCCATACTCTGTAACTCTATCTGGGTCCGTTTCCGGTCCAGGTTTGTGTACAACACAAACAAAACATACTCAAAACAACTCTAGGCACAGTGTGTTCCGTATCCTTGAGCAAAGTCTTGAGGCCTCTCTTCTGTGTGTATCATTGTTCGTCTGCCTATCCGTTTGTCCATGACGCCTGTGTCTCCCTCTCCTCACAGCTACTGAGGACCTGTGCAGACCTGTTTCGCCTGGTCCCCTTCATGGTCTTCATCATCGTTCCTTTCATGGAGTTCCTGCTGCCCGTCTTCCTCAAGCTCTTCCCCGAGATGCTGCCCTCCACCTTCGAAACAGAGTCCAAAAAGGCATGTTTACATTACGTTGTCCTGTAGTCAGGCATGGCGTGTAAAATAAATGTCAGCGGTTAGTGTGAATTATAACATATGCCTCTGTGAGCAACATTGCTTTCTAGACAATAATGCTTATGATGCTCCCTCTGGCTCCAAGGCGGAGCAGTAATGCCCTGCCCTTCAGTGTTTGTAGATTTATACAGAAGGCAAGTCTTTGTAAAAACAGGCTTTGTAAAGACAGCTAATCAGCACAAGGGGACTGCAATCCTAATGATTCCCTGCTGTTTTGCTCTCATTGTTATGGTTATGAGTGACCATGTCTTTTTCAGTAAATGAGGAGATGAGGGATGGTGTGTTTTTCATAGAGATTCGTCTTTGCCATGTGAAACGTGGCAAAGACTGTTGAGTATAATTATGAGTCATAGGGGAGAAATTTGGGTGGTTCGGGATTGTAGGGAAGTGTCTTTCCTTCAGAATGGACATTAGCTGGAAAATGTATATCAGCACTATGTTACAAAGAGCCAAGCAGGGGCAAAATGACAAAACGTTCTTTGGACTAAAGTGTCTGCTACATGCCGTGAAGGTAAACGTTAACGTTATGTAGAAATAGGCAGACATATTAATAGAAAGCCATACAGGGCAGAAATAAGACACTGCTGGTCAAAGCTCATTTGTAACAACACATGGATAACCTCAGCATTTTTGGAATGTCTGGTCAGTCAACATCTATCTGTCTTGTTAACATCTATTACTCTTAAATGTGACTTAAATGTGTTTTTGCTACTTATTTAGATCATGAAATGATGAGGTCATTTCATAATGTGTATTATTCAACGGTTGAGTACAAACACTAGACGGCAATATTGACACATTTGCATGGTAATGCTGCTCTCACTCAGCCCCTTGTGTACACATCTTTGTCTTCAACCCCAGCTAACTCCCATTCTATGTCCACAGGGCTCTGCCCCCGGTGTCTGTTTCACCAGACCTGATACAACAAGTGTACGATCCCGCGGGGTTGTACCGGGCTTCAGCTAACACCCAGCCTCTCTCTGCTCTGTGTCTGCAGGAAGAGAAACAGAAGAAGGGCCTCGCTGCTAAGCTGGAGCTGGCCAAGTTCCTCCAGGAGACCATCGCGGAGATGGCGCGCAGGAACAAGGCCAAGGCTCTCACAGAGGACGAGACGCAACGCTTCTCCACTTACGTTCAAAAGGTCAGGCGTTAATCTTTTACCCGCCGTGACCGCTCGGCACACCATGTCCCAGGTCCTTTTCCCCCCGCCGTAGAGTTCCCTCGGGTCTCCGTTTCAGGGGGGGGGGGCACGGTCTCGGTTCTCAGTCAATCTGTAACCGGTTACCTCATCCAGATAACATGTTCCCGTCTGGGAGGGACATGACACGGTGTCCCGCCAGACGGCCCTGGGATTTGTTATCGTTTTGTTATCATCTGTCGCCTAGACATCATATAGAGTAGACGTACCATTGGCTGCTGGGATGCGAGAAATGCAGCGGCCATCTTGGAGTGGTGATCTGCTCCACTCACTGTAATGAATTAAATGCACTGTCAGTGCATTTAATTCATCATACCACACTGAATACCACTGATTCTCACATGTTTTTCATCATACGTGTACCTATGATAAAGGACACATGGTTCGGCGTGTTTCATTATTCATAGTTGGCTTAACGGTAAAGCACGCCAAACCATGTGTCCTCTATCATAGCTACACGTATGACAAAAAACGTCAGCGCCAGTAGGCAGTAGCGGTCGCTGTTGCATCTACTTTATAGGATGTCTATGGTCCGTCATGTTCTCACCGTGGCATTTTGTGATTGTTTGAAAAGGTACGGCACACTGGTGAGCAGCCCACCACGAAGGACATCGTGAAGTTCTCCAAGCTGTTCGAGGACGAGCTGACCCTGGAGCACCTTGAGCGCCCCCAGCTGGTGGCGCTGTGCAAGCTGCTGGAGCTGCAGCCCATCGGCACCAATAACCTGCTGCGATTCCAGCTGATGATGCAGCTACGCAACATCAAGGCGGACGACGAGGTGAGGCGGCGTTGGCGGCGGTGTGAGCGCGGGGAGGAGAGGCGGCAGATGTCACGTAAACAGGAAGTGGTTATGGGTGGGGGACGCACTGGGAGGATGTGGTAACCTTCTGCTGAGCACGGATGCAGCCATCCAGTCGACACTGTTCATTTAACCCGTTTGACCTGGGTCACCGGGTTAAACATCGAACGGGCGTCGCAGTGTTTGGATAAAGCCGTTGAGTACACCCATTCTAGTGCCGCTTTTCCACTAGTACCTACCCGACTCGCCTCGGTTTGTAAGGTTTTCCTGGTACCAGGTACTTTTTTTTAGTACCTACTCGGACGGGGTTCCAAGTGAGCTCGAGTCAAGCTGAAAATGTCAACAGACTGCAGGCCGCTGATTGGCCAGGGCATAACGTCACTGATTCATGAGAGCGACTCCTTCACAAGAATCAAACGCGCCATTTTAAACTGCACCGTGTCACCGATGGCCAATGGCTACACACAAATCAACACCATGCAGCTGATCTCCACGATATCCTCCATCGTTGTGTGGCGCTGGTGCTTGTGTCGCATACAAATAACGCCACGAGAGTGTCAGGCCGCCTTGCTGTAATGACCCCACCCACTTTGAGGTGATACTCACTTGTAATGGAAAACGACCGAAACCGTGTCGAGGCAAGGGCTGAGTAGGTACTAGTGGGGGCAGCCGTGGCCTAATGGCCTGGTAGCCGGGCTTGTGCTCGGTGGGTTGCAGGTTAGTTTCCCGGGACCAGAGAAAA
>JAOTIX010000120.1:8424490-8436644 GCA_027123715.1 Gaidropsarus macrophthalmus
GGGGGGGGGGGTGTGGGGGGGGGGTGGGGTGGGGGGGGGGGGGGGGGGGGGTGGGTGCGGGGGGGGGGGGGGGGCGCCCCCACCCCTGACCGTCCAGAGCGCAGCCTGAGTGCCAGGATGTGGAGGAAGGCGGGGGCCGGATCCTCTCATGGTCGTCCTGCATCTGCAGTCTGATGGGCCGGCGGAGGCCCCAGGAGATGTTGAGCAGCCCCTCCACGATCAGCTCCCCCTCTTCCTGCTCGGACACGCAGGGCCCGGGTCAATTAGAGCCACGCGGTGAGAGCATGCACGCATACACACACGCAGGCATACACACACACATGCACACACGCACGCAAACACGCACACACGCATGCACGCATGCACACACAAAGGCACACACACGCACACACAAACAAACGCACACAGGCATACACACACACATGGAGTGAAACACACATACATACACCCAAAGAAAGACACGCACACACACAACCAGGATTCATAGGAGTAATTCAGGGAAAGACATTCATTCATATATACACCAAACACACACACATACACAGACACACACACACCCATACCTCTCTGTGGCGTAGCTGCAGATTCTGCCCTTCATAGTAGAGGTTGTAGTTCTTCAGATGGGAGAGAATGGTTGCCCTGGAGACAAAGATGAGTGAGTGAACCAACCCAGGCAGAACACCTCTCACCACTACATCTACACCTAGCACATTTTAGCTTTACTGTGTCGCAATATTTAGCTCAAATGTGCCTAATTTGCGCAGCATAAATGCATTGAAGGCATTTTACTGCAGACTACACATGACTGACCAAGTGCCGAAATATACAGTATATAGTGTATATAAACATATGGCATACAGTATATATTCTATTTTGTATAATATTAATATGCTTCTTGTACTCTAAATCAAACAGACTTCTCTGCTGCTAAAAATGCTTATTCAGTTCCATTCAAGTATATGTAACTGTATGTGACCAACATGATTCATCATAGCCACGTATTACTCATTATTCTGAAGCCAACGGTATCCTCCTAATTGTTCCTATTCATCACGTTGGCATCGGAGGACCCCGCTGACAGCCAGGTGCTGTGTAGAGGGGAGGGCTGTATCGAGTCCTTACTTGGTGATAAATTTGTTTTCTCCAATCTGAACTCCATCCTGGACATCTTCCATTATGTGTCAGCATGGGACAGCACTGGGAACCAGATGCAGAGAGACAGAGAGAGAGTATGGAGAGACAGAGAGAGACATAGTACATTTAGAGAGAGACAGAGAGAGTATAGAGAGACAGACAGAGAGAGTATAGAGAGACAGAGAGAGAGACATAGTACATTTAGAGAGAGAGAGAAAGAGAGAGATAGTATAGAGACAGAGAGAGACATAGTACATTTAGAGAGAGAGAGAAAGAGAGAAGGAGTATAGAGACAGAGAGAGACATGGTACATTTAGAGAGAGAGTGAGTGACATAGTATCGAGAGACAGACAGAGAGGGACATAGTATATTTAGAGACAGACAGAGAGAGAAAGAGAGAGATAGTATTGAGAGAGACAGAGAGAGACATAGTATATTTAGAGAGAGAGGGAGAGACAGAGACATGGAGAGAGAGACAGAGTTGACGGAGATTAATCTCATGACACGTCATGACAGTCAGCTGGTTAACAGAGAATTGGAGAAGCGACAACAAACCCAGTCAACGGCCGCCTCTATCCAGCCTCTATGTGACTGTTGAGACGGGTCTGAATGTCTCTTCACACTTTAAGCATCACAAAAGCGCTCTGTGTGCAGCAGGACAGCTGCTCCCCACCTTTCCTTCCTCAAGCGTAAACATCTCTGCGGCGGCCATTTATGCAGAGACCACCCCCACACACACACACACACACACAAACACGTCAACTCTTTCAAATGTGCATCAACATATAAAGCACAGTGACTTGCAGCATACATGCGTACACCCAACACCAGCAAAACCGCAAGCACACACACACACACAAACACTTAACAAGGGGGGAATTAAAACACTTGGCAAAAGGCCAGTGTCTGTGTGTGTGTGTGTGTGTGTGTGTGTGTGTGTGTGTGTGTGTGTGTGTGTGTGTAGCAGGAAGGAAGCCTCGAGAAGGAACAGGTGCAGAACACATGCTCCACCGGGTCAAATCCCTTCTGCTGCTTAAACATTCATCTGTCTGGAGCATTAAACATCACACACACACAGTGTATTGATACGTACACAGAGAACAACTTCCATATTCACTGCTGTTGAATCCAGAAACTTTCCTGTGTTATGTACCTCATACGTCGGAGACCGCAATGAATGAACTCCTGGTGACACCCTGTAGACACCCGTCTCAAAAAATAAAGACAGCAGGCCGTCTCTGGTTTCGGACGGGGTAGAGAGGCGACAGCGGCCGTCGGAGGTGTGTCAACCAAAAAATATCAAGAGTCAAGAAGGAAGTGCTCCCCTTCCGTTAATCACTTCCTCCTTCACTGAGTCACTGACACAGGAAGTGGCCGACTCACCCCTACACGGGCAGATACTTCCTCAATTCAAATGGCAGAGATGGATGGTCCTAGTCCAACACACACCCTCGCACACACACACACGTGCACACACACACTCCTCTATTTATAACTTCATTACCATGTAATTGTCCGATATCAAGTTCATCAAGATACAGTCAGCAACACAAATGACCTGTGTACTTGTTACCAGATCAAATATTAATCAGCAATTAGCTTGGCACACAGCGGAACCCAATCAATATTTCAGTAACTTATATTAGTCCCCGTCACCCTGTGTGACGCCCAGGCATTGACCTATACAATGGAAGCCTTTCTGAACATGGCCTCGCTAAATGGTAGCTAGTCTCAAAGTCATGAGTTGAGCTAGGCATCCATCGCTAACCTACAGTCTGCGCTCACAGCAACTGTTGGAGCGGTCTGACCTGTGGCCAGTGAAGCTCAAATTGCACTTCATTCTGCTGCTGTATCCATGACTGAAAACAAACATAAAGAAACAAGCCTTTGTCCCAAATAAAACAATAATGAGCTCATGTGTGCTGTGACAATGTGACTGTAAAAATGAGTATGGGTTCTTAACTGAACACGCCCATATTTGGCAATAGACTGTGGCCCTTAAGAAATCCTTGGCACAAAAGCTCTGCTGGAATAAACACATCCGTGTCATTATTGTATGTTTCAACATTGTTTTCGCTCCACCAGTCTTCTTTGATTTGATCTGTGGGTGTTCAAATCATGCCACTGCACTCATCAAAATGTGTCTTACTTTTATTCTCAAAAAAGTGTGTGTGTGTGTGTGTGTGTGTGTGTGTGGGTGTGTGTGTGTGTGTGAGAGAGAGTGTGGTGTGTGTCTAGACTTAAACAGTGTAAATCTGTCACTAAGCTCGGTCCCACAAACTGCAGCTGACCTCCTATCCAGTATCATAGCTTGATATGGTAATATCATAAAACCAAGAATTCATATGATACCATATGAATTCTTCCAGTACTTAGTAGTGGAAAGTATGACGTCCCACTTGGCAGGAGATTAGACTCCTGTACTTAACAGAGTACTACATTACAAAACACAACCACCGTCTGTTTTTTATGTGCACTAGTAAGGATGGAAAGTATTAATGTTCTGTGCAACCTTTTTAGATTTGCAAGAGACCCATGCACGTTAGATGTTTGGTGAGACGTCACATGTCTCTTCATCAGCTGTGTCATTTACCAACGCACCACGTAGGCAACCACGAGGCGTGCACCGAATACAACAAGACAATATGTCAGCAACTCTTATGCTTTGGCAATGGTTTCTGCGATTGGCCGGACGTCGTTTCAGCATCATTCTCCCTATGCCACAAACCACTCAGCGTATCTACTAATCCATTCGCAATTAAACCAACACTCGCTCCCGTCGTTTCTTGTAATCCACTTACATTGATCTCGAAAAGTACAGGGACATTAATGCGGTAAGATCAAGCGGGGTCCTCGTGATCCGAGAGGCTACTTACGATTCCGCTCGTGTCTGGGAGGTCCACTGATTCCACTGATTCCGGATCAGTTTAGAGATGTTCCCTCTACTGGAGGAGGGGGAGTCTGGTTTATGTCGGACCAAATCGCTGGCCCGTTATTCGCGCTCCTTTCAAGTCATCGCCGATCGCTTGGGCAACATTGACGGGTGTGCTCCAGGGAACGAGTGCTTCCTACGAGGGGGAGCATAAGTAACCCATCTGTTGTGAACCTTTTGGCGTCTGACTTGGTAACCAATCAGCGTAGGGCTTGACGCCCCTTTGTTCGCGCTGACAGCGTCGTAGAGATGAATAACTGGGAAACAATGAACGCCCCAACTGCACATGCATAATAAAACACTGACCCTACTCTATATGCGCTCTTCTGGAATCCCTTTATGTGTCTTTCTCAATGACCGGGCAGCAGGCCGGATGCCACTGAAAACATGCAATTGTTGGTGAAGGCAGCATACTGCATAAGTTAAGACTTGAAGTCATCAATACATTGAACTACCAGACACTTTAAATATATATTAGCCTATGAAACAAAATTTGAACTAATCGGATGCACTGCGAATTGTTCACTTGAAAGCAACTAAGAAGTAGAATAAAGACCTTCAGTATTACGACAACTGTACAGGTCAGACTGTGACATTCGTTCCAAAAGGAAGGTGTCCACCTGATATCCCTAACTGTTTTGGTAGTGATATAGTTATATTATTTCAACATTTTAATTTATTTCTATTTTTGTCCGCTAAAGTATGATAAGGATATTCAAATGTATGCAATAGTCATCATCCCATCGGAGTAGACCCTTTTACAGGAGTTGTATTTTTGTCTTGTGTTTAACCTAGTGTCAGCTTTAAAACCACACTTTAGGAGCATAACTCTTTAACATGCTCAATTGGTCAGTCATGGGTTACTGAGTACATTCACTAACGAATATGTAAACCCAAAACAGTTTGAGAATCATTATAGTAAATAATAACAGCAAAAATAACTAAAGCAACGGATTTTAAGTGCTACAAAAACATGATACATTTTTTTTCCCCCTTTATCTTTTTTGGAGTCATCCTACCCATTAATGTGTGATCATAGTGTGGAGTTGTGTAATGTATGCTTAATGCCTAAGACTAAGAGTATAGTGTGAAAGTAAATTCATGCTGACCCTAACTGCAATTTCTTTCACTGTCTTTGGTTTACAGTGACCCCTAGTGGGCCAAACCTGCTGTTTAAATAACCAAGCATCATGCCAGGTTTCCCAGAAAGGAACCTTGAGTCCGTCTTAAACAATGGAGAAGCTACGTTTAAGCAATCTAGAGGACATTCCTTCACTCCATCCAGTATATAGGAGATCGTACGGAAGAGGATTAGGGCCACATGAAGAGAAATTTTCGAGAAACAAACTCGGAAATAATTTCTGAGAAAGAAAGTCAGAATTTCTGAGATTACAGTCAGAAATCTGACAGAAATGAGTTTGACTTTTTTTTCTCAAAAATACTGACTTTAATCTCAGAAATTCAGACTTTTTTTCTCAGAATTTAAAAAAATATCTAATCCTCTTCCGTAGAACCATTAATGAAGACTAAGCAACGAAACAACCTGACGACCAGACCTCATGGATCTGAAAAGAGAAAACTAATTTCAATGGCAGTGCATGCATGTACTGCACATTATTTCATCTCTATATTAGTTGTCTATCTCCATCTCTATATATTTGAGTGCTATAATACACACATTTGTATCAAGAAAATGTTGGCTTTTCTTTTTGCAATGACCAGTGACAATGAAGACAAAAGTCTGCATTGATTTTTATCATCGTATTAAATAGTTTAGGGAACAAATATAACATTTTCTTGCAACTCAATATCTGGTCCAGAATTTTTGCACATAATTAGCACGCAATTCAATATACATTTTGAACATCAATTTAAACTATTACAGCCTTTTTTATACTGTGTTAACATGAAAATAAAGAAATGTTAGAAAAATACAATATGGAAAAGTCCTAACAAACACAATTATTTCATCAAACCACAGATAAAAGTGAAAACAAAAAGGGTTAAACTTGATGAAATAAAAATGTAACAAAACAATGTGCTTTCCAGCATGATTTAAGAGTATATGATTTCTTACAAACACACATCTGTAGAAAACGTAAAAAATGAAGCATACAAAACAAGAAACCAAATCATTTAAAAAGATAAACACTTGAGACCGAGTCATATTCTTTAGGTAGTGCCCCTTCAAAATAACTGAAAGGGTTACTTAATGTCACGCCACTTACGGCCACCTTTTTTTTTTTTTACATATATATTTTGATAACAAGCTCCTTTACTGATGAAGCTCAAAATATTACACCAAGTTCTGCCAAAACCAAGGCATCCGAAAGTTGAAAGTCAGGTGTTAATCGTGTTAGGCAATGAATTGAACCTCTATAGGTAACAGGCCATAGAAAGTTATAAAAGATGGATTTACCCAAAACCTAGCGACTATAGGGCTCGACAGAGTCTTAATAAAGGTGGCAGATTGGTGTAATTTCCTGTCTGCAGGCCGGAACCTCAATGTGAACCTCTTCACTGCTCGACAGGTTCAGTGGAGACCACTGTAGTGGCAGGTGAGTGTCAGGGGAGAAGAGAGCAGGAAGACAGGAATAGAACAAGTGTTGAAACAAAGGATGATCGTACAGAAAACAAAGTAAATTATATTATGTATGTATGATTATTATGTTCGCATCTCGAAAAAGATGCCCCCGACCCATATCCAACTCCATGAAGTGTGTGACGGTTAACGCAAACACTTAATCAGGTTGCTTTGTAAAAAGGACGAAGAGGTAGCTCACTGTATTCTGACAACTAGCAGGCAAGCTAGCCGTCTTCAGGTCCAAGTAGACTAAATACCAAAACATTGTGTGACCACCGCCGCAGCAGTTCGCAGAGAACCACTTCCATACTAAGAGTTCAGAGGAAATAAAATCAGATTTTACGGTAGTCGACTCATGCTCAAGTCTACATGCTCTCAGAACCAGAACAAAAAAAATCATTCACGGAGGCAAACAGTACTTGTAATGTGGGCCAGCTTCAAAATTGTAATTCAAGTGTTTGCCTTGTATCACATCACTGCTTCATGTGTTGTCGTTGTTTATTTAATGATTTAAACGGTGTTCATCGAATGCACCATCAGCCAGTTCTGTGGCTGTCTGTAATAGAGTAACAACTGTAAACCACTCCAGTCAAATAGATCAATCTAGATATAGGGCCATGTCTCGCCATCTGTAGGCAGAGGAGTTGATTACAGATTTCTACAGGGCAAAACAACAGTAAACTATTCTGAAAAATATTATTTGTTATACATTGTGCAAGAGGCACTCAAATGTGCTTTAAAATCTTCATTATACATCGTCTTATAAATAAATAAATTAGTATGAGACAGCAGGATTTTTTTGTATAAATGACTGAAAAAAAGATTTGGTATGACAGTTTGGAACTTTTTTCGTATTTTGGTTCGACAAAGATCTCACTTGGGACTGCTTTATCACAATTAAGTTCAGCAGTTGCTTTTCATAAAATTATTTGAAAAACATGCCCATGTTTCTTTGTAGCCACTGTTGGGACTATGGCAGTTGCCACATAGTAGCATTACACTCCAGCCTTGATCGAAGGCAAGTCTCATCACATCCAAGTCAATCAACCACATAGCGTCCAAAGGCTTCCAGTTCTAAGAGCTACGGTTAGTAGTAGTGATATATATAGTTATCTCTTACTGGGTTCTGCCCTCACTGCCACACCATTGAACAAAAGCAGAGAATAAGCTAACCGGTATAAAAAAGTCAACTGCCAAAAGCTGTGTGCACAATGTGATGGAGAGGAAGGAGATAGAGTGAATGAGGATGGAGAGAAAGTCCTGAGCACCTTGGTGGCGGAGAGTTTGGGACTGTGATGAAACATATAAAGAGAAAAAAAACTGAAGCATGAAAATGAATGAAGCAAAATGCCTCAATGAAACAATAAAACAAATGGTCCAAAGGTGACAGTATACAGAAAGTGTAAGAAAATCAGATATAATCTCCAACAATTACAAGTCCCTGTACATTTTACAGTAATAACATCTGTTCAGATTGAAGGAACGGACGACATCCGAAATGACATCTAATTCTGAACGGACGCGTTGACTCTGCGTGGGCGGTCAAAAAGCACTAGATGGTGCACTGCTTGCACATCCTCAACGTTACTATACAAGAGTGTGTCACGTTCACCCGTGATGTTCTACACGACAGAGGTGATGGAATGACTGGAACACTAACTCCATTTGGGTCAGTCCCATGGTAAGAAGGTAAAAAGATAATACTCTAAGTGCTATTCGAACAAGGTAAACTCATGCATCTCGGAGCAAATGATTCGTAGTCTCGCTTGCAATAGTCTAGAACTTGCATTCTCGTTTCACAAAACCACCAGTGGCACCTTTGGGGCAGTCCTGACCACAATTTAATTGCATAATCCTAAACTTCCTCGCCAGTGTCTATAGAAAGAAGAAAACAGACATTAGCCGAAGTTAACACCAAAATTAAGGTCCTCAGTGAATGAAATAATTCTAATCTAAAACTATTTGCAAAGCCAATGCATTTTAAGTCACAGCTCCAGGTGCACTCTATGCTCCATGCCAAAGCTGAATATATGAGCTCGAATCATCATTTGGGCTGAGGGGGGTGTTGACAGCAAGAGGTTTTAGTGATTCAAATGATGCATAAAATACTGAGACACACTGAGATATAGAGCTGGTAATTTGGCAAATGCACACCCATTTGAACGCTCTATTCATTCTACTGAATGGAGACGCTGGTACAGCATCAACCTCAATGGAATAAGAGCAGGTCTCATCGTGTTCCATTCGTGCGAACGGCAACGGTTCAATGGAGGGGCAAACCTTCTAGAACGCTACAGGTCCCCGTAGGTTCTAGAATGACAACACACACAGCATCCGATTGTATGGAATCTCAGTTCCCGCCTAGACAAGACCACCGGCACCAAATCACTCGCGCGTGCGTGCGTGCATGCGCACACGCGTAATCGTTAGTGTGTATAAGCGGGTGGATCTGCGCACACTTTTCTTTCAGGGGCAATAACCCTTAATGTGGAACACAGCATTTTCTGGAAACAATTGCAGCTGTAAACTGTAAATTTACAGTTTTTCCTAAGCGGTAAATTAGTTCCCATGCAGCTGTTGCGCATGTAAACGAATTGTGATGTAGGAGACGGTGCTGCTTCACACTCACAATTTGCCGACATTACTGAAAGTGCGTGACCGCGCATCAATTCCCCTCCCACCCCCTCCCCCAGGCATGCAATCACGCGTTCACCACGGTCCGAAATCTCCGGGAGCCATAGTGACGCACTCAGGTAACTCCGCCCCGTCATCGCGGACAGATGAGAGGACAACGGGAGGGGACACCACCACACAAATCACACAAAAGGAAAAAGACATAAAAAGGGGGGTTTGCACGATTCTTGCTCCTCACTCCTCCATTCATCCAGTCCCGTCCCTCCATGCCACTCATCGGATCCCTCCTCTCCCCAGGGTCCCGCCGCTATACGCGGCTATCTCCTGGCACGGGGCCCCCGTCCGCCGCCTTGCCGGGCCCCTTCCCGGCATCCCCGCGGGCCTTCCGGCTGCGGCAGCCACCCCGGAGCGCGCCCCACTGGTAGCCTGAGAAGGTGGGGCTGATGGGCAGGTAGGTGAAGATGGCGTGCCTGCGGATGAAGTCCATGCCGAACGGCAGGTCGTAGGAGCGCATGCCCTCCAGCTCGGAGGCGCTGGGGCCCGTTCCGCGCTTCAGCTTCCTGATGCCCCGCTCCTCAGCCGTGCCTGGAGATGCAGCGAGGGGGGAAGGTGTAGAGTATAAAGAGAGGATAACGAGGAAGCATGTCCTCGTCAATATCAATATAGTCAATATTGCATTTATTGTCACACACAAGGTAGAGTGAACTTGTTTCTCTGCATTTAACTCATCATCTGCACGACACAGCACACACACACTGTGCAGGGAGCAGTGGGCAGCCGTGGTGCAGCTCCCGGGAGCAGTGTTTGGGGTTAGGTGCCTTGCTCGAGGGCACTTCAGCCGAGGATATTGAGAGGGGAAACGCTCTGTTCAGTCACCCTCCCCACCCACATTTTTTTCTCCCTCTGGTCCCGGGAATCGAACCTGGGACCCACCGAGCACAAGCCCGGCTCCCAGACCATTAGGCCACGGCTGCCCCGTGAACGTATTTGTTCAGATGCAACTCCCCTCTGCATAATAGGCGAGGATTTACTGCCGAACAGGTGAAAAAAATGCTCAATAAAACATGTTTTATGGCAGCAAACGGCGATAAGCTGCAGGCTTCTCCAGGCTTACCGGGTATAGTGTTGTCGAGAACAAACGCCACAGAGCCACCGACGAACATGGCGGTGGTCAGCAGCACGTTCAGCACCTGGTCGATTTCCACGATGCCTGGAGGGCGGGAGAGAGACAGAGAGAGACACAGAGGGGTGAGCGATGCTGTTCGTAGACACGCTAGTGTTGGAACAAACAGGCAAGTAACTTCATGTGCTTTTTGACATTCTTTGCTTCCGCAATATTTGTTTCATTGTGGACTCAGATGTAGTGACAATTTTGTTGAAACATCCATTCAACCCTCCTACAGAGGGTGCTGCAGTGTATTAATGTCAGCCACATGCACTATATTAAGTAAAAAATGTCAGCCAATGACAGACCTTTAAAAACACCCCACAATGTTATACCCATATATTAAATCACACACAATTTGACATTCAATCACACATCATCATCATCATCATCTCATCATATCATCATCATCATCATCGTGGTACTCACCGGTGACCAGAGGGTTCTGCTTCAGATAGCTGGGCAGCACCAGGCCGAAGAAAATGGAGAAGCCCAGCACAAAGAGGTTCCGGGAGGAGTTGAGGTCCACGAACTGCAGGTTGGACAGCCCCACGGCTGTGATCATGCCGAACAGGGTGCAGAACAGTGCCCCCAGAACCGGGTCTGGCAGCGAGGCGAACAGTGCGCTGAATTTACCCACGAGCCCCAGCAGCAGCATCATAGCGGCGCCGTACTGGATCACGCGTCGGCTGCCAACCTGGACGGAGCGAGGGAGAGGGCAGGTTAGAGACCAGGCCATCGCCACGGAACCCCCCCCCCCCCCTTAAAAGTATAAAGGGTCCTGGTAAGGTACCTTGGTGATCCCCAGAACCCCGATGTTCGGACTGGAGGACGTGGAGCCGTTGCCCGTTCCAAACAGACCGTCCAGCACACAGGAAACCCCCTCCATGAAGATACCCCTGGAGGAGCCAGTCGCAGCGTCAACAAGGGTCTCAAATCCACTTCCTCAAAGGGTATGGCGTCACATGACACCGCCTACTGCGTACAGCGCAGTGGAGTAGGGACGAGGGGGGGAGGGAGAGCCTCACCTGTTGATGGCGTGGATGGGGGGCGGAGGGGCACAGGAGAGCCGGGCGCAGGCGTAGTAATCGCCGATGGACTCGATGATGCTCGCCACCACCGCGCTCATCATGCCGATGACGCCCGCCATGGTTACCGTGGGAACGCCCCATTGAACTACGGGGACAGAGAGACACACACACACGCACAGACAGATGGACAGACAGACAGAGGAGGTCAGTTAGCAGCCCGAGCGGTAAACAAGAGCCTCCTTAAGAAGCAGAAAATTAAAAACAACGTCTCATTGATGGTGGCCTCGGAGGAGGAGGAGGGAGAGCGAGGGAGACTCACAGGGGTACGGGATTTTGAACCAGGGGGCCGCGGTCAGGATGCCCTGCCGGGCGTCCGTGCGGGCGTAGTAGCCGTACTTGTCCTTCTCGGGGGGGAAGACGTTGGTGGCCGTGAAGATGAAGCACATCAGCCACGACACGAGGATGGCCATGATGATCTGCGGGGAGAGACACCTTGTTAAGATCACGCCTCGTTACCGAACAGCGCAGACCAATGCGCATGTGTGTGTGTGTGTGTGTGTGTGTGTGTGTGTGTGTGTGTGTGTGTGTGTGTGTGTGTAAAAAATCTAAGGACACACACATATTTATTATCTCACAAAGAGAATTATTAAATAAAATAGAACTCATAGATAAAA
>JAOTIX010000120.1:8521487-8541645 GCA_027123715.1 Gaidropsarus macrophthalmus
CACACACACACACACACACACACACACACACACACACACACACACACACACACACACACACACACACACACAGCGCGTTTGCTCTGAAAACCAATGCTGGCGCTTTAAAGTGCCGGCAGCGTGGACAGATCAGTCAGCTGCAATGTGCCGTCAGCGCTCAGCACCTCAGCTTCTGACCACGTTCCTGTTCCTCTTCATCCCATCATCATCATCATCACTGACCATTCCGTTTAGGTTCAATCAGGTAAATCTACAGACACGCTACCTCACCCAAAGCGTCGTCTTGCCAATCGCTTTGTCTGAACAGATGACTTGACTTGAGTGCGCGCGCGTGTGTGTGTGTGTGTGTGTGTGCATGCGTGCGCGTGTGTGTGGGGATAGAGTTATGCATAGTGTGGGGGCTACTGCATCAAAAGGTAATTCTGTGGGGACATTTAATTATTCAAGTATGGTGAGGAGACGTCAGCCCTGAGACCACTTAGGCTTTGTCCATGCCTCACTTCACCGCTACCGAAACACACTGGGGGGTGGGAATGCACACCGCACAGCGGAACGCAGCGAACACATACACAGGCTCCCCGGTGAGCAGTGCTCAGAGGCTGCGCTACTGAAGCAACTCAAATCCCCAGACGGACCTCCTCAAGGTCACCCTCCCTGATCAGGTGCGTCCCAAGTGTTATCAAAAACAAGATAAGGGGTGGGAGCGGGCAAGAGACCAGGGCTGGGTAATAATTATATATTACTGTGTGTTGTCTGAAATGAAGATATGGACGCATCCTGATATCCAATTTTATAGTATGAAATTAATTTGATAAGATATGCCTTACAGCCATTAACCAATGATCCAAATATCAGGTTGAAACATGAGGGAAGGGAAAACTAGTTTAATAAATCCCAATGTAATTCAGTGTAACAAACATTCGTCAGACTGCTTAAAGTTAGATGTGGAATCCATAAGAATACAGTTCTAGCGGCCAACATTGTGTGCAGTGCCCCGTGATTAATATTACAAGGGAACCTCCCTGAAGGAGATGTCACTCAGCCGTCTATAGGAGGTCATGTTTCCTACATGTTGTTTAGTGCTGCATCCTGGCCAGGTCTCTTCAGAAACCAGAGCTTATAGAGCTGCAATGAGACTTCACCTGTTTGAATAAAGGTCAAGCATCATAAATAAGTCACGCTGTGGAACCGCTTCCAAGCGGTTTGTTTTGTATTCCGCCTATTCTTCGTGTTTTTTTTTTTTATCATCGGGTTTCTTGGGTGTAATCCCACCTCACCCCCCACCTCCTCCGTTGACATCTCATGTCCCTCTACACCACCTCACAGCCCCCTGCTCTGCCCTATTAACTGGGCTAATTAAAATCCAACCGTTCCCCTCAGGGACGTGTTCCATTTCCACTGGCCGGGGTTCCCACATTCATTACCGACTCCGGCGGGAGCACGGTCATCGATCGGAGGCTCCCTGGGCGGGGGAGTGAGCCCGGCAGTCGCCAACGCTGATGAAGGAGGTATGGGAGGCCATACGGGGGAGTAAAGGGCGATGATTTGAGGCTTTAGCGAACGCTCTCTTTCTGGCGGTGGTGCGTACTGGCGGGCCCCCGCTGGGAACCGCATGTCGCACGGCACCGGGCCGACGCCGGTGTAAGTAGGCCAGGGCTCGAGCGCCGATGACAGCCGTGTTTGTGATCCCACACGACACGCACGTGCGTCGCGTGGCACGTCCCACGCACACACACCCCCTCCAGAGAGCGAAATTCAAATCAACGTCTGTCATTCCAGGATGGGAATCTCTGCCGCCTGCAAATCCCCAGTAAATAACTTATTAATCAAAAGTCTTTAATTACGGTGCCAGATCCTATCAATGTGTTATATGGGACGACCATACGAAAGGACCAGCATCTGTTGTGATTAGGAACTGCCAAGTCAAATTAAACCCAAGTTAACTCCACAGCGGCAGCAAAATGGATTTGCATGATCAGGTTTACAGTCCACTGGAATGTCTATTACACTGTTTCCATTTCTTTATTGAGGTGCATGAAAATGAATTCACTGTATCTGGTGAATCTGTAGAGGATTTGGAGATCACTAATGAACTCAGATTCGTACACACTGCAAACACATGCACATTATGATTGTGACGCTTCTCTGGTGTGCACCCTGAAAACAGTTCTCATAGAACATCCCCATGGGTCAACTCTTTGTGTGTTTGACCTTTGACTGCAACACTAAACTTTATTCATTTGACAGTAAACACAGTTATTCATTTTCTGCGGGGGTGTAAAACATTCCTAGAGCTGGTTTGCCACAGCCATAACCATGACGGACGACCTGGAGACCGTGCGAAAGTACAGTCTTGCTGACAACAGAATAAATAAGCGCATACATTTAATCATCCCAGCATCAAGGTAACAAAATGTGCGCAAAATAGTAAAACCGGGCGTTATTCACCGAGCCCGAAAGTGTTTACAGCGCAGCTCTGACATGCAAATGAGCATCGGGGAGATGAACCGGGAGCCTGAACCAGGAGCACGCACTGTGCTGACTGAGCACGCATGTAGATAAAACCTGGGGGACAGGTGTGACAGGCCTTCCTTACAGGAGCAGCAGCAACACAGACTTTTTCTCGGGGAATGTTAATCATGTGTAGATGCAGAGGGGCAAAGCGATGCTGCAATGTGCCTGTCACTCAAACACACACACACACGCAAGAGCACGATAGTATGACCCAAGGTAAACGTGTTAAAAAGTCACTCACACGTGCACAAACACACACACGCCATCAAAACCAACAATGGATTTTATCGATCAGCGTCCTTGTGATATACATTATTCTCCCCATGTCCTCAACAACATTGCCTGTACAAAGCCCCCAGTAGAACAATCCCAGTACAGCCCTGAAAACCCTGGGCTTGAGGTGGGTAAACCCCAGGTTCACATCCACAATCTCCTCCCTTTAAAATAATTGCGATTTCCGCTGCATGTCCGGAAAGACTTTAACACTCATTCTTCTAAGTGTGTTTAAATAACCACCACAATGCCCTGGCATTTCTTTGTCGACGTCTCTCCATGAAAAACTTTCCTCTCCATCTTAACTTTGTTTGATCAACCCGTGCTCCTGTTCCTGCAGCCATATTTGGCCTTTTCTCAGCTGGGCTCCATTCCCCAATAACAACACACTATCGAGCAATAACTCGTCGACAATAATGGGCCGTGTCAAGAGCTACCCTGTAGGTTACCACCAGGAAAAGTGTTTTTTGCAATAAATAGATCAAATGTACACCAGAGCAAAGCCACCAAAGGAGCATTTTTCACATCCGTGCAAATACCGCAGGTTACGACAAAACCATTTCTAGAAAATACATCTACAATATCACATTCGAAGGAGTCCAACCGAGAGAAGTGGGCCCTAGGGGCCACAGAACAGGATGGCGTGTTCACACGTCATCATGGATTTGGGACATCATGCATTTCACTCGGTGTCCTTGTTACAATTGGCCCATTGTAGATGTGCTCCATACATTACAGACAACAGATTATTCAAAGTGCTTTGGACAAGTGGCTATACAAAGTGTTTGAAAATGATCATTAAAATACCAAAGCATGTCATGGTTTGCCGCTCTAACAATAACATCACTACAATAATATACTACAATAGCTTTGTGTGACGCTGACGCCCCAATAATAAATGTAATCTTTTCTTTTGTGATTAATAATTCACGTTTGAGCATGCCTCAAAGCTATGATTGCATGTTTGCCACATTGCACGTGTAATTACGTACTTGTAGCGTGTGATAAACAGATTAGCATTAAAAGCGTTGACCCTTGCCTGTCGCATCAATGACCAAAATGTTACAGAGACTGCAAAAAGAAATCGAAACAGGGACAGTAGGGCTCAAACTCATTTACCAGTGTTATCACCACAACCATAACAGTGTAGGCAACAAACTGCAACACCTCAACCCCGCGCCCAGTCAGACAGCTGTGAGGGGCCTTTAATCTCAAATAAAGCCAAATGCAAGGAGAACCAGTCTCTGGTACAGCTCGACTCCCGTCTCCCAGTGAAGTCGCACGGTATGGCTCATCAGGGCAACTGACTCACCAAACATATTTTCATTGGCTAGTGGTATGGAGAGTCTACATGGGTGCGATGCAGTCTCGTATCCTGGACTAGTGGTATCGACAGGCCTGTGCGATTGGATGCCTGTGATGTGGCCTGACAGGGTTAGCCCCCAGGCTGCAGCTCACCTTTAGCTGGCTCCATTGTCAGAGTAGCAAGCACCAGGGACACAGGAGAACATAAGGTTATTGACAGAGATAGACTGGGATACCGTGTTTACATGCAAATATTTGTGTGTGAGTGTGTGTATTTGAACCAAATCTGCACCATTAGCACCATCATCAAAGTTCACTGACAATAACTGAAAGTGCTTTTTGTGGTTCAAATCAAAACATAAAATAATTGGCTGAATTTCAAAACATAATGGTAAAAAACTCATATCTCCCCAACAGTCTCAAACACACACACACACACACACACACACACACACACACACACACACACACACACACGCACACACAAATGAGAGAACGTATGCACACAATAACAAACCAGAACCGGAGACCAATCATACGATGCGATACTGAGTGTTGCCGGGCGTAACATGAAGTCTAGTTCAGAATCAAACTTGCACATCAAATAATTAGATCCACAACAATGAATAATTGAATGGTTGAACAGTTTACCTGGGGTATTTTCTCGCTTCAAAATCAGAATCTTAACTCCGGCTCCCTGAAGTTGTTATGCCGGACAGCCCTGATGTTTTATTAAATACGACGGATTCACCACATCTGCACACAATAGCCTGGGTGGGTTGGTTTAAAAGTCAAATTACGGCGCAGCAGGTTTCACACTCAGAGGCTTGCCCCCCCACTCCATGCAGAGTTTAGTAAAGTGCAGATTTCACACTCTGGAGCTGGCCCCGATGCAGAAGCACACAGGCATAACATACATATTTGAACAAACAGCATAACGTGTACACAGCACAAAGCCACGTGTTTATCGTAAGTAAACAGTATTGGCAGTGCTCCAGAACTATGCATTCGAAGAGCAGGCCCACTATAATAGGCACCTGCTTTAAACATTCAGAATACAGGATAGACTGTTTAACATGTTAGTTCTCTCAATCTGGCAGCTGTACTAAACAAAGAAAGCTTGCAGGATCATTACTGAGCCACTGGGCTGTTACACTCTTTGCACAACACCAAAGTTCATACAGTAAACAAACTTGTAATTCATCTCTCACTGAGGACCAGGTCCGACTCAGTGGTACTGACAGGCTGTGCGTCACAAGGAACACCAAAAGGATGTGCTCTAATTTATGATCCAATTCTGAGCATGACAGACTACCGTGCCCTAACAGCATTTACAGGGCCCCCAGCTCGCATGCAGCGCTGCAGCTCAGGTGGTAGGGGCAGCTCAGAATAACCGCGATAGAAGCCGTTGGCTGAATCATATCCTCTAAATAACCAGACACTTACTTAAGCCCACTTAGCATTGGGAGGGGGGGGAAATACATTTCCGAGGATGGGGGCAAATAACTGTATGAACAAAAGCACAACGTGATGACATAACTAAAAGAAATGCCCTGAAATATGCAGGAGGGAAAAAAGACAGCATAGCGCCTGTAAATGTGTGTGCGTGTCGCCCACTTGTGTGTGCGCGCACTTCGGCGGGGGGGTGGGGGGGGCCCATGTAGGATTAACACATCCGTTTCGCGTGTGCAAGCTGGGGTTGAGTGTTAAAGTGAACAGCCTGCTGATCCCTCTAAGACGGCGTGTTGATACAGGGTCCTCACGGATCCCGTCTGCTTTTCAAGCTGACAGCGGCCAATAGAAATGGGCTCTTTTTCAACCGTCCCTCCCTGTCGGGGCGAAACCACCTCACTTCCGCCACCGCAAGTCACACGCACAGTGTGGCGTGACCCCCGGGCCGTCGTCGCCAGCAACACCTCACCGTTCCCGGCCTCAGGCACACCGGCGCACAAGAACCCCAGACGCACAAGGGCCCGTTTCAGCACAGAGCTCGGTCGATGCTGCCGTACCCGCATTCCATAACCGCGCTGTGCGTGAGTCCAGTGTTTCACATGGTGCTGTAGAAACACGCCTTGTTTACTGCGTGGGCCTTTAGAGAACAATAAATACAATATATCTATGTTTGGATAGGCACAAAGACAACTCTGTTTAATGGGTCTTGGGTCACAGTTTTCACTTGTGAACTGAACTAGGACATCGGAACCACAGAGTCACGGTCTCATTGACGGTTGCTGTGCACCACTCAATCAAAAGACAACCTATGGCTCAAATGTAAGTGCTTGATAAGAGGAAATGCCTGGATGTAATAGTCCACACATTCAAAAGACAAAAGACTACTTCAAAAGACTACTTGCTCGTTTTTACACAACTTGTTTTTTATTTTTAGCTTTAATTATTAGTCGTATGCTAAATGTATGACCCAAAAACCACAGCAAATTCCTTGTATGTGTAAACTACTTGGCGAATAAAAACAATTCTGATTCTGATGTGGTTTTCAGTGGTACAACGCAAAACATACTGTTACTGGTGGTGCTGCTTGGCCATGAACACACAAACAAGTGCTTCAGCTGAGTGTCAAGACTGATGAGAAAAGAGGCTGTGGGACAACGACTCCTCAGTCGGAAAGGCCCTGCAGTGTTAGCATCTGTGAGAGAGAGAGCGCAAGAGAGAGAGCAACAAGATACAGAGAGATGAGAGAAAGAGCGAAACTAAATAGAGACGAGAGAAAGAGAGAGAAACTAGATGGAAAGACGAGAGAAACTAGATAGAGAGAGATAGAGGAGATAGAGAGAGAGGAGATCGCGAGAGACAAGCAAGAGACAGAGACCTCCAAAGATTTCCTGCAGATGAATAATGAGCCAGCTCAGAGGGAAACATGAGATAAATATGTATGAGTGTGTTGAAGGACAAAAGCCTTGTATCACCTTCAACTCTGACATGAACACACAAAAAAATAACACGCGCAGGCTCTCCCAGGGCGGAGAGGGTGAGCCACCGGCCTGCACTTCGGACCGGACCTACTTCATATTTAAACAGGTCTCGACTCGGGAAAGATCGAAGGAGATCAACCACTTGGGGTTACCTATGCGTGAGGAACCCAGTCCAGGAAGACCCATCTCCACATAACAATGTCCCCAGAAAGTCCTTGAGCGTAATCACACCCTATATGCTATAGGGTACATCACATCACATCGCTGGATGGCTGGCTTGGTCCACCTCCTCCCCACCCCCCTGCCTCCAGGATGAACCGTTTGCCCTCGTCTTGCACGGTGGAAGCGGTGGTGCGGGTGCAATATAAATGCCTTCCATTTAGCATTTATTAACATTATTTCCCAAAGGGATTTAAAATAAAGAAGTACTTGATGCGCATGTCATGTTTGGAGCCTGACAGCACAGCCTCTGTTATCTGCAGGACTTGGGCTTGATCTTGCGGTCTACAAAAGGGACCGTCTATCAGGGCAAAGTGGACGCGTATAGGCGGCCGGCCGGCTGAATACCCCTCTTAAGGATGGTAGCACTATTATCTCTATTGAGGCATGCTTTTAGAAAAACTTTACACTGGGAGAGAGAGTGAGAGCGAGAGAGAGAGACAGAGAGCGAGGACGAGAATGAGAGCGAGAGAGAGAGAGAGAGAAGGCAAATGGCCACAGGCTCTGGAATGGACCCAGGGATGCTACGCTATGCTGGTATAAAGGAACCACTTCATTAAAGTCTTATGATCACAACTATAAAAGAAGCTCAATCTCACACAATCGGGTCCAACGGTTCTGTGGTGGTATGCGAGTGTATGAATGGAGACATGTGAGGATCACTGGGTAGGCCCAGTAATAAGCCTGTGGGTGTGAGTGTGTGTGTGTGTTTGTGTGGGAGTGCTCTCCTCTCAGTCTTCTATGTATGCAGGCCTATCGCTAAATAAAATACTGGCTGAGTGAGGTGTTTCACTCCCTTCTGAGGCTTTCCACTTGAATGTAAAAAAGAGAAACATGCTCTCACACACGCGCGCAACAATATGCTTATCTAAACATCAGTTTGTCTGCCATATTCAAATCATTCATCTTGATTAAATGTCACTGTGCAATTTAGGCTTCCTGGGTTGAATTCTCAGGATGATCACATAACAAGCTCATGGGGTAAGCTCCCAAGGCATGTGAACACACATTTCCTGAAAGGTGAACTGAAATGACATTAGTGCTACTGTGCAATGGCACATTTCCAAGTAAGTGTGTCGTATTTGGAGAAGTAAGCTATCGAGTTAAAAAGTACATTCCTGTGTCTGGGTGTCTTCGAGCAATATTCCTGTCAGCCGCATACCATCTGATTTCAAACCAATAGGATAGGATGAAAACAGAGGAATCCACTTATAAAGCCATAAACATTGTTAGACATTTCTCTTGTTGTAGAGAACATGGGTTTAAGTTTGATTGGACTTCTCCTCAGAGATCAGGTTTTCATTCATAACAGAGCGTCTCTGAATAAGTAGTCATTGTTGTTACTGATCGAGAGCTTTCACATTTACACGCTACGTATGTGAAACTATCAGGATAGACATTAAAGGATGGGGGGTCTGTGAAAAACACTCTACAGTGATGAATTAATATTAGTTGCCATATTTTAATTGAGATTATTGTCAAATGAATCATTTTCGTCAGTCGACACAATTTGGACTCATTGAATGCATTGTTTCTAAAGTGTTTATGAATAAATACAAATATTTAATTACAAATTAAAAGTAAAAACTATTCTGAGACATTTGAAATGGTATGAGCGTTTTTTTTTCCAAGTACTCGTTTGAGTGAAAAAAGGATCGAAACCACTTGGGCCAGATTTTAATAAATGTAAATATATGGACTTACCTATAAAATGTGTTAAATTCTTCCAGTAGTCAAATATGAATTTAGCTTATGAATAATTGCTTAACGACTGATAATAAATGGAACATTTGAATGAAAGAACAAATTTAACAGATTACACTTTTCTCTCAAAAAGATGCAAAATGGATTCAATCCACCTCAATCTCACACTCCACTTCACCAGGTTCTCCCAGACTTAAATAAGATATTATTTCACATCAAACCTTACTTTGCGGGGGATCTCTCTAAGGGGGGGGGGGCTTGCTCCGACGCAGTACACTCATCTGCCAAACCCTGCGCTGCTACCCTTACCTTCCCTGACGCTCACCCCAATCATTCTGCCTAAATAAATCACAGAAATCATTCTTTACAAATCCTCCACTCAACTGAAAATTCAGCACCTTACAACGGCAAAAAAATATGGCGACAATACAATCTGCAGCCCTAACCCTACTATAGTACCGCTGAATCAGCAGCCGAACAATATGGGACGCCCACGCAATAACCAAGCGCGAATAATCTCAGGGGCTGTTCCTGCGTGCACCATAAACCACATCTTACCAACACAGGAAAATGATGACAACGCATAGAATGAGCGAGAGGACGGTATTGAAAGATGGCTTCACAAGATCGTACTCCAGCAGGGCTCCAGGGTGGCGTGGACGGGAGCGGTGCAGGTCTTACCTGCGCTGTGCGGCTGCCCTACGAAGTGCCGTACAGCGCGGAGCGAGCACAGGCGGTTGTCTACGCGGAGACCTTGAAAATGGTCCGCACGCAGAATCACCGCCGGGAATGAAGATGATCGTTTTGCCAGAGCCGATTAAGAGTACACCGTGTTGTACTATTTCTGCTGATCTCCTCTGACATCAAGCCATAGGGAATTATGCTGCTTAGGTCAGCATTGGCAGGGGGGTGGGGGCTTTGCCAAGGCTTAAAACGGTTTAAAACGTTTGAACCTTTGGCCAAGTGACACCAAGCCTGATTTCTCATGCGTGCATGAAAGCATGAACGAAAAAGCGTCCACATTTTTAGCCATCAACGATTTCTGACAGATATTCGCCTGCGTTTGGTAGCTAGCATAGCGGCAGGGCGAGCCCAAAGCCTCCGAGTACATCAGAGAAAGAGTCCCTTCCCTTCACCAACCAACAAACCAGCCAACCAACCAACCAACCAGCACACAGCATTATACATTGTAAGCATTGGTACACAACCACCGGTGTCTCGTTTTCCGGAAATGAACAATGTCTTTGTTTCCTTTGGCTGTTTGTGCAAAGACACACATCGAAGCACACACGAGGGTGTAGACAAAGACCTCCCACACTGTGTTCTTTGTCTTATCCTAACAGCACTTCTCATCTGAACTCTGCCCTTCCTGCTCTCAACCAGGTGTGCATATGAACAACAGCGCGTTGAAGTGTGGGGCCGCTATAATCCCAGAGCCGCTCACACAGGGGCTCAGGGTGGGTGCTTGCAATAACCTCACAAAAACACTGCAGTGACTTCTACCTTTTTTCCTCCACTCTTGACATCCTCGACTTCCGCCTTTTCCTCCTCCTCAACAACTCCCCATTTAGCTCCCCCATCGTGTGTGCTCCTCTTCCCCTCTCCTGGATGTTTTGCCGAAGAGACCGTGCTTTTCCCCCCCCCCCAGTCTCTCTTCGGCGTTGCTTATCTGACTCATCTGCTGGTGATGCCAGCTCTCCTCCCACCGATCGCCTCTGTACTCACTGTCACTTTATCTTGTTTTAATGCCTCCCGTTCTCTCCCATTACTAGGCAGCTCCTTCTTTGTTATGTACAATCTTCTCTTCTCATTATAAACTACAGTTTACGCCTTTATCAAGAAGACCTCATTTGAACCAGAAAGACGTCCGTAATCCAATGTCGTCAAATTGTGGTCTTTGTACAGAAGGAACATTCGTGAACCTCTTCATGCCGAGGCCTCTTTCTTTGGAAAAAATAACAAGCCCAACGTGAACAGAATATATATATCTTATCGCAATCACCTATCTCACCACTGAGATTGTTCGTTAAATAATCAATGTGGATTCGACTGGGTCAGAGTGAATACAACAGCATGAATGGAGGATTTAATTTCTGCCTGAAATAAATGTTATGTTCTAGGGTGAATAACACCTAGTGTATTATCAGTTGGTAGGGCTGTAGCTCATCTGATGAGCACCACGGTCAAGAGTTGATGCAAAGATAGAGGTTTTAGTGGAGGTAGGTTCAGGTGGGTTCTCAAAATAAAAACGAATCCAATGCAAAAAATTTGCTTTGTCTTAATAGAAAGTAATTTCCTGATAATAAGAAGCTCGTAAATAGGTAACCTGGTCTGTCCACTAAAGTAGAACCTTCAATCACCATACTGACATGGGAACCATCAGCTTTGGCAATACGTTTTCTTGAACATGGTCCAACTTTTCAGCATTGCTTTTCGCGGAAATAAGAGTTCACACTGTAACGTGTTGTAACGCGGTATACACTGAGTAGGGCACAGTTCTCTCTAATATTAACTAAAAGCCAAGTCTGATGGCTCCTCTTTAAAGATTCAAGGAGAGCGAGCGCAGTACCAATTGATCGGAGACGGACAGCTTTGGAGAGAAATTATCCTAAATCCTAAAGACTTTGCAATCGAGACAAGTTGATCGATAAGCTAAAAAAGTTAGGATATAAGCATTTTCTGAGGAAAAAAAATCAATATGCCATCTGAGATGCAGTAAATAGTTGGCTAATAATGGTAAAGATAATTGGTTATTGATCCCTATATGGAAATTCTACCCGCGTTGATAGATGTAAGCCGTCCATTTATCTACAGAAGAATGTCCTGATCCAGACAGGTATTAGTGTTTTGTTCACAATCAATTTATAAAGGTTACGATGGTGGCTATTGAGGTAGCAATGTTGGATAGCCTGATGTGACTAGCTCAACCTAGGGGAACCAGGAGCTCAATATGACTCCTTTCATACGATCAGCTAAATCCATATAATCTTCCTTCTTTTGTACCTTAGCAATTTTGGCTCGTGACGGATTTTTAGTTAAATGTTTGAATAGCCTCTAAATGATTACTAATACGTAGACATTTCTGATTACCACTGCTACTTTCCACTCTGTCCAGTATATGCTTATACAAAAATAGGTTGAGCAGCACTACAACCTTTTTTGTATCCACTCTAATTTCTGAACGGCATTGTACAAAAGCATCTGCTAAGTGACTAATATGATATAACGTAACTCACACATGGTATATTGATGAAAAACCCGGTCTTTCTCCACCATAAGACGTATGACAGGTCAGAGATGGAACAGGAGGCTGAGGCCTAGTTCACTAGACCCCTTTATACCCAGGGGTACAGCTCGATGAAGAATGTTTAGGCATTTCAGAGACTTTGGAAGCCCATTATTCACCACAGCCAAAGTAAAAAAAATATACAGTACCCTCTCTATTGCTGAAAGTCACTTCCATTAAAGTAGTGTAATGGCATTATTGCACAAATGCACAAATGTCAAAATGTTATGTATGAAAAAACCTTAAGATATGCCATCAAGATTCGCAGGCGAAAGATCCGATTTTATCTATCATTTGTCCATCATCATATTCCTACAGGTTAATAAATTCTGGCTTCGAATAACTTGCACCACCCAGCAAATTATTATTTTTTTTAAATAATATTGAATAACCGTCCAAGTATTGTGGGCAGTAAGTAGTGAAGAGATTCAAACTGCACAGAATCAATGGGAGCGGGATCTCTTCACGCAAGTTTTCTACAATAGACAGAATGAGCAGAGCAAGCTTGTCAGTGACGAGAGAAAGATTCCCAGCACTAAAAGTGCTTTGGTACAACATCAAAGAGGGGATAGGCATCCCTCCCCCATTTCCCACTCCTTTATTCACACTTCCGCTCACCCTTTTTCTTCTTCTCACCCCTGCGTACTCTTGGCTGAATTGAAATCACTTTTATGTTCTAAGAAAGCCAGATGAAGGACAGCGTGTTCTTTATTTGGCCGCACTCCAGACCCCGTTCCCGACTCTCCCTAACCAATCGCATAAGTGCCTCTTCACGACGCCTTACCAGTGACGTGTCCTGCCACTGCCCCTAATCAGTGAGAACACACTGATTAGTGTATTCTCACTGGTTGGGGACCAGTGATATAACAGTGACCCTCGTGTCAACCTTATTCATTATTATCAACGGTTTCACTGTGTCTCTCACTCCAACATATGAGTCGATCCCCAGGTCCCTTTCTCTCTGTGTTCACCGTCTCCAATGGGTTATTTCACCTCCGGGATCCAATCTCGCTGTGATTGATCCTCTCATCTCTTCTGCATTAGAGGGGGGGACCGGCCACTCTTTGAACAATGGCAATATAACGGATGACGTAAATGAACCACAGCCACATCATCAGAGGCGCTGATATAACCTAATGGAGGGAAATATCTCAGAGTTGCCTCCTCTCATCCGCCGGCCGTGCAAAGATTGGCAAACAAACTACAACTCTCTCTTGTCTCTCAACCACCACACACACGCATGCACGAACGCGCACGCACACACACACACACACACACACACAGCTAATGGAACGAAAGCTAGGAAAGATCAATTTAAAACGTAATTTAAGAATAAGCCCAATTAATTTATAATCTAATGTATCAGATTTTCTTTTCTATTAAACCAATTTGTCCAGGTCTTTATTTGAGCGTGCACACACAAACACACACACACACACACACACACACACACACAAACAAATAAAGAGCTGACTGGCAGTAGTAGATCAGGACAGAAGAAGTGATGCGCGGAGTTCCAATTCATTGGTCTCAGCACAGTCACTCATCGGATCCTCATCAAATTAAGTGCAATTACCTCATGCTCAAGCTCACTAGAAGCATTAACCATCTGTCTAAGAGACTCGATGAATCAAGTGTTAAATATATGAGTATAGGACAAATGAGCGCATTACAGGCCATTTCCATATACGTATATATTGATTATACAAAGAGAGCGCACGAGAGAGAGAGAGAGAGAGAGAGCGCGAGAGCGAGAGAGAGAGAGAGAGATCAAAGATCAAGTGAGAATATTACAAAGCCTCACAGTTCCAGAATGCTTTTAATTTTAAGTGCCATTTGGGTGTATTCCTCGTACTGTCGTTTTTACCAAATGGATCACAGTGACCACTAATCCAATACCGGCCCTGAAATGTTCCTCCATTAGAAAGCTAAACATTGCCCTGGGCCATCTACCATGCTTCTAATTTGCATTGTTTCCACACCCATGTGGTTATCAGAGATCAAATCCAGGTCCATTACCGAGTCCATTAATGCCCCTCTGTACAGCTGGTGTTTAATCAAACTGTGATATACGAGAATACTTCACACTTTCCACAAACCATGTCGTCATTCATTATCCTCACAAAATTCTCCAGCATGTAACTGAAATCGAACTGCACATGGTTTTTATAGACGGTCATAATCCAGATAAATATATAATCAAGTCATGAATATATAAAACCAAATCAGGTTCACCAGGAGGGCTAGCATTGAGATATGGGGATATTTCGAAATGAAACATTTTCTAAATAATTAATAGTTTTTGTTGTTATAAAGGCTAATGTACAGTGGCTATAATCATACATTGTACCTTCTACTGCATAGCAATAGAAGACGGGACCATCCATAAATCACCTGACCTTTATCCCTGTAATCAACAGAGGAATATGCCTCTGTGGGTCCATGCATGTGTACAAACCGGTCCCTATGCAAATGTCTGTATCCATTTGTGTCTCCATGGGTCTTTGTGTGTTCCAGTGTGCATCCCGGTACCTCTCAAACTGAATAACGATATCATAAAGCCTTTCTTAAGCCCCCAGGCAGCCAGCAGCACTAACCACTGTAGACTCAGATTGATTTGACCAATAATTCCACCACCTGCTCATTTAGGAGGAACCAGTAACTACTACTGCGCAGGCTGACCAAAAGCTTCTCGTCAGGCTGCCGGCTGTGTCCTATGCCTGAACCCCCCCACAGGAGAGTGAGCCTCGAGTTGAAATGCAGAAGTGGATCGTCAAGGGCCATCCATCCGCATGGTGTAACTTCCTTTCCCCCCAGAGTGAACCCGTACTGGGAACTTTTCCACACTTGGCAGGAAAGCCGATTTGACTATACAGGATCTCAGCGCTGAGTTCACAGGAACTCAAATGAAAAAACACCACCAAGTTGATTAACACGCAATGCTGATAGAGGCGACATCGCATCTGAAGGTTTGACCCAGCTGACAAAACCCAATGATTTCATAATTTACAAAGTGTTTTGGTCTGTTTTGGAGACAAACAAATTAAAAACGTGACTTCCTATCGGCCCCTGAACAGCTGTGTGCCTTGGGCTTGTCCTGGGAGATGAAGCAGAGTGGTCCTGTCCCCGGCCCTCTTCCTATGGGGGGACACCTGTTGGGAGGAATCCATCCACACCTACTGTCTACCAACACCATGCATAATTACTTTCACTGAGCCTCTGACTGCTCCATGGAGACAGGCAACAGCACAAAGACTACCATCTGTTCACCAACCTGGTTGAACCCCTTTCAGCCCACACATTTTCGCCTGCTCCTGTTTCTCCAGCTTCTGTACAAGCCGAGCCGTGGGTTAACAGACAGAACATCATTAATCAATTATAACATGGAATAACGTATATTTCAACTTTAAAATGCACAAAAACAGGCAGCCTGAAAATCGTATTACTGTTTGCACCTATGACTTGCATATCAAAAGACAGGCAACTGTGGGAAAGTAAGTAAACACTTAAAAAGAAAATAAATTCCTTTTTTATTGAGGATGTCAATGCTAAAGCCATGTATCGGGAAGTTAATGCAGAAGAGTGGTGACAGTTGGCTTAGAGTTGTTCAACTTTTTAAAGTGCAAAATGTGTGATAAACTAACTACAGCCAGAAAATGTCTGCTTCAAATCACAGTATTTATAGCAAGCTGTGACTGTTGAAAGGCAGATAAAAAAGCTAACAGACCATCAAAAGGCAGTGGTGGTCATTGGATAGGTACGTGTTGCCTGGCGCACATTAAAAATAAACCCATTTTTCACAGCTCCAGTTTTTCCCCAGAGCTATGTCCTACCTAGCTTAATCTGAGCACAAATATAGAGTGGTTATACAGTGTAATCAATAATACATTTACATTAACTATTCAGTACACTTACACATTCAGTGTAGTTATTACTAATTTAGTCTAAATTGATATTAATACTAAAACATAGTAAATGTACACTGTGTACAAAAGGGGAATACAATAAATAAATAAAGGCAAATCATAAAGTCTTCGTCCGATAATCCTTTATTACTCTATACCTTTTTAAAATTTCAGGTTGATATAATATAATGTATATACTATATACTATAATGTTGCTTTTCTATACTTCCATATACGGTATAACCATATATCAAAACATTCAACAGTAGCTACGAAGCGACAAGCGGCCAACATGCTCTTCATACAGGGTCTCAAGGAAGGCCCAGGCACGACTCCGAAGACTCCGGTAGGAAGCGCCGGGGGTCAAACTGGCAACCTTGCCAGTCAAACAGCTCTACCCTCCTGGGCCACTACCGCCAGACTAGACTCCCGCCAGACTACACTCCCGCCACACTACTCTTACAGCAAGGAGCTGAAGAGGTTGAGCAGGGGCGTCATAGGAGATGAGGGCAGCATCAAAGAAGACAGCCAGGCAGGCCGGTCATGGTCTCCGGCGATCAGGGGGATTATGTATTCTTTCGACCACCTCAACCTACCTCAGAGTACACATTTGCACATACATGCAAATACTGATATATTACTATGGGCTGAGTAGTTTACTACAGTCCTGATTACTACATTCTTAGTAGCAAATTCTGTATGTATGTGAGCACAGTGCGTGTCCTCGTGCGTTTCTGAATACGTGCTCTTTAATGTCAATGGCAGCTAGAGGATAAAGCAGCAGCGAAATGACTGCTGTTGGTAGATAAAGAGGGATGAAAGCCAGCCGAAACCGCCAAATTCCATCAGAAGTTATTTGACAGGCACATGACATTGAAACATGCAGGGGCTTTTGACAAACTCTGTATCAACTGCCTCGCTCGCACCAACCAAACTTCTCCCAGTGATGATTGTGTTCAGTGGCTTTTTAAACACAGAGTGGCACAGTGGGGACGTATCATTAACTCGTAAATCACGTGAAAATGGTGCTGCTTGCTGGATTGGTAAATTAACGATGTGTGTATTTAGGAGACCACTGCAGTGTTTCACACCTGCATTACCGAGTAACTGTCTGATGACACAGGTGGATGAAGGCCTCACAAGACATGAGCATGTCAATATTCCCAAGCCAAATGCAGAAGCTATAAGGGCTCATTAAGTAGCGTAAGTCAACCAACACCAGGAATCAGGTCGCTCTGCCCCTCGGGTCTCCCTCTTCCTCGTACATGCACTCAAAAGTCCAGGCGAAGCAGGGCCTTGCTTTGATAAGAGCACCATATGTGATGGCATAACCTGTAACCAGTACTGGGAGTCCCACGGTTTTCTTGCTCAAAGCGATGGTACCTGCGGTGGACCATGTGCTGCAGTTTGTTGCATGTCGCGACCAGTTTCTGTGATGTTGTAATGCAATAATTAGTCTGCTTGAACCTTAACCGAGAGCAGTGATTTAGATAAAGGCTCACAGAGCCTGTCGACAGGCTCACAAATGTTTACCGTAAACATGTGAAATACATGCATGTGTCGCCACCGCTTGGTGAAATACAATTAATTGAATTCAGGATGACTGAACATTCACAGGCAGCCTTGATTCGGCAGCCCAGGAGAGCAGTGTGTGCTAGATAGTGCAGAGACTTAAACCAATTACACCCTCTGGAGAGGAGATAGTAAGGGAAGCCAAGCAGGTTTATAAATAGTTTGGGTCTGAAATCGAACAAGCAAAGATTTGAAGTAAAATCGTCCGCACCAAGAGCAACACAAAAAGGCTGCAGATTATGGATTACAAAACAAGGCCATACATGTATTCATGTTATGAAGGGTTGAATCCATTGTCAATTCAGGCAAGTAAAAAATTAGTGGCATCATTTTTAGAAACAATGTGATGTTATACCTCCCGTTCAAAATCGAACGATCAAAATTGAACACTTATATTGGTGCAAAAAAATTCAAACAATGCAGCACTCGTGCCTCAAGTGGAAGATGGTAGTCTTAAGCCAAGTCAATGATTCCCACGGTAGACTTTTACATTCTATTGATCCCTGTCTCCATCACGTTAAGTCTGTATCGACTAGCTTTGAACACAAATACGGACATGGCGATTCATGTCTTGCCAAGTCCTTACACATCCACTATATATTGACCTATGTCAGGGACAGTCCTTACCAGGACACCTCATATTTGTTTAAGATCAGAGGATGCCGGAACTGTTCAACGGAATAACGAAGGAAAGTACATCGGACTACATTAATGATCCATGGAGATCAACTCAGCGGTTTTTAGCACTTCACCAATACAAAAGCTCTGGTATTAAATAAATCTATATATTATACCTCCTGCTTTCCTTCTTCAGTCCAATGCTCCTATTACTCTGAAGTCAGAGCAAAACACATTCTACTCTTAGGGAGAGGCTGTTAATCATCGTTGAAATTTTTATTTTGGGGGTTTAGAAGATAATCCGTTTGTCCACGGCGACACACGTTTGGAACCTGCTCCTCTCTCCCCTGAAGGCCAGACTGACATATGGGGGAACAGAGGGTAGAAATAGGGGGCAAGGCTCCCTGTAATGGTGTCCCAGCTGTGGGGCTTTGTTATCTGGGCAGAGTTGTCACACAGAGCAACACATGGACACCACCTGCATGTTGCACCTGAATGGGGTTTTCCCCAAGAAATTACAAACCTCATGTTTAACAGCAAAAGCACCACTGGTAATTTCATTCAGATTCGTACCAATATATTTCTTGAGCTTGGTCCTCTGGAAACACGCTCCCTTGGAAGGAAGTCACCACTTTTAAAGTGTGACTCTTGGTCATTATAGTATTGGTCATTAAGTTATGCCAGATAAAAGCCACACCCAGCCTCATTCTTATTTTGTGTAACTCTTCTCTGTTCCCCGTGTACTTTTCCCAGCACAAAGGCCTGACTTGTTTCACTCAAGTTTTATCTCTCTCAAACACAATCACTCAAGCCTCAAAAACACAGCCGTGCCACCTGTCTGTCTCCTGGCACAGGAAATATATACCCTGCCCTTCTCTCTGCACCTTTCCTTCATGAGCCTTCGTCTTTAACTGTTTTTGCTCTTAATAATTTATGTCAAGCGTCATTAATATTCAGGAGACTGCCAGCCGACCCGACCCTGAACAGTGACTTCCTGACAGAGGTGGTGGTGGTGGTGGTGGTGGGGGTGGTGGTGTCCTCTGCCCTTTTTCTCAGCTCAAGTAAAGAAATAGAGTTTGAGGGAAAAGATATTTTTTCTGTAATCAACTTGTACCTTCATGCCTGACTTTGACACATGGTTGTGAAAGACGCATATGCTAATAACATCAAATCCCCCATGCAATGTATTGCATTGGCAGCAATTAACCCGTGAACCATGAAGCCGAGAATCCTGGAGGACCAACACCCGTCCCAATCAGCAGCTCAGCCAGGCGCGAATAACAAACATTCCGGCATTTGCCATTTGTCGGGAAAATAATGATGTAATACCGGTGAAACGTTGATTACTTTCTAAAAAAATGTAAATACAAATGTTGCGCGTGACACCATTTCTAATGGCTTTACAAATATATAATTCATTTTCTGGGTTTATACGCCCAATGGAAAATAAAGGCTTCAACTGGGACAATCGTGGCTTGTAGATTTGTCATATCAATACGGTTCAATATAATTGATGTTCTGCACCGGTTGAGAAGAAGCTACCAGCACTCAGCCAAGCCAGTGCTAGAAGGCTGCTTGGCGACGTCAGCTTGCTGGCTTACTCGGACCATTTACACATCCTCCATGGCTGTTGGCAACACCAGGCGGGCCTTTGGGCTTTTATCAGCCCTAAACACACACTGGGAATCAGTCACAATATCCAATCTATCAAAACCATTTACACACATGGGGCTTTCAAATCAATCCACGCAACTGTATTGTCTCACACACACACACACACACACACACACACACACACACACACACACACACACACACACACACACACACAC
>JAOTIX010000120.1:8566320-8581864 GCA_027123715.1 Gaidropsarus macrophthalmus
CTTAAACTACTTGTGTCGTTTTGCTATGCTACTTATTTAATTATGCGACTAATCGCCGTTTCAACCGAAGATGGCTCGAGATGTTTGTCACAATTTGGTGGCACCAGCCAGAGGACGCTGAAATGTGAACAAAATGTCATCACTCCCCCAAAACACATGACTACCTCAAAAGCCTTAGTAATTATCTGGCGTGGCTTTGGACATTTGTTTTTGGACATAATTCATTTTGTAAACTAAGGGGCTGAGGGGCTGGTCTTTTTTATTGAGGCATCAACCAAAAGTGTTACATTATAGTAGCTCATGGTGCCACCAACTGATAATAGAATGCATATAGATGCCAGCCACTAGCCACTCATGTGATCAAGTCAAGCATGCATGAAGAGAAAAGGACATAACCGTGTGGAAGGTTGTTTGTCTGTCTTGCCATACACAGGCCATTATGTAAATGTCAAATTGAGTATTACATGTCACAATCACGTTCTAAAGAACCATGAAATTGGCCAATTAATACAGAATCATAATTCAACATTGACCTAGTCCATATCATTGACTTTGGCCTTCAATTATCCATAACTGGTCTACATGTGCCGCAATGTACAATGGTTTTCCATTTCCATGTCATTGGTTGATGTCCTCTCAGGTAGAACGCAGTGTAAATGACAATTGAATACTCCCACTGAAAGGGCCATTGACCACTCAGTTGCCATCAATCAAACAGCCCAGGCAATACCTGGTTACTGGGGAACACTCACACGGATTGTGTAGTGTGTGTAGTGTTGTGTAGTGTACCTCAGAGCTCTTGGAATGCCCCAAATCTAAATGTAAGCACACTTCACCATACATGGCCCTTGTGGCATCAGTCTGGTGTCATTGCCACATACTGAAGGATGGTGAAGAATTAATAATACAATACAATAATAATGATTATAGGACATCACATAACAGTGTGTGTTACATTGCAATTAAACCAAAGATTCCCATGAGGACAACAAACAATGCAATCATTGTCCACAAAATGACACCATAAATGTGCCAGTGTCCTTCAAAAATGTACAACAATTCAGAAAGACATGGGGTGGTGTGCACAGATCCAAATAAGATTCATAGATATATGAAGTGGAGGAAAATAGGCAGTGACTTTGAAGCCATTGTGCAATCCAATCCTGGTACAACCCAGCAGATTGGACACACAGGAAAAATCAAAGAAACTCCCTCTGATGTAAAAACAAGTTCTGACCTTTCTGTCCTTGTATTTCTAAATGTTGGCCAACACTAGTTCAAAAGTAGTTCTAACTTGTAATACATTTGGGTAAAAACCTGTTCTGACCTTTCTGACATTGTCCTTCTAAATTCCATTCCACTTTGCATTAATGCAATTTATTTTAGATTCAGGCAGTGACAGAGCGTTCAATTGTTAGTATACAAACATGCACAGGAGGTTTTCTGCAGATAACACAATACCATTTTGTCCCTCATAGTCCCATTTGTGTACTGTTGCCATGGTCACTTGTAACATAGCAACAAAGTGATTCTTTCACTACATACGCCATAGAAAAGCCGTGGACCCCTTACTAGGCCTTCAAGAACACCCCCGGTTGGAGAGGGCCATGTTTGAACTTTAGTACATGCATTGGTAAGAGCGAAAGGGCAGAAAAATACTGGAACAGGACAGGAACACACACACACACACACACACGCACACACACACGGTGGACCATGCTCTTGTGGGTGAAAGGCTTACCTTCTTCCACTAAATGAGGATGAGGAGGAGATCAGTATTCAGGGGCGTCTTCATAACAACACCCATACCAGACACACACAGAGCGTAAAGAACATTAGCATTTTACTGAGTGGTTATGTTTTGCTTAACGCAACATACTAAACATGAATCAACATGAGAAAGCCAATCCCAGGTTAACAGTGATCCAATGGCCTTAACACATCAATGTTTGAGGTCTAAGGGCCACAGAGGGCAGCAACAGGGCACCAACCTGTGTTTACACAGGAGGCTGCTGTGAGCCTCCTGCCTGATAATATTTTCACCATACACCATTTCACCATATACGTCTTCATACAGTTTGTAGATGGCCTTTTGCCCTCAGGGAACATTATAATGAACGGTTTACGTAAAGGAATGAATATGCAGTGTTCCAATTAGCAACATGAAACGAACACACGATGTACACACATACAGACAGACGCATTAAAAAGCGTACACCCTGTAAAAGTTAATTATACCAAGTTACTGGGGCCATCCGTCTAAATTTCCTCAACATCATTACTGGAAACCGCTTTGTTAAGGGCTGTCCATACCATTGTGCAATAGCAATAGGCGCTGGGTTTTCACGCAGCGATATGAGAGACTACTGTGGGGCGTTGGGGAATAGAGAGCGGGCAGCAGCCGGCTGCTTACAAGGCGCCGGGGTAAAGAGCACACATTGGCTACCAAACGGACGGTTGCTGAAGTGCACCACTATGCTAGCGAACTGGTAAGATGACATCGGTGGCGCAAAAGAGTCACCGTTACCATAGAGACGAAAACGCCACACCGCTGTAAACCGGGGGTGGGGGGGGGACATCGCTGGCAGGGAAACAGGTGTTAGGGACGGGGGAGGGAGGAGATGAGAGACGGCACACACCCTGCCTCGGCGCCTCGGTTAATTGCACGACACCCGCTCCGCGATGACGCACGCGGCGGTACTTAACCGACACGTGGGCTCGTGTTCTGCCTCGATCCCACGGCGGGAGACGAGTGCCTGTGGAACTTCTGTCGACGCCCGCCGCCCCACCCGCCCACCCCTGGGAAAGCCTTTATCTGAGGGATTTAGGAGAGGATTGGTGTTTCTGCGCCACCGCGCCGCGCCACCGCGTGCTGAGGAAGGGCGGAGATGGATTAGCCGCTGCGACAACACGCCGCGGGTCCAGGCCGGGCTCCCCGCCTCTCCACCGGAGGGTGAAATGACATGAGACCTAGGATCCTAGCGAGAGCTCCAAACACAATGTGGTACATGAGGGCCCCACCCCCCACCGATTCAGCGGCTCTCGTGCCTTCACCATGTCAGTCTCCACCGGCATGCATCTGTGTATGAATACATTCAGCATGACTGTTGAGACCCAACTCAAAAATGGAGCAGTGTTAAATGCACGTTTGTTGTCGGACCTTCGTCGGAATAGAATCCTACGATCAGATGAAGACGAGACACGTTGTACGCTATCAAGTGGCAGCTTTGACCTTGTAACCATATTTGGTGTAAATAAAATACATTTAGCACTTAGTTTCATCGAGATAAGCATTCTTTTTTTGTATGTGAAAGGTGCATTACAAAAGAAGAAAAAATGTGTACATTAAGCTACGATTCAAGATCTAAAACTAAATATCTGCAGCACCACCTCCCAGCCTCAATGTTCCAGTCATCAAACATCCCATTTCCAAAGGCTGCCAGTAGGCCTGTTGGGGGGATTTCAAAAGCAGAGTTGGCATGCATTTGCATTCATCAGGATTTTTGTAAGCATAAAAAGAACAGCCTTATTTATAACCATCTTTATAATTGGAACATTGTAATTGTTTGCCTTAGGCCTACTAATAAGCAAGCTTTATGTTCCGTGTTGCCTCATGATTGTACTTCTTACCATGGCCAGCAGTACTTCGGAGAAAGAGGCAAGACAAAAAGCCGAAGGTATACTTGGAAAAACACGAACATCGAAAACATTAAATTAGCATAGAATGATAAACACAGCAGTATCTTCAGGCTTTCTCTTGATAAATAGCAACAACATGTGACATTGTATAAACAATTAAGGACGTTACTTAATTCATGGCAAACGTCAAGCATTATTTGTCATTTAATTTGGTTAACTTGGAACACAGTTTTGGCATTTGCAGACCTTAACATTTACTACCCAACCTAACATTTTACTCTAGACAACCATTTTACTCTAGACAGCATGTCTACAGAACAAAACCCAAGCATCCACATGATGTGTTCTACTCAGTTTAGTCTGTGGAAAATGTGCATCTTGAACAGAGTTGAAAGTGTTGATTAGACACCATATCAATAAGTGTTGTAGAGAGAACAGAACAAATACATAATTAAAATAAATTAATTACCACGGCAATGTGGAAAACACAACTACAATGACATAGGCCCTGGTGTTTATCATGAGATGAATACAAGAACATCACGATTTGCACTTTACTCGCTGTGTGTAAAGTCTGTGTACTGAAAAGAAGATTGTCGAGAGATAAAGCCACCAGGCAAGTTCTTGAGCCTATACTTTGGAGTCTAGGGCAGTGGACAACCAAGATTAGATTTATTGAGTACTGCGGCAAAAAGCCTGCTGAAAGCTTAAGAGGTAAACAACACATACTAGGGTCGGTAAGAACAAGTAATACAACACTTAAGTTGTTTAGACATCTTTATGGAAGGTGCGGCTTGATGGCCACATCAGAAGGAGTGACAAAGCGCTACCTTTTAAATGGAATTAATGTCAAAGATCAACAATGTGAATCCAAATGTCCAGCATGTTGCATGACGTTCTTGACAACACGGAAGAAAGACAGACTACCTATTTAAGGAAAATAACGCTCTGGGTGATGAAACACTAGCAACAGTCTCCCCTGGTTTCACTAAACCATCCGTTAACAATATCATTTGTCAAAATCCCTTTGTTGGGATGTGTTAGCCAAAGAGCATTTGGCCAAAACACACTTGTCACAAATACATGCAAATGGAATAAAGCCCTTTGGTCTTTGAGAAAGCACATTTTGTAAAGAAACTGATTACAAATTACTGATTACTGAGACAAATTATGAAATGCTTAAATGTTTGCGGGCAAAAACGGTAGGACAGAGTATTGGACAGAAATGATATTGCAAAGGGCTGTGGTCGAGCAGAGTCCGTTATCACAGTTTGATCACCCAGAGCCGTATGGTACTGTAGGTTTAGGTTTATCATGTGGCCCCTTTTACAAAAACGAACAAATTGCATAATGTGCATGCGAGGACGTGGTCGTGCGTGTATTTGTATAGAAACCTAAAGGCTCATAGAGGCTTATTGGCTGATTTATTGCCATGTGGGAGGAAATAGAATTGTAGTTGATGCTCTACAGTTAATGCACAGGGCAGTGGGCAGGCATTGAGTCCTGCAGGACACTAACTCACATGACATGTACCACAACCATAAATTATCCACCATCACCGAGGGAGTGGCTCCCCATTGAAGTGGCTGTATATGTGGACAAAATATGGGAAAGACAATAAAGACAGTATGCAGTGGACTGCAACATTACATTAAGGCAAGTTGGCCTGGAAGTATTGCTTTAAGATTTACTTTTCCTCCTCAAATACACTTTTATACTCCAACACTATAACAATACCTTAGTTGTTGTGAAGAAATTAGCAATTATGCTCACAGACCAAAAGTACACAAGACCTGAATTAAAGCCAGAAAGTAATCTAATGAGTAATTTAAAATCTGTAGAAAACATATAGATTTTCTTAACCCAATGGCGTTAATTAGCTAATAACCTACAATATAACAATGCTCAAGAGTAACATTTTCAAAGAGGTCTATGTTTTCCATCAGCTGCACCAAACAGGTTTTTAATTATTTCACTGAAAGAGAGAAAAGTGGGTTAGGGAATGGAACCACAGTTCTGAATCAAACCTGGGTCGCTGGAATGCAAATTGTCTTTATAGCCATCCAATTAACGGGTTGCGCCACTGAGCTGACGACCGTATAGTGATTTGACTGCTCCTCGAAGCCAAGTGCACTATGAATGGGGGACCTGGATAACACCAGACCCTTCAGGTGTTCCCTCATGCATGAGAGCAGTAACCTGGTGACTGGAAGAGCAGAACGAGGAGCCCAACAGCATTGTGGCATCATTCTAAATTCAGCTGGAGGATATTTTTCACAGCTGGCCCCTCGGCATATGTTTTCGGTACAAAGTTTACACAGCGTATAGTGAAAATGGGCTGATGTGAATTTGATACTCTAGGCAACTCAAATCTGTACAATCGTTCAATACCCAGTGAGGGTTTGTTTTTCTTTCGGATAAAAAAACTGAAAAGTCTATAAATCAAGCTATAAATAATGAAACAACAGCTTGTAATAAATTACACATACAGGAAATGAAGTTGGATTTGTCCCAAGAGAGCTCAAACTGAAATCTAAATCTGCTCTACAGAAGTTTACAGGCAGTGATTTGGCAAATTATTATCTATATAATCTTCATATTTAAACAGCAGTCCTATATATAATATATAATATAATGACAATCTCATGGAAGCTTGAAACTTGAATGCTGAAATATTTGTCCTAAAGATAAGGCCTGTCAAGCCATTTCAGAATGTGACTAATGTGATTAAGGGCTTAAAAATGTAAATGGCCTTTTCTTGACCCGACTTAAGCTGCAAGAAAATAATGTGTCAGGAAAACTTGTGCAAAAATGAAAGCCATCTAGGCTGGTATGATACAAGCCTCGCTGAGCGGAGACGGTGCATACACTGTGTCCCACGCTGTACGGAGGAGGTTATTGTGCCCTGCGAGGGAAATCAGTGTTTACAGTCAACAGATTGGCAAACTGGCACTCGATTCTAACCAGGGTCTGTCAATCTGCCTCCGCAATATCAATAGACTCTGACTTTGTCTGTCGTTCACAGCCAGCCTATTATGATAACGGAATAGAGTAGCTATAACCCACAATTTGCAATCTCCGGAAAATCTTCCCTCGCCATCACTGTGAAATATTTTTTTCTGATGTATGCACGCAGGCACACACAGACACACACACGTGTGACAATATGCGTCAATCCATAATGTACGGTTGATGGAGAGATACAGACACAGGTGAAATGGAGACCAGTACTGTTGTTGTGATTCTCCTGAATCCTAGTATTGCTTCCAGTTCAAAATCAAATGCCATACGTTTCTGTAAGCGGTGTATTGTCCGGCTGGATGGGTGGGCCAGGCGAAAGGCTTCCCAGCATCCTCACCGCCTCTCAAACACCAAATCCCATCCACTCATCCACACAACTCATCCCCCCCCCCCCCTTGGGGATTATCTACAGCAACAGAAAGACCAAGAAGAAGAAGAGGGATCACGGACCACCTCAACTAAATCCACTATGCAATGCATACGCATTCATGCAGGATGTTATAAAAACAGGTCAACAGCGAGTCAGAAGACGCTTGGTAGTAATGTAGTAAGAAATATAAAAACAACTAGAAGGGGGGAGAGAAGGGAAGATGTATTCATTGTCGGATGTCTTGCACCCTTACATATTTTTCACAAATATGCAGAAAAGATGTAATGAATTGTATTGAATTTCTTTTTCATGAAAGAAAAACAAATAAGCATTCAAGCTTTCAATTCAGATCCTATGTCATTAACAAAAATCTCAATATTCATGCTCAGCACTATTGTTTACAGTTGTGGAAATTACCCACAATTGGCACACTGAGGGAAGGACTTCAATGGCCGCCTCACGCTGGTCTTTGATCAAAACTCACATCACTTTTTAATTAAATAGCTTTATCGGAAAAACATGATAGAGATGAACTCGCCAACCAAACAAAGGAACGGTATTGGCTTTTTATTACAAAAATGTAAGTCCATTTCTTCTCATTGACTTAGTATGGTGACGAAGCCATCTGCAGCCAACCATCGCAAAACCACTTAAAGGTCATCTATTCGTTATTAGCCTCACAACCTGTTGGTCATGGCTGCCACTCGAGATAAATTAAGATTAAGAAGAAGAGAACTCCCACAACCGGCTGTCTCTCTGATCACAACACTGACATATTAGTGTAAAGTAGATAAAAACAACCCCTACCTTCCAAGAGTTCACTGAATAGCACCAGATTCGGTGTTCATTTGTGGAGAACATGTACATGTATGTAAATTGCATGACCAACCCTCCAACACCATTACCGCTATTACAAAAGAACACGAGTCTGTGATGAGTAATCTGCATAAAACATGGTTGAACTAGTCAATAAGTGTCATAAATACTGAAGGGAAGGACAGGCATGTTAATCAGCCAACCGACCGATGTAATCCTCCTGACTAACACAGAGTTATGAATAATGGCTGTTGCACACTAGAGCTGGCACAAGTAACAGTATCTCCAAATAAAACAGTCTCCCTTGCAGTGGTGCTTCTACAAGCTAAGCTCTAAGCTACCCCAGAACCTCCTCACAGACTTCAATCCTTTGCCATGTCATTTCCACTGAAGATGAGTTACTTTTGCCAAGCTCAGAACTTTTGTCAGAAGTATAACTTTTAAGAGACTTTCTGTCAATCAAGTTGTAAAAGCTGTAAAATTGAATTAGAGTTCAGACATCTGATGATGGGAGCAAATCCACTCTTGCTCACTGCAGTGGATGTTATCAGCCTTTCACAAGTTATAATTGGCTCTCTACCACATAACTCATCAGAGCAATCCAACTTTCTACAACACAACAGACCATTCAATTGTATGGCTCGTGTAGCAGAAGTGTGGCATATTATAAAGGAATGGACTGTGTGTCTGTGTATGTGTGCGTGTTTGTCCTAGCAATTACTGTGCATTACTTTTGTTACTTTGACATGTCCAGCCAGTGTGACCCAAAGAGCATTAAGAACTGACGGATATAAATTGGACTGGAGAAACAATAAAGCTTGAACTCTATTATAAAGCTAGCTGGTTCACAATTAAATGGATCTACTCCTGTCAGCACTGAATATTATTTAGTATAAATTCCTTGGTTGTAAAACAAATAGCACACAAGATATGTATGCCTGTATGCAAATGAAGCCCATCTGCACCTCACAAAGCACCCAGACTACAGTATCTATCTGGGTTGTATGGATCAGTTGTTTTGGAAAAAAGTGTTTATTAGATATATTGAAGACGCAAAAGTAATGTGGAATTCCATTTCAAGTGTAGTAAACAGCAAATAGCATAAATAGGAAAATACATCATAAAACAGTGGAAACACAAAGTCAGTCGCAAAGCAGTGTCACTTTTTTGGGTGAACAGTGTGAGGCTGACGAAACTCACATTTTACGTAAATATATTTATTTTCACGACTTTCATTCATCAATTCACTTCAATTCAGAAAGTTGTTTCGATATGAGGTTAAGGTTCAATTAGATATTGGTGTAAGCCAGCAGTCTCCCCATCTATATATGTACCTGCACTGATTACCTGCATTGATTTAATGATTAGCCTGGGTGAGATAACAGGCAAAACCTGATGGACAGCATAATTGACTAGAATGCCAAAATAGTGAATCTCAAATATATTTATTTATTTAGTCAAGTACGCAACATGCCAGAAGATAGAAGGTGTTGAGTCATTAGATAGTAGAGTAAGGCCAACTTTTACAAATAAATATCACTATTTGTACAGTACTTGGAAGCCCCCCCCCCCAAAAAAAATCTAAAATTCGATATTCTGGTATTTTTCTGTGGACCAAATTGATTTAGAGAGAACCAAAATGCTTGAGTTGAGTGAGCCATGGGTGGATGGATAGTTCAATTCAGACCCATTTTAAAATCTATTTGACCGAAAGTGATGACTCCAGTGAAAAGGTGAGACGCAACTGTGAGTGCAAGTTTATTCAATTTACTGAAGTGTATGGAAAGCAGGTGAAACGAATGTTGAATGCACACAAATGTCCAACCCATTGAAAATGACAAACTCAGGAGGGACAAAGTGTGGGGGGGAAACTTTTTTCCTGCTGTGGTCAGCATATACTTGAGGTCTACCTATAAACAACGGCGGGAACAGATATTCCTCTGGTTTACACTCCAGTGACGCCTTTTATGTGCTGCTACATAAAACTAAAATAATAGGTGTGTGTGTATGTGTGTGCGTTCTTAACAGAATCCCTACACAGCCAAGTCATTGAGTTACATTTTGTGCTTCAATGCCAACACTCACTTGCATTCTTTAAAAAGTCATTGGCCTTGAAACGAAATGTACGACTTCTTTATCTAGCCAGGCAGCAGCACGTTCCCATCCCCTTAGAAGGGTTTCAATTATACAATAATGTCAAACAAATAGCAGTAAATATCACGCTACAAGCCCACATGGCCTTAATCTTTGTTTGATCATTAAGATCCTGTCAATGCCACGACAAAGAACAGCAGGAATTCCCATTCCAAAAACAGCTGGCAATCGAGAGACCTAATCATATCATGTACTACCATGTGGACACCTACTGATTGTATACTAGGATTGGAATGCACTCTGATGTGTTTCGTCACTGCTGTGTGTTTTGAGCTACATGAGGTGTGCTTCATATCTTGTTGGTTTGTATGTGCCCATGTTGTGAAAGGTCTGCAAGCTGTAAGAGTGTTGTATCTGTTTGCTTTATAGGTGAATTATATTCCTCCAAGCCTTTAAAACGTGGGAGAGAACATGCTATCCACTGGGCAGAGTGGGTGGCAAGCTTGTGAATTATGGTGCGTATTATGGAAAATATGGTAAATACCAAAAGCCGACGTGAACACTGCACATGAATACCCCCTCACATCGTAATTTCCACTGGAGTGCTCAAAGAATATTTTGTTGCCAAGATGAGATAACCTTTGACCTTTTCAAGTTGGCTTAGGCTACTTAGCTTATGTAGTTAAAACAGAAATCTTAGCAGAATCTCTTTTGTCCTTTAGCGTTTGCGTTTTCTCTTGATGAATTAGGCAGTCTAAAATGGTTTTACCCAAGTAACAGGTCAGGATCTGTGGGTCCGCCATGTCTAATTTAACTACAACAACAAAAGCACTTGAACATAACGCACTGGACATTTCCAGTTCACAAATTGAAAATATCATATTTCCAATAGCACGTGAAGGCAGCATTACAATACATGCACAAAAAAATAAATCGCTCTTTAAAACAAAAAACAACTAAATATCTTATTTAACGTATTACTTACTGGGGTTGGAAATACTAATTACAGGGTTCTAGTATCTGCTTGTTAAGTGCTCATCAGTGCCAAAACGTAATGTTTTAGGGCAACTTTGATAATTGAAGGAGGAAAAGTATATTTGTTTGGCGTATAATGCAATTATGAGGGATCATTATGTTTTGTTTATGATCACTCTATTGTGATTTACGCCTGTTAAGTAGACAATAACATTTTATTCTAATGTAATAATATTCAGATTCAGAATACTTTATTAATCCCCGGGGGGAAATTGTTTTCGTTCCAATGCTCCGTGCAAGATAGAAGATAGAACCCTGCTTTCAATATGCCTCATTACACCGGACATACTGTTCCGTCGTGCCAACACAACCAAGGGAACCACGCTCGTTGTTATTTCACGCATGATCAAAATGTAGCCATGAAACACTCACGTATAAACTTCACTGCTTGAGAAACACGCAGGCACGTGCACACCGCTCAGGCGACCGATGCCAATGTTCGCTCACTATCGGACGTTTTCACCTGTGAAAAGGTTTATACACGTAAACGTATGGTAATGGGCCAAGCTAACACACGGACACAAATTAAGTAAATATAGCAAGGGAAGCGCAGTCCTCATCGACGGCAAACGAGTAGCCTCATGAGCTAGCGTTGCCCTACTGTTGCCGCTATACATTGCGATATGCTAAAAGGAGTAACATTCTTATGATGTATGCAAATTAAGATATGTTATCTTACCGATCTTAAACTTGTTGAATTACTGAGGGGGTTGTGGGGGTTATAATTTCCCGGATAAATGCTGTGTCATCTCTGCCCGCCCTCACCACGTGGGAGAATGATTTGATTGTCTCGAGATAAGTGCCAAAGAGTTCGCATGCGCGTGCATTGTAACGATACTTCACCGGTAGAACTTAAATATCTACTTGACATTAATATTAGGTATTATTATTACTAATAAGTTTAACAGTAGCAGTAGTATTAGTTATACTATGAGTAATCGATGGTAAAAAAGTGTATACATTAAATAGATTTTGATACTCAAGCTGAGTATTCACAGGGTTGTTGTTTTTCTCGTTGTTTATCATTGGTCCATGATCTCAAGAGCTCTGAGGACCACAACAGGGGAAACCACAGTCATGATGACCTTTTAAAAACGATGTGAGGGAGTGGTGCTACCTGCTTATCTTCTGTCAGTTACCCTCAAGTCAACTCCCTATCTATGACCTGGCTGCTTCAAACACAGGTCAATAAGGACAGGACAGATAAACACCATATTGTCTAAAACAAAAGCTCAACGTATGAATGCTTGCCGCTGCCATAATTTACGACTGACATAAAAGTTATGAAAGGCCAATTGTGAAAGTTGTGAAGGGCTGTCTGTGGAATAGGTTGCAGCAGGGGTAACCATGAGTTTGTAGTAGTATTACAGTATCGGGGATGCAGTGGTGAAAGAGCCACGGTCAACTCTGCTGACCGTGTGTACTCTGTGGGACTGTGTGTGTGTGTGTGTCTGTGTTTGTGTGTCAGTTAATCTGCAGGAGGCTGATCTGGTGGCTTGTGGCACGTGGCTCATAATGAAAATAGACAGGGGGACGGAGGTGTGCAGCTAGACAGGCTGGGAAGTCATTTCAGTTAGCGTTTTGTTTTGTCGGTAAACAACGGACTAATGTGAGAAGTGTCCTTAGAGAAAGAGTTTATGCACGGTTAAAGACCCTACACACACACCCTCACACATACACACACACACACACATGTGCACAAACATTTCTTTAATTGGTGTCTATTAGATGTGGGCGGTCTTCTGCACCCCGACACTTGCATCCCTCACACTCATCCCAGAAGGCTACAGACCCAATTAGGTATCTACCCACTCATGGACGCTACAGTACACATAGCCACGCACACACACACACACACACACACTCACACGCACACACACACTCACACGCAGCAAGACACACGCATGGCCAGAGTGAGGGCACAGTAATTGTCAGTGCCTTATATCAATAAAAATCCATCACAATATTAATACACCGATGATATTTGAACCTTGAGAAATGCTTCCACGCGCACATTCCGCTGCCATCATCATTACCAAACCACAGATACGTGCACTCAGAATTACTCCATTAGTGGCTTGCTATTCTAATCACCTCTTTGTCGTCCACGTCTCACGTGACTACGGTTGCTGGTATCCAAAGCGGCGGTCGGCCATGTCTGTAGCCGTGCTGTGCAGTGGAGAGTGGCATAAATTGCATGCTTTGTATTCACTCAGGCTCTGCTTAGGCGAGCCTCTTTATGCATCAGCGGTACTGCTGCCTCACCGAGGCACGGTGGCTCCAGGAGGACCTGCACAGCTGTGCTTTGGTTTTTCGTGCAGGATGCACGCCTTATTTGTCCATGTCCTAGTACATTCTGTGTGTGTGTGTGTGTGTGTGTGTGTGTGTGTGTGTGTGTGCATATGCGTGTGTGTACCTGCATGCGTGGTTGAACATGTGTGTGTGTGTGTGTGCATTCACTCACACACACACACACACACACACACACACACACAAACATGTGTTGTGGTTCCGATGGCGTGTCGACTTATGTCAATGAGCACATTCTCAGCGCATGCTGACGAATCAGCCAATTCAATTTGGTGATGACAGTCTATAAACTCATCTGGTCTAACAATGAGGGACATCTTGGACAAGACTGGCGCCACAATATAGTGATTGGAGAAACTGCAAGGCAAGCTGTGCATTTGGCTGTCGAGAATGTGTCATGAAACGTGTGAAATGTGTGAACCACTTATTTTGTCGAATATAGCTAACTTTGTCCCAGTAACAGGCCACAAGCAAATCTCATTGAAATGCTGTCACCATCGGATAGATTTTCCAACCCCAGCTGTACCAAATCTTCGTTAAACTACAAGCATCATAATCATCTTAAAAATGATGCTCATTCGGGTGAGGGAATGTTTTCATATGAACAGCGTTTCCCTGCATGGAAAATGGTGGTTCCTTGCTGTTAATTCGTCCTGCGATGTTTTTTAGATTTGTTTACATTCCCCAACTGACATTTGGAGATATGTGTGTTGGCCAGGGCCATATAGGCAATTAAAGAGATAAACATTCCTGTGGAACATAGTTAACTTGGATGATCACATTGAGTTGAAATAGACAACGTCTCTTTTCTGATAGACATTCTTTGAAAAGCAACACCCATGAAATATAATCCCTACTATTCACTATTGAAATGATTTAGTTGTACTTTATAACCTCTAACAAATCCTTCTTGAGACTTTTCAATTCTGCAAGACTGAGGCTAAGAATAAAGGCCTGCAGTAGAACATGTGTGCTGTAAGTAATCACTAAACAATACTGTGATTTATGAACATAATGTACGCAAAGAAGGACTACATCTAATAAATAATATTGCAATGGTTTATAGGGGACACAAACTATTCAACAAGTTTAAAAAGAAGGTGCTTCTCATAATGTGGTTTTTCAGTGTTTTTATAGATATTTTAATTCTGATTTGCAATGGATTTATTTTCCTTATCTCCAGCTATAAATGCCATCTATAATGTTAGTCATGTGAAGCCCATGTGAATGACCAAGAGATATACACTATTAGAGGAACTTCTCAATTTCTTTTTTTGTAAAGGATCTTAAAAGATGCTACTGTCAAGACCATGTGACTGTGAATTAGTTGTTTGGCCTCCTCATAATATAAAAAATGTTGTCATGCAGTCACACAGTTCAATGAGCTCATTCACAGACGTTAGGTATATACAATTCAAAGTTAAATCTGTGCAAGTCGCTTATTGGTCCAAGCTGTGTTGTAGCTTGACTAAGACATCATTAGATGCAAATCAACACCAAAGTGCCCTACTTTTCCTTGTGCATTATATATTGGGTGATTCCCATACAGTTGAGTTCTTTACAAAGTTTCACTTGAAATTCAACTGACAGCTATGGAGACATTTGTGAAGAACCAACGAACGATCAACTGGAATACAGGATGCTCAGATGGCCCTATGGAGCATGGTAGATCTAGCATTAAAGATCTGGCATTAAACGCTGTCTTTGGGGCTGCAGTGGGGTCAGGCTGCCGCAGCCGATACATAAATATGCTTTGTTATTATATTGACAGCTCTTGGTAGTTTCATGAGCTATTCAATGATACCATACATCGTCTTCTAAGAAACTGTACAGATTGTTTAAAGATTGTCTTTTACTCTGAATTGGATTTCTTCTACTTGCATTTGGACTGCTTAGAAAGAGCCATTTGATACATACAAGATACATGCAAGCGGCATTGCATTGCATTTCATTATATAAGGCACTGACAGTGTTTGTTAGAAGGTAAAACTTAAGTACATAAGTTGATCAATGTTTTATAATCAATGTAAAGCCATCAACTTAATATATTGTATAGATTGTCAAAGTATATTGAACTATTGATTCAACAAGGCTTGGTGGTATTCTGAAAGAGCTTACTGGTATTACTGCTCAGAGGGAGTTGTGACACATTCATATAAACACTGCATCCTGTTTCCTGTCCATGCCAAAACAAACACACACACACACACACACACACACACACACACACACACACCGAGGCCAACGACCCCCCCACCA
>JAOTIX010000120.1:8801425-8812623 GCA_027123715.1 Gaidropsarus macrophthalmus
CTCCCTCCTTTTTTCAATTGAGGGTGCAAACTATTTTTTGGGGGGTGCAATGCATGCTTATGCACCCCCGTAGAACCGGGCCTGTCTGCAGGGCAGTTGGTAAGACTTTTTCTTTTGCCCCTCCCCAGTGCGACAGCTGCACAGGGAGTTCCTGAGGGCTGGGGCCAACGTCATGCAGACTTTTACCTTCTATGCCAGTGATGACAAACTGGAGAACAGGGGCAACAAGCTTGGCTTCACAGTAGGTTGCATCATATTGTTAACCATTCGTGTGTCAAAAAACAACAGCCCCTAGTCGACTAGGCCAGCTGCTCTTCTGTTTGTTTCCAAAAGTGGAATGACTTGCTTTACTGTGTCCATCATCTCTCTCTTACTAGAAGCATCGTCATTGGCTCATGCTGCCTTCTCCTTCCCCAATCCCACCTCCAGGGAGCCCAGATCAACGAGGCGGCCTGCGACTTGGCCCGGGAGGTGGCCAACGAGGGGGACGGTCTGGTGGCCGGGGGCGTGAGCCAGACTCCGTCTTACCTGAGTTGCAAGAGTGAGACGGAGGTGAAGGCCATCTTCAAGAAGCAGCTGGACGTGTTCGTCAAGAAAAACGTGGACTTCCTGATTGCTGAGGTGAGGCATGCGCTGCACGTGGCAGAGGTGGTGTTTTGCCGGTCGACGTGTCGTTCACACGCATCCCGGTGGAGGTGGGGCTGCCGGCGGTCATGTGGCGCTAACTTCTCTCCCCCTGCCTGTAGTACTTTGAGCACGTTGAAGAGGCGGAGTGGGCCGTGCAGATGCTGAAGGAGACTGGGAAGCCCGTGGCGGCCTCCCTGTGCATCGGACCAGAGGGGGACATGCATGGGGTCTCCCCTGGGGAGTGTGCCGTCAGGCTGGTTAAGGCTGGTGGGTACAAGCCTCTATCAACAGGCCCTTTAGTTATTTATTTTATGGTCTTTTTTGGTTGGAAATGCAGTGTACAAAATAAGATATTGTACATATCCCTTTTTTTAGGGAAAATGGCAAGAACAATAACAAGCAGAACAATGTCTCGGATGGCAAAAAAAATTATACAATACTACACAACATCAACACAAGATAAAAAAAATAAATGAATACAAAAAACATTTAAAAATAAATTCATAAACAGGCCTGTAGTTATGAGCAACTCTCCGCTATGGGGACTCTAGATTCCATCCCACTACTGGTGACTGACTTTTTTTTTTTTTTTGCCTGGCCCACCAGGTGCCCACATTGTGGGCATCAACTGCCATTTCGACCCCATGACCTGTGTGAAGACGGTGAAGATGATGAAGGAGGCAGTGGAGAAGGCCGGCCTTAAGGCACACTACATGGTGCAGCCTTTGGCCTTCCACACCCCCGACTGCAGCTGCCAGGGATTCATCGACCTGCCCGAGTTCCCCTTCGGTTAGCTTTCCATATAGTCGCCTTCCTAAAATAATTGCCCAAGTCATTGTTTTCAGCCTTCTCAGAAAACACAAAACTGAACCAATAATTGAATATATTGTATTGACTTGGGCCATGCATTAGCATTACTGTGATTTTGTTCAATATTGTTTGTTATTTGCCAACATCTTCAGCCTAGCATGATCTGAATCGCATGATCTGTTCAACTGAGGATGTGGGCGATTTTTACCAGAAGCGGCCAGCAACAGGAGGAGATGACTTGTGCAAAAAAATATCATTTGTCAAAAAATGACTTCGGAAATTATTTTTGGAAGGTGAAGATATCTTTCAATATCCAGCATCCAGTTCTCCAAGTCTTGTTGAATGACATGCATTCATATACTGGTATAAAACTTGCTGCAGGGCGCCCTCTAGTGGAACTTTATCCAATCTGATGTGAGGTGACCACGATTTCTTTTTTTTTTTTCTAGGCCTGGAGCCCAGGATCCTGACCCGCTGGGACATGCACCAGTACGCCAGAGAGGCCTACAACGTGGGCATCCGCTTCATCGGCGGCTGCTGCGGCTTTGAGCCCTACCACATCAGGGCCGTGGCGGAGGAGCTGTCCACCGAGAGGGGCTGCCTGCCCGCCGCCTCAGAGAAGCACGGCATGTGGGGCGCCGGCCTGGAGATGCACACCAAACCGTGGGTCCGAGCCAGGTAGGAAGAAACATGCGCCGCAGAACTTTTTATACTTCAACAGATAAATGTGCTACACAGATGATTTGGCTATTTCAATAACTTAACAAACTATGACTATTCATTCTAATTTCACCTATAATGCTACAACCATTTCACTGTATATTAGATTGTATATTTCACTATTATTATTTATCTGTATTTTATTGGGTACTTTTTTTTATTTTAATCTACTTTAATACTTCTATTTACATCTTCATTGCTTGTTTCCATTCATATTTCTATCTTGCACGGAGCATTGGAACAAAAACAATTTCCCCCCGGGGATTCATAAAGTAATCTGAATGGGCTTTACTGTGGATTAACTGTGTAAACCATTTCCCGAAGGGCTCGCCGTGACTACTGGGAGGGCCTTAAACCCGCGTCCGGACGGCCCCTGTGCCCCTCCTTGGCCACCCCTGACGGCTGGGGTGTCACCAAGGGCCACGCTGACCTCATGCAGCAGAAGGAGGCCACCACGAAGGAGCAACTCAAGCCCCTGTTCGAGAAGGGGAAGAGCCACTGAGCTGCTGGGCTACGGGTCCCTACGGTCTTACCAGGGTGGCTTTGTGTGTCTGTTCACATCCTCGCCGGCCCTGCATTTGCAACGCTATTCTTTCTGGGAAATGTAGCACATGTCTCATTCCCATTTACAGGGGCAGATTCTTAAATTGTTACAAAGGAAAAAAAAACGTGATGAATAACAAATAAGCTGTAGTAACGTAAAAGAAATTCCAAGTGTGTTCTGCATTTCCAATTTGGAACGAGCCCATGTAGCTTCTGGACCATTTTCTTGAAACTGTAATAAAAACACATCTTTATGAAGCTTGCAGTGGTCTGATTTCTTGGCTCGTCGAATGGAGTGAAAATTACTCTTATGGTATGTCATTATTGCTTGTGGCAAGGTTTGCCACCGTCCTCAGTTAGCGTGGTCTGACTTTTGGAATACCTCCCAATGACCAGAATGGTTTGGAACCTGGTCCATGCTCTTGTGTTTTAAAAACGGGCAATTCCTCATTCTTGCCTGATATTCCTCACTCTTGAGATGCCTCACTCTTGCCGGCGTGTCTAATCAGTTAGACTTAAAAGCCCTGACTGTTAATTCCAAACAATGATATGAATAAATCTTTGTTTCCATGATGTCAATTTGTTCATGAATTTATATCTATCAATATTCAGTTTTCCATTGATGTTGGTATATATCGTACGTAGATTAAATTTGGATATAGTATCAACTCAAAACACATTTTGCAGTGAAGGTGATGCTCTCGCGTAGTCTGACTTGGATCACGTGATCTGCTGGATCCAGTGTCCACCCTACCACGTGATCAGGTGGAATTTTATATCGCCCTGAGTAAATATGCTGGATGGCTACGTAAGTGCGTCTCCTATTTGCAGGCATGTGGTTGTCTTATATCGACCTTTCCTTTTTTTAAATGTGTCCGTAATGAATGATGGTGAACACCATTTGGATGCAGCGCGGTTAGCGGGATCATTATTCTATTCATCTATCCACTACAAGTCTGGTGGTAGTATGTCCTGAGCAGATATTGACCGACCTTCAGGTCACGACATTGTTGAATAAAGTAATTTTGAGCAAGGTAAATATATAATAATGTTAAACCGCTACATATGTCACAGTTTGAGGGTTTTGTGAAATATTTGTAAACGTATTTCTTCAGTGCTTGTTTCGACTGTAGGTTTCGATTCGGAAGCATTATTTGAATGTGAATATTTTCAATGAGGTTGCAAACACCACACTGAAAATATCAACTCTACAAAACAGACGCACAATAATTTTTTGGGGAAATGACGCAGTAACGCAATGTGAGGTATAATGTGGGCATTTATCTATCTGGAGTTCTCACCCTTCTCGTCTGCCCTCTCGCGGTGTTTGCGGCTCCTGCAGTTCTGTACTCGGAAGTAAAGGACGAGGTCATCATGGGAAGCAAAGTCAGCTCCAAAATGGCCGCCCCCGCCGCCCGTGTAATTCAGGTACCTGCTCCCGTATGGCTATCATACTCGTCCCATTTCTTAACATGCTCCACTTTTAAGTCTCATCGATTAAATGACATGTTGGTCAAACGTTGCCAGAAACGGCTGACGTGATTTAGTGTTAGTAAATGTACTGGATTGGCCAACCCTCAGCTGTGTCCTTGTTGATCTCTACCAGTGATTCATGTCATGCCAACTTGTTTTTTATGTTCTTGTTGTTGTTGGAGAGACAAGACGTTTCGTTTAGGCTATCGTCGATGTCTATTCAAATGATGATGCCAGATCATGCGAAACGTATTTGTGATGTTGTTGGGCTAATGGTAGGAATACCACCACCAAAAACATTTTAACTGCATGAAGTTGTCAAATCGATTTTGTGTAGCCTATGTTTGATTCACATTAACCTGCTTCTGTTTAGCAATTTGCAAAACGTAGCAGTCCTGTGTACCGTTCTATCCCTTCCAGTATTCTATGTCTGGTGCTTTAATATGTGTTCTCTATTTGTTGTTCAGGCTGTCAGGCCCCGTGCGCCTCTGATCAAGTTTCCTGACAGGCTAGGTGTACCAAAGCCCAATGGTTAGTTGTTTTTTTGTAATGAATGTTGATTTAAGAGGGGGTTTTACATTCTATTCTTATTGTTTAATCGTTTCCCATAATATTCTTGAAAGTGTTTGCCTTTCACATTCAAACACAAGCCAGTCATTGCTTAAGCTAACCATGTCCCTCTGCACTACTTGTTTCCAGCCTCTGAGGCATTGGCGGTGAACTTTCCACAGAGCTCTAGCAGTTCCCTGTCGGTAGGGAACGCACCCCCCTTAGCGAGACCTGCTGCAACTTTCATAAGGCTTCCTGGATCCCCAGACACCCTGGCCTCCATTCAGCTGGTACCCCAGAGGTACCGCAGGAGACTCATGGTGGTGGAAGAGATGGAATATATCCAGGTCAGCCCATCTCTGTCTGTACTTGAAGACCGTGTTCCGATGAACATATTCTGCACATATAGAACTGTTAAGAATGGTAGATGTTTCCACTAAATGTTAGGCAATCTTTTTGCCGGGCTACGTGGAATAATCAAAGACACAAATATTAATTCCAGTACTGGTGTGGACACACCCACTGTGAAAGTCTTTTGCCTATTTGATGCTGGGATTTACCCTTTTGTGTGTTGAATATGCTAGAAGTACTAAACTCTAGTACTAAAATGTGTGTATTTAACAAAATTCGGTCTTCTTTTTAATGTCCACAGCGTGGTGGGCCGGAGTGAACTACAAGCACAGTTCAAACATAGCATAGACCTTATCTACAGGATTCAGGTCTTCTTTTTCACTTCAACACAAGGACACCTGCTGCCACAATGCAACACCACCATTATACAGAACAATGTATGAAATGGTTCATGTTGAAAATGTAAATATTAAATGTGTTTCCTAAACATTGTATAGACCTTATGCTTGTGTCTGAAATGTACTGGAGAATATGTTTCTATTGTGTTTTCCCAAAGACCCCTAGAAGGTCTACCATTCATTTTTACTCTTGGACCAGTAGCTGGACATGCTTCACTCCATTGTTTCAATAAGTCACATTTTACCCTCCTGAAGCCAGCTGGTAGATGCAAGGTAAAGGCTAGAGTACATTTAATGCAAAAGGGTTAACTGATTACTTTGCTGTTGGTTTGTTCCATTTTAAATATCTATCCAGAGTATTATTGAGTATATGTTGCTGCAGGGATTGAGGCTAATGTAGAAAGTGAATGAACTGGGAATGCGTTTACATTAAATGCTGATTATTGAATGATTAAAATATTATCGTTTACAATGGTGTTCTGCATTAATGTGTTGTGTATTCATTTTTTGTAAAGTCATTCACAAGATGACTGAACATTAATGACACTGGATATTTATTGTGCTAGTTGATCTGCTAAGACAAGAACACAGATATTACAACTGACAAGTCTGTCCAGTGTCTCATTGGGAAGTAATTAACTGATTCATTACCCATGGCACAAGAATTACAAAAGACCACTGAGGAGCCCAAATTGAGACATGCACATGTCAGATTACAACCGTACAATAGCCAGACCCAATGTTTTCATCTTGCAAGGAGTAGTTCTGAATAAGGATAAATACTTTTCTCAAACAAGTGAAAAAGGAAATTCCACATCCATAAGTATGTTGCTTTGCCTTTACGGCATCACAGTTCAAAAACATTACAGGCAGCTATGTGCCCTCACAAAACAATTCAAATTACACACAGCCCATATGTACCCGTTCAGACCAGAGGGAGCATACTCATAGGAACACTAAGATATTATAAAGCCACAAATTGGCACAACAGCAGCCAACGCTGAGGTATTGGGAACAACAGGACTGTCTTGGAACTGCAGCATATACTACTCTTGCTGTAATAAATTCACAAAAATCAGTGCCTATGTACATACGATTGTAAAATAACACCACTGTTACAATTCTTCAGCTCCATCATCTTTATATACCAATATTCATTGTATCTAATCAGTGCAGGGTCTCGATTCTGACACCCTTTGATTGGAGCGTGCCCCTTTCAGAACACAGAATAGATTCGAAATGAAATAGATCTCAACCACATCCTTAGTCCTGACAGTGTATTGGACCTCCATGCATTATATCAGTCCAGTTCCTCAAATGCGGGTAAGAAGTCTGCGATGGTGTCGACCACATAGTCGGGCACAAAGCTCTGCACGTTGGACTGTTCACTTTTGCTGTACTCCTCCGCGTCCTCCATTTGAGATATGCCGGTAAGGGTGAGCATGGTGTCCAGGCCACAGTTAGAGCCAAACAGCATGTCTGTCTCCAGGCGGTCCCCAACCATCAGGCATTGGGCTGGGTCCACACCTGTGAATTGACTGGTAATGCACTCAAACATGAAGCGGCTGGGCTTGCCAATTACCGTAGCCTTGCGGCCAGTGGCGACTTCCAGGGCTGCAGTGAGGCATCCAGAGCCTGTAGTTGGAGGAAAGAGGGACATGATAAAGTTTCCTCATGTCTTTTCATTCAACAGACACCAGGATGTTTCTCAGGCTATTACTATAGGGGGGGTTCAATCATTGTATTCATAAAAGAAATGCAACACCACCTCGGTTACTTAATAACCACACCGCCAGTTAATTATTATTACAAATTGTTCTAAATAAATAAATAATATAGCAGCAAGATGGCGTCTTGGAATGTGCGTGGCATCCTGTGACCCATCCTAGTTACTATTTGGTAATTTAGCAGATGTTTTTTGAAATATTTCAGACACGGCATTAATGAGGGTGGATACGGCATCTTGCACCCTCTATGTTTGTAAATCAGCTATACCTGGTAGAATTCTTCCATCATTCAGTGGGTGCCATGGGTCGTTGTCGGTTGCAAGAAACAAACAGTCCGGATCTCTCAAGTAGCATGATGCTTTTGCTAATTTAAGAAAAGTAAACTGATCATCATGGCCCACCAACACCGCTTTGACATCAGTGGATAAGGCGCAGTTGAAGATGGTGACGTCTGGTTCCTCGGCCTCCTCTAGGTAGGGAACCTTCGCCTCCCTCAACTCCTTCCGGATTCCCTCGCATCCGATGACAAACACCTTGCCCTGGATCTTGGCCACGTCCCTCAGGTAGAGGGCCGAGCAGTAGGACGAGCTGAAGATCTGCTCTTGGTTAACGTTGGTGAAACCCAGTCTGCAGAACTTGTGGACGTAATTCTCCCGCGGCCTAGTGCTGTTATTGGTGACGAAGAACACCCCTTTGCCCTGTCGGATCAAGGTGTTCACTACGTTTGGAGCGCCCGTTATTGCATTTTCGCCATGCCAAATTACTCCATCACAATCGAAGAGGAAAAAATCCTTTGCCTCGAGTAAATGTCTTATCTGAGAGCCTCGAATTTTCCGACATCCTTTTAAACCAATTGCACCATCCATTCCAAATACCGTGCGAGCTTTGTGTTAGCAAACCTAAATGAATTGTCCAGCTTGCATTTTCTAGACAGGACGAAAGGGAGATAAGGATATCCTTTAGAATGAAAAAAAACGCAGTAGTGTCATAACAGGCTACATAAACATTGACATGTAACCCCGCCCCTCTTGCGGTTTCTCACCAACCAAATTGCAGCACGCCAACCAATCACTGCGGACTTTATACGCGCCAACAACCTACCAACAGGGTCGTAAAAAAAACCCCGCTTGGAATAAAACCATCACCGTTAATGCACTAGATGGCGCTAGAATCAACGCCCAAAAAAAACGGTGTAAATGTTTGTAACTTATGAAACTACGGTATCGTGAAGTAAAAATGTTCAGTTATTGAAAGGCAATAGCGTTTGGAATACTCCTGAGTGACTTTAATGAGTTGCACATAACTGAAACAAGAATGCATAGTATCCCCTGTAACCACATTGAACCAAGGGGGAAAGACAGAAATGAATCATTCAAGAGGCTGTGGAAACCTGTGTCCCCGATTCACTCGCCTGGCTTTTCAGCACCCCCATAATATCCTAGGAAAGAAAGAAATAACACAGATTGTTATTCCAAACCTATTATTAGAATTAGTATGTGCACTATCAAACAGTTTGTGGCTTTGCAACATTTTAGCACTTAACAAAACAACACATTATACTTTGCCTAAGATTTATTACAAATATAGCCAATGGTATCTAAGTCAGTGTCATGTGGCAAGTCATGTGGCAAGACCCGTCACCCGTCACCTAGCTGATAGCATGTGGCTAGTGAACTTACTATGAGTGGGTAGTGTGTGGCTAGTGAACTTACTATTAGCTGGTAGTGTGTGGCTAGTGAACTTACTATGAGCTGGTAGTGTGTGGCAAGTGAACTTACTATGAGCTGGTAGTGTGTGGCTAGTGAATTTACTATGAGCTAGTAGTGTGTGGCTAGTAAACTTACTATGAGCTGGTTGTGTGCGGCTAGTGAACTTACTATGAGCTGGTAGCGTGTGGCTAGTGAACTTACTATGAGCTGGTAGCGTGTGGCTAGTGAACTTACTATGATCTGGCAGTGTGGCTAGTGAACTTACTATGAGCTGGTAGTGTGTGGCTAGTGAACTTACTATGAGCTGGTAGCGTGTGGCTAGTGAACTTACTATGAGCTGGTACCGAGTGGATCTCTCCATGAGCTCCCGAACTACAGGATGCTGGCAGAGGACTGAGAAGGGGACGTGTTCCTGCGGTCCATAGCCCAGTTCTCCAAATACACGCTGCAAGTCCTGAGACCGGCAGAAATGACCACAACACCATTAACATGAGATTTCATACCTCAAAATCTCCAACATCTTCAAAAAGTATAAATGTAGAAGAATCAGTGAAGTATTAAAACAAAGGGTACAAACATATTCGTATTCAATGACATTCTTTATGGGTCCCTCACACAGAAGTGTCTTTACATGTGATGGCATGTGATTACCTCAGCGAGTTCCTCCGGGGTCGTGCAGGGGGCATATCTCGTCTTATGGACGTCTTCGTGACACAGGACGGTGAGGAGGGCAGGAATGGACACCCCCTGCTCCCCGCTGCCCCGACCGCTGGACCCCCAGGGGACATCCTCCTCTGCCTCCTCCACCTCTCCCTGCGCCTGAGGCCCGGGGCTCAGTGGCTCCGGGGCCTCGTTGATGTTGGGCATGGACTGCATGAGGCACGCAACCGCGAGACACAGGATGACATGCACTGCATTAGGCAACGCGGACTCACAGGAATCCGTGGAATAACCACGGGTGACGCTTAACTCAAAATCTGTGGTGGGACCACGGAATCACTGAAATTTCCGTGAAACACACACGGATTTCGCTTGAGTCAACACAAAGTTGATGACCCTCATATCCCGTGGCCCACACCCCCGTTTCAACAATTCAAGTGCACATTTTGTTCAATACAATACAACGGAAGCTGACATTTCCATGAAGGGTTAGGGTTATGGTTATTGGTTATGGTTAGGGTTAGGGTTAGTTAATGACACACACAAGTGTCATTAACTTGCACAGGAGCGAAATCTGTGTGTGTTTCACAGAAATTTCAGTGATTCCGTGGGCCCACCACAGATTTTGAGTTAAGCGTTACCTGTGGTTATTTCACGGATTCCTGTGAGACCAGGCTGCATTAGACCCTAACAGGCAAGGGGCTCAGCAGAACGCACAGAAGGATGATGGGAATTTAAAAGAGCAAACATGAAACTTAGAATATTCTTGTTCTAATTCTACATTTACCAAGCAATATCAATACTGAAGAACCAAAGTACTGTCCGTGACAAAGGCCACAGAAGGTCGGAGAGTAACAGTGACTCTTTTTCTGACACTGGTGCTTTGTCTTCGAGGGTGACCCGACTCACTGTCCCACCTTGACAAAGCGGGAGGCGGAAGGGTGCCTGAGGGGTCTGCCCAGAACCAGGCTCAGGGCTCGGACGAAGCCCTGTCCGGGCTCAGGGTGGGCCGCCAGGTAGCCCAACATCCGTGCGTAGTCCAGACGTGGGGGACTGGAGGAGTGGTCCGCAAACATCTGGAAGAAAAGCTGAAGGGCCCCCCAAGATGAAGAACACCACTAGACCCTAAGGCTACCTATATTGATATTGACTATTGACCTACACATTAGCATGAACTACACCAGTAGAAACAGGCATATATAACCATCAATATATTCTGCGTACTCCAGGTCGGTTAGTCACCTTGCGCAGGTTGGCCAGGCGGTCATACGGTAGGGGCTCACTGGGGTCTTCAGGTGCTGGCTGGACGGTCTCACTTGGGAACCATAGCGCCACCTAGTGGCGGGGTAGGCACAGAGGGTGTACATATGTGTATGTTTGTGCTATATTATAACCCCCTGGTTTGGTACAAACTCCCTTCATTCATTTATACGAGCTGTGGTTGTTCTTAAAAGTCATTGGGTATACTTTGCATATCTCAATAATGACTTAATGCCTGGCCAGAGTAAAACTGGTTTCATGACAGTTCAACTAGACTGTGTATGAGTGAGTGACTGTATGTATGTATGTATGTATGTATGTATGTATGTATGTATGTATGTGTGTATGTGTGTGTGTGTGTGTGTGTGTGT
>JAOTIX010000120.1:8958953-8970121 GCA_027123715.1 Gaidropsarus macrophthalmus
AATGTACTTATTGTAAGTCGCTTTGGATAAAAGCGTCTGCGAAATGCCCTAAATGTAAATGTAAATGTAAATGTAATTCTCTCACCGACTTTCTTTCAGTTTTATAAACACACCACATACACACACACACACACACACACACACATACATACATACATACATACATACATACATACGTACACAGCTAGACACACACACGTAAGTAGACACCGAGAGACACATACACACACACACACACACACACAGCTGATTGCCGTGAGAGCCGTACTTGTCTGGGTTGTAGACGTTGAGCTCCTCCAGGAACAGGCTGTCGTTCAGGAAGCCGCTGTCCATCTTGGCCAAGAACTTGAGGATGATGCCCCTCTCGGAGCCCAGGAAGACCACCGTGTGGTTGCTGTAGGGCCCGGCCTCGTTGTCCACGGCGATGCGTGTCAGACGGTACCTGAAGACAGGCGGCAGGAGTACCGGGTCACGTCCATGTGCCGACCATGTGTGGTATAGACGGATGATATGAAGGGGCCAACTCAGTTACACACAGGGGCCATGTCTAGGGAACAGTGTTACGATTAGGGGCCCGAACCATCTCGACAACCAGGGGTGTCCCCTGAGGACATTTCGACTTTAACAAAGAAAAGTCCTGTTTAATTATACGTGTACATTAATTATACTAACCCTAGAACCCCATCAATGTCACAAAATAGACTGTCAACAACTATATGGCAACATCAGCAAATTCAATTACAAAGAAAAACGAGTATATCAATCAATCAATCAATTCATCTGCCAAGAATTAATACCTTCCATTGGAACGAGAAGTGATGTGGATTCCCTGAATCAGCGGTTTGTCATCTCACCGTCACGCTTCTTACTTACTGTCGGAGCAACTAATAAGAGTCTATCATCCTGTTGGCATGGGCCTCCAGGCTGCCTTTAGCCACTGCCACCACGGCTGCTTAGCAGTATTTAAGAGGCCTCCGGCGTTCTCACACCATCTTAGATTATGCAGAGACATGTTTCCATTTTTCCATAATTGATGGCGCGATGGAACCCATCCAGGAATCGAAGGTTTCCTCTTTCAGCGTTATTGCCAACTTCATAAAGGTTATCGGTATGTCGGTGGTCCACATTTAATGGAAGATCCTTCATGTATAAAAAACGCTCGCCATTATAATAGATTGCTACTCATATAGAATAGAGCAGCCCCCCCACCCCACACCCACACACACCAAAACCGCAGCAAACCCCGGACAAAAAGATCCGCCATTTCTTCCACTCTGACAAGGCCTCGCGTAGCTCAGCTCTTCCTCAGCGGTTTCGTCGGATCAAAACAATAACAGCGTACTCAAGGTCTGACGCCGTTCAAACCAATTCGAGTGCAACAGAGGCTCCAAGGACCGCGTCGCCGGGGGGGATTCAGCCTTATTGAAGTAACACCATCTCAAGGTCCAAGACGGGCGGCGCCCACACCCTGTTCAGATTAATAGGGCTCTGGAGAGCGTTGTTCCTGAGAGCACCATCACTATGCTTTCCCCGTGATTGTGTCCAACGCTAATGTCTACGCTGGAGGCGAGGGACAGGATAGAAAAGGGTTTTTTTTCTCCCCCTCTCCTTTCCAATTTAGGACAAAAGCCGCTGTTGGATCCCAAGATGACCCTGCAGGGCAGCGACAGGATTAAGGCCCGTTACCGATTCGGTTTCCAGCTCACCTCTCTGACTCAAGACTTATACCCAATACCAGGACAGTGACATGAATACGACATGCTGCTTCTCTCTCTCTCTCTCTCTCTCTCTCTGCCTTTCTATCTCTTTTTCTCTCTTTCTATCTCTCCCTCCCCCTTTTTTGCTCTCTATCTTTCTCTCTCTTTCCCGCTCTCTCCATTTCCATCCTCTCTCTCCTCTGAGATGCGTACATCATTGCAATGCCTTTTAAAACTTACATAATGCTTTAACTGATGCCTCTGACTCACATGTTAGGACATGCACATTGCCATTCCAAATCAAAATAATACTCTGTGGTCCAGTGTTACATAAAAGATGAAAATGCTTCATCCGTAATGTGGCGATGAGACATACAAAGCATTAACTTAATGAAGACAAAGCACCACGGAGCATCCTTGATGAAAGCCATTCGAGCAACAAATGTAGGCCACACAGCGTTGAAATGGCTGGGAGAGGAGTTATTAAACAAATCATTTCCAAAACGCATTAATAATTGATGCTATTCCCCGTGTCCGCAACGCTGCCGCTACAGAGAGCAGCCATGTGCGTGGAAAGTTTACCCAGCCTCTTTCAATTCCATCTCAAAATACCCCACCTGAAATTCAAAATGGCTGCACATTAGATGGATTTTTCAGAACTGAAGGCCCTTTTTTTCCCCCCTGATTTATTTTTTTTCCTGGCCGGTTTCTCCTTGCCAATCCAATGGCAGGCGGCTGTCCCGTATCCACAGGGACTGGCAGGGTGATGGGGACGAGGTGCATCAGCCAACAGCAACACAGACCTTGATGATCAAACGAATATAGCCGTAGTGCTGTAGCTCGGGGCGACAAGCTCCGCTCCAGAAGCCCTATACGCCGCTGCCAGCGCTGGCAATTAAAAACAAAATTCAAAACAGCATTACCTCATATATTTACCCCTTCAGGAAACCTCACATTTTTACACGCGAGCATCTCACTTTGAGCTTTGAGCGCAAGCCCTTCCAGAGGAACATGGGAGGCCGTGCACGGGGTGAGACAGCTGGCACCCGTCCAGGATTGGACGGCCTACGGAATAAATCAAGGGGAGAGGTGGTCCTACTGACCGGACCATGGTCTTCAGGAACCAGGGCCTGTTGGCGATGGAGGGCACCGCCTCGTCCATCAGAGGGTGCATCTTGATGAAGTTGAGGGTGTCGTCAGGGAACTCGTTGGAGAGCTTGAATCTCTCCGTGGTCTTGGTGCCGGCACAGAAGCCGGGCCTGAGGGAGCCGTGAAGAGGAGAAGGAGGAGAATAACAGAGAAGATTGGGGTGGAGAGCAAGGGGTAGGGTTGAGATGAGGGGGAGGATGAGAAGGAGGAGATTGATGTGTAGAGGAATGGAGGAGAACGAGGAAGCGAGGGTGTGCAGAGGGAAGGAGATGGGGGGATGGGTATAGAAAAGATGCATTAGAATGTAGGAGGGCGGGCGAAAACACGTTGAGAAAAAGTACGAATGTGTAGGAGAAGTGAAAGAGTGAGAGAGGAGAACATAACAAAAGAAAACAATTGAATGAATCGATGAGGGGGAGAGAACACATTTACATCTTGGATTGACCAGATACATCCTGGCCAGGCAGTCAACACGACGCTGAACAATTACTGCCATTTCCTCCTTGAGGATCGATGGAGTTGTTAATAAGTAGGGGAGAACTGCTGGATTCCTCCAGCGTTCCGTTAAAAAGGATTTTCAAGTTAGCGGGCGAGCGCAAGCATCGCTGTGAAACGCCGATGTCTTCAGTCTGTCTGTCTTTAACCGGCTGCCAGTGGGCCTCTTATAAAACATGGAGCTGCTTCTTGGTAGCAGATTCTCCTCGTAGCCATCTGAACTCTGAGTGCTTGCTCAACCCCTCTGTGGTACTGCCCTGAATGTTGTACAGCACATGCGCACCAGCTTTCGCGAAACACTGTAGTAAGAGTGAACATTTCATAAAAACGAGGTGCTTGGCGCAGCTTGTTTTATATCTGGCGTCAACATAGCGAGTATTATGACTACACTAAATGCCTTTATCAAATTGACGAATCGTCGCATTGTCCCTTTTTTAGCGCAAGCGTGACTTCAGAAAATTGTAATCCTAACAACACTTTGCATCATCGTTAAAAAAGTAACTGTAATTTGATAGGCCTGTGGACATATGGGGCGAGACGTGTCGGAGCAGTCCTTGTGAGTGTGTTCAGCACATGCTTCAGCGCAGGGCTGCAAGGGACCACAGAGGTGGCGGCCTCCTCGTTGTCTGATCGCTTGGTTTAGCGCAGACGAAAAAGGCGAGAAGGAATTAAATCCACCCCAACATGCGGGAATTGCAGCTTGTTAACACCTGAACTAGTTCAACACAAACATGTGATTTCATGGTAATTGGTGGAGATGCTTTGACTCATGAACGCAACGTCATACGCGCACGCACACAAACGCACACATACACAGCATATCCACAGACATAGAGAAGGACACACAAGGATTGAAGCCCGCGAGAACGGAACAGGTTTCCTGTTTGCGGGCGATCGGGCTCCTATGCCATATGGTAAGACAGACGAGCGGGCAGATACGCACGCACAACAGCATATTCACCCGTGTTGGGTTTCAACAATTATCGTGGCCCAGATCCGTACGGCGAAGCTGTTTAGTTTCTTTTTTTTCCCCTTCTCCTTCTCCAGGACAGGAGAGAAGCTCTTAGCTGGCTAATTGGAAAGCTGGAGATAGGAGATTGATCAGGCTACCGCATTTGTAAAATTAGCCAGTCATCTGTAAAATGATCTCATGCATCATTTGCTGATAGCAAATACCCCGCCCCCCCCCCATGTGTTTCAGAGGGGGATGAGGTAATGGGTAGACTCTTCTCTGTGGAGATAGCTTTGTGTTTGCTCATGCGAGTGTGACCGTGTGTGTGTGTGTGTTTGATCATGCGTGTGAGTGTGTGTGTGAAGGTGTGTTCACAGATTTTTCTTTCGATGTTGAATGCCGCAGAGATGCTTTCCATAGAATGTAACGAATGCCGATGGTTTCTTGTTGAGGAATGAACAGAGAAATTAAGTGTGTGCATGTGTGTGCATGTGTGTATGTGCATGTGTGTGTATGTACATGTGTACGTGTGTGTGTGTGGTGTGTGTGTGTGTGTGCATGTGCATCTGTGTGTGTGCATCTGTGTGTGCGTGTGTGTGTGTGCATGTGCATCTGTGTGTGTGTGTGTGCATGTGTGTGTGTGTGTATGTACATGTGTACGTGTGTGTGCAGCTGTGTGCATGTGCATCTGTGTGTGTGCATGTGTGCGTGTGTGTATGTACATGTGTACATGTGTGTGCAGCTGTGTGTGCGTGTGTGTGTGCATGCGTGTGCGCATGTGTGTGTGCATCTGTGCACGTGTGTGTGTGTGTGCATGCGTGTGCGCATGTGTGTGTGCATGTGTGTGTGTGTGCGGTCTCACCTGGGCTTTGGAACCCGCTCCTCAGGAACAGGGGTCCAGGTGGAGTCGGGGGATTTCTGCTCTTTGAAGCGGCCGGTGAAGGTGTTGGCTACGTCCGCCATGTCGTACGCACACACCGCGGACCCCGGGATGCTGCGGGGCCGCCAATCAAACACGTAAATCCTCCTCTGCCATCAAAGTAACACCTCCTCTCTCTCTCCCCCGTCCCTGTTCCTTCCCCAGTCTGGATTATCAGAGCCCGGCTCAAAAGACTCATCCTGGATTCATGTTTATGAGCTGCTCAGATATCTAGTCAAAACATGCTTTTTTGTTATGCACATAATTGCCTTACTAAAATATCTCTCTGGCAGCTTGCATGTCGAATTTAATTTAATTTAGACTGGTTTTTTTTATTTTTTTTACAATTGCAAATGTTTATTCTAAGCAAATCCATTTATGACTGGTGCCTGTCCATGAACAGATAAAGACAGCAGGAGTTCTCTCTGAAATACCGCTGGCATAAATCCTCATTATAGATTTTTTTCCAAAATGAAACCCAAGTTCCATTCCATGGCCGCATTCGACCGGGATTCCCCAGAAGCCTCCGGGGCCCCCGTAGGTTCACCATGAGTCCACTGGGAGGCTAAAAATATGGCTAACAGATGATCTTATTATTGTCGTTAACCTCTGAGACAGCGTCCATCTTGTGACACCAGGGCGGCGGAGCCACTGGCCAAATCTCCGTGTCCTTCTGAATAAATGCATAGCAGCGCACTGACTCACAGCTTTTTATTTATCGCCCGTCTGCTCGCAGAAATTAAACCAAGACACCATTTACTCTCCATAAATCATCCTATGGAATGTGAGTTTCCTCTCTGTCACTCTGTCTCTCTCTCTCTCTCTCTCTCTCTCTCTTTTTTTGCCCTTATCTCTCTCTCTCTCTTTTTCATTATCTCATTTAATGTCTTTTTATTCGCTCGTTGGTGGACAAAAGTGCCGGGTTGTTCAGGGTTGTGGGCGCGTTACATCATGGATCAGACGGCGGGGTGGGGGCTGGGGGGTGGAGACGCGGGGGAGACGGCGTACACAAGGACGGTATTATGGAGGTCTGGGGTCACAGGCCGGCTCCATCTCCAGATATGGCACAGTAATCATCCTTAGCGTTTGCAGATGGTATGCTCAGTCACAGCGCCGAAACCACTGCCAGGGGTGGGCGGCCTAATCTCCAGTAGTTAGCGTTTGGACTTCCAGCCAAAAGGTTGTGGGTTCCAACCTCATTTGCCTGATGGCAGCCCTGAGCATTATTCCATAACCTGGTGGTTCACCACCTTTTTTGGCTTGTGACCCCATTTCTAGCTCTGGAAATGTTTGCTTTCTGAACTTTCCCTTCTGTGCATATCTTTCAACACAAATAGTGTTCACCCCATCAACGTCTGCTGATAGCATCAATGTCCCGCTGAAGTGAAATCAACTGAGCCAAACTGTATTTAAACACTAGTGTGTTTGTTGCCTTTAATCATTCGGCAGTATGTTAGTTTATACAGGATGTCTGTGAGACAGACAAAAAGAAAGGGTATGTTAAAACGAATGATGGAATAGCAACAGCTTATGTGAGCAATGTGCTACGACATTATAAGCAAATCAGGGGACCCCTAGTGGCCCCTGACACCAAACTTGGGGACCACTGCAAGAGCCCCTTACCTGAGCATTCATTACTGTTTATCACTTTGGATGAAGAGTATCTGCTAAACGACTGCTATCGGGAAAATACTTAATACTTAATAAGCAAAACAAATGCCATTAACCCGAGGCAAGCGTGCCAGAGTTAGCCAGTTAGCGAGCCTCTCATGCCTAACAAATGGTCTGCGAGACGATTCAAAACGGTGAACGCTGCACTGCATTTAGGGAAAGGGTTCCCTCTCATTTCACTCCCTCGGTAGGAAATGGGTAAATTACGCAGGATGAAAAAACTCGCGCTTATAAGAACGTTAAGTGGCTCCGGTTCGCTAGGTTTTTAATGTCTATTAACCATGCCCAATTGCATTGCCACAACCAATTGTCTTATCGGCGAAAAAAAAAAAAAAAAGTGCGCCCATAAAATGGAGCACTGCAATATGTGCCAGGTTCCTTGGCTGAGTGGTAATTTTCAATTTAGATAGCGCAGACACCCCTCCCCCCCCCCCCACCACTACATCCAACTCCCACGCACTAACCAGCCTCCCCTCATCTGATGAGTACACAGGGGGTTGTAATATCTACACATGTCGCAGGAAGGCTAACAACTCCTGTTGAGTAGCATGCGATAATCCTCCCCGTTTGCTACGTTGACACACGTTTAAAGGGCACGCCCGGTCGAGAAACTACTAGCGTTGGGGAAAAAATAGCACGCCAGCGCAATTAGCTTAGGCTAGCACGATTAGCGCTGTCTCGCGATTACAAAATAAAAAGACGCAGTTTAGAGTTTTATAGCGCGAATGGAAGTTGACTTTGAGTGCCATGCGCTATAAAAAAATAGAAAGTCTGACGTCATCTCTAACATGAAGTCTTCGCGTGAGTCATCGCGCCGCCCAGCAAACTCCTCCAAAACCGTTTTTGCACAACCCCCCCCGGCATTTACGGCGTCGCCGGGCCTCGTACCTGTTGTAGGGCGTGGAGAAGGTCGCCATGACGACGTCCCGCCCGTTGATGCGGATGACGTCGGTGACGGCCTGCAGTATGTTGAAGTAGAAGTGCGAGTCCCCGGGGATGGAGCAGTTGAGGCGCGACTTGAGGAAGGACGTCCACTGCTTCTCCAGGACGCGCTGGGAGCCGCCCCGGTCGTTCTTACACACCCGGGCCACCCTGGGGAACACCACCTGACCGGGGGTGAGACACACGCATGTTCGTCATGTTCGCTCATCAAACACCGAACAATCACGTGTAGCGTCACAGAAACCTGTTTTGTGCGATCGGATCTGCGTTTGAGAGGGATTTAAGGAGAAGACGGAGTGGTCAGAGGTCAGGACAGGCGCTCAGGTTTTTTGCCAATCTCCCACCCCTGTCCTGCCTTGGCGGATCGCCCGCGTTACACAGAACGCCACGTCGGATTTGCGGAATATCGCCGCAACATTCCCGCCTTGAACAGGCAGGCCGTGTGAAAGGCGTGACCCAGGCGCGCTGTTTCACACGTGGGAGAGGCGCATGTTGCCGTGAACTACGTCTGACCTCTTGTTTGTCGCTATGTCGAGTTACAGTCGGTCTGTGGTCGTTTTTTAACAACCACTAAATATCTGGGAAGATTTACGTCTTCCCAGGTCAAAGGTCACCATTGGTCACACTGCTTAGAGGTTTCGAACAGCTTGCGAGGGTGCGATTGGAAATGTTGTCAAGTAAAGGGTGAATTAAAGACTTGTGTGCTTGATAGAGTGTTTATAGAGGTCTTATTTTTTTAAATATAGTTGTTGGGAGTCCAGCAGGATAATTGCTAGCTAAGACCATGATGTCAGCGGTGTAATTAGTCGTAGTCACTGCGCGCTTAGAGCAATAAATCTCACGCTGAACCTGGAAAGCAAACCAGGTAAACACAGTGAGAAGGGCCCAACCTGCAGTTAAATCACATTGACACGTGGTGCACACACAGACACACACACACACACACACTCACACATACACACAGACACACTCATACACACACACACACACACACACACACACAAACACACACTCTAGCACAAGGAATTACAAACGTTTTCGGTTTGTATGAATACCTGTCAGATGAAATGTTGAATTATGTCAACTTTATCTGTCGGCATTCTAAAATATGCTAAATATAGTACGGGAAATAGCGTGCGTCTATTTCTTTAGTAAGCTCTATTTCTAATGCCTCAGTGGTTTTCTTGAGGTTTAATCTTTCTCTATCTTATGATGTATCTGTTTATTGGCAAGTTTCAGACAACCTTGCGTTGAAGATAAGTAAATCAAGCACTCTATGGTAAATGAAACATTTAATGGTGGAATACATTTAATTCTGACTGGACCTGGCCACCCAGCAAGAGAATGAATAAATTATAACAAGGAAACCCAGTTTCCCTAAAAAATCTCATTACTCTCTGAACCATACAGCAAATGTCACGGAAATAATTATACTGCTATTCCTTTCAGCAGGCCCGGTGGGATGAACGGACTGATGTGCATGTCAATGTTGACTGTGAATTAATTATCATGTGTGGCTTTTTAGATACCTCCTGTACGACACACACACACACACACACATACACACTCACACACACACACACACACACACATACACGCTCACACACAAAGCACACTGAAGCTCTATGACCACCTTTCAATAATTGTCGAAGGTTCGTAAAAAAAAAAGGTATAGTTTTGTTTAATTTGATTTCAGAAAGCTTGTAACTGAGGGCTTTTCACTCTACCACAAATACAAAAAGCTTCCTAGAATGTATTAATATTCACCCATCTGGTAAAAAGAAACGAGCGAAAGAAAAAGGCGAAAATAGCTTGTCTCTTCACACCCTGTTTCCTGTATGGGTTTTATTTTCTTGAAAGATACACTCCAGGAAGTCCTTTGGGAGAATGCAGAGGTCATGGGTCAAGCAGCACCACAGTGATGGCAGATGCAGACGTGCAGCGGGGTATATTTAGCCCTCAAAAATGGATTTTCAAGACATCCGCATGTTTTTTTCTATTTCTGCCTCTGCATCCCGTCCCCGGTGTTTATCTGGCGCTGAGAAGCTCTTCAGCCGCTTGGCCGGTCCTGAAAGAAATCTGCTCCTTCGCGGAGACACCCACTTCCTGTTTGCTTCCTCAGGCACTTCCTGCATCTCCCAGTAACTAGGTAGTCACCGCTGATTAGCGTCCCAACAATAGAAAGAGCCGACCCGACCTCACCTTGCCCATTGTGTTGTACTCCATGGCTATTTCCCGGAAGAAGAAGTAGATGAAGTCTCCGTAATTGACGGCCTGGACGAAGTAGGGCTCTGTGTGATTTAAACAGAAACAACTGGAGTTAGAGGAGGGTTCGTTACATGTCAGGCCTTGCTGGCGTCCCGGGCAACGGCGCTGCCGTGTGTGTTGCATGATGCGGAGGGGGCTCGTCTCGTGTAACCCCATCGTTCATCATGCTAACTGGGACATTTGCATTGAAGTCAAAGGAAGCCTGTGTACTGGTGTACTGGTTTCTGTCTGGCCGGACCGCAGGTTGTTAGCCTAAAGGGCACTGCAATTTCCTGGCCCGGCGTCACCACCGCCAGCACAGGTTGGCCCGACGACCGCTGCAAACGGAGCGTGGATCATTAGCATGACGGCTCCCGGTCTTACTTGAGCGGTTGGACTGAAAGATGCTCAGACACACATATCGACGCACGCACACACACACACACACACGCAAAGGCACCCATTCACAGAAACATATGTGCACATAAAAGCACATGCATGCAGGCACGCTTGGAAGTAAGCACAGATGTGACTTCAACAGACACTTACTGACAGCCACACACACACACACGCACACACACACACAGAGAAAGAAACACACACACACACACACACACAGACACAGAGGCATTCAGGCAAACATGCACCCATCCTCAACCCGCCTCAACAAATCATAAATCACGCACACACGGGGACACGCTGGGGAATGCGTGTCCAGGCCCCGTTTGTTTTCAGACACGTCACTCAGGGCCTCGTTGGGTTCCCAGCTCCCGGGCGGTTTGTTGATCCCCTCTCCCTCACCTTTCAGCCACTTGGAGTCGTGCTTGACGGTCCGCAGAGTCGGGCTGTCCCCCAGGCTGCGATAGATGACGGCGTCTATGGCCAGGAAGTCTGTCACCGTGGCCGAGTACAGCTTGCCATCTGGACGGGAGGAAGGAGAGGGAAGATGGAAAGAAAGAGAGAGAGCGAGAGCGAGAGAGGGGGGAAAGGGATGGAGATTAAGAGAGGGATGGAGTGAATAAGAGAGAGAGAGAGAGAGAGAGAGAGAGAGAGAGAGAGAGAGAGAGAGAGAGAGAGAGAGAGAGGGAGAGAGAGA
>JAOTIX010000120.1:8976298-8988045 GCA_027123715.1 Gaidropsarus macrophthalmus
AGCACACCAGGGTACCCCTCCCCCCACCTCCCCCCACACCCCGTCTCTGGGTCGCTTCACCGTGGCAATGACCTCTGTGTGGTGGGCTGGGCCTGTTTGTCAGTGATCTATCCCTGCTGGCTGAATGGGAGGAAGACACTCCCAGACCCCGGGCCCCAGATACACAGGCCTGTGCTGTCACACTGGCTTGCTCAGTGAGACAACACACAGCCCCCAGCACACAGAGCCTAAGATTTAAGGATTTAAACACACCAGGAGTGAGAGGGTGACACACACACACACACACACACACTACACACTTTACACACACACACACACACACGCATAATAACACGGTGGTGGGACAACCTGTGTGGTGCGCATTAAGAAATTGGCAAAGAATCTTTCCAAAGGGGAACGGGGTGACCGATCCACAAGAAAAACCCAGCAGCAGGGATCATATAATTTAAAAACTAGGTTGATGTTTAAATGGGATTGTATTCCTGCCCTCTGTTTGGTGCTTTCAACTCCTGTGACGAGGAAAGAGAAACATGAAAGAGTAGCTTTGGAGGAATTCAAAGGATAAGCCTTGCGTAATTGTATCTTCCTTTTATCACCCACACCTCCCATTAAGGCGCTCGTCTGCCGCCCACCGTGACAGGGCGCCTGGCAGCCGCAGAGCTCTGTGACTTATTTGGATAGATATATATATATAAATATGCTTTTTTGGGGGGTACGACAATTGCACTCTGAGCCGCTGACGGTAGGTGTGTGACAAACAGGCGCCGGGGTTTTTTGGGGGGAAAACAAAGACGATACGTAGAGTTTCTTCTTTGAAAACACTGTTTGAACGGGGGACTCATCTTCCGCAAACGAGTTTCACAGTAAGCCTCGCTGGAGGTGCAACACATTGCAGGTGAATTAATTACCACGGCAACCGCGCTAACAATAGGCTGCCGTGCTAATTAATTGGACACATCAAAAACAGTGCTATCCCATAATAATCAGGAGTGTTTTAATTGGCTCTGCATTAAATTAGGCAAAATGGGTGAGAGATTTTCAACACTTCTCCACGAATGTTGATTCTTATTATAGCGATGCAGCTCTTAATGTTAATATTATCATATATGGCAGGGCGGCGGGGGGGGGGTGCTGGATCCCAGGGTAATATCACTATCTCTCTTCATAAACTGTGATGCTTGAAATACTGCTCATGTAGCTGTCGGTTTCCCTCGTGTGAGAATATGAACTTTGGTACACTAAGAGAATGTCAACGTTTTATCTTGAGATGTGTGAGATTGATCATGAATACAGCCCACCAGCAGGTCCCCCATGGTCTCAACATTATTCTGTAAAGATGCATGCTGTGCATGTTCTTTTAATCCAGCCAACGGCTTACTTGGCCGACAGATGGAAGGATAAACAAGGACAGTGTCCATCGTGTATTTAGCGGCCAACGTTTTGCAGTGATGGCTTCTCGCCGGTCCAGGGCATCTATACCACCCCGACTGCAATATTCCAACACTAGCTTTTATTTGGGTGGAAAGTTGAAAGGAGATCCAGGCGCTCAACACTGCCCCCTGTGGCGCAGTGCGGTACTGCACGGCAGACAGGGACGGACCTCCCTGGGCCCACAGTCACGGACTGTTTCTCTGCAACCGGTTATTCGAGTCATTTGAGGCCAAGCGCTCCCCGTCGTTGGCCATCTTTTACAGTTGGGGGGAGGGGGGGGGAGTGTATTTTGAACCTATAGACAGACCATTAATAAGTCTTGAGATTACAACCACTCTGACGGCTCTGTTAAGCAAATCGGTTCCATTAAAACGTCCATTAAGGGCATGTTAATGGAAACCAAGGTGCACGGCTGAACAAAGGTTTGCTCGGCAGAAGTTCAGGTCGTTCGCTTGACCGAGAGTCACCGAATGTCAGCGACGCCTCGGGGAAAAGAAGATCGCCGTGGACGACAACAACAACATGACTTCCTGTGCACTGAGAAACGCATATTTGTGCCATTTGCTATATATATATATATATACGTTTTCTTGCTGAACAATGATTACAACCATATTTTCACTGTGAATGATGATGGCGATTCTTAAAAAACAAAAAGGGCGTTCCAGTTTGCAGACAGAACCTGGGACCACGGCGCTGCAGCTCTGAACTGCGTCCCCTGGGTCCGTGTTCCCCATGGCCCCCCCCCCTGCCCACAGACTCCCCCGATGGTCTGCCTGCCCTGCCCGGCAACATGTGATGAAACAGACCCCGGTCGTATATCAGCCCAGCTGGAGCTGGAGCTGGCGCTAGGCCGTGCTTTATTACAGCACGCCAAGGGGACACCAGGGGAGAGGGGGGAATAGGAGAGAAGATAGAAGGAAGGGAGGAGTAATTAAGGTGGGGAGGAAGATGGAGGGCTAGATAGAGCACACATGGATGGAAGCCAAGGGAATGACTGGTTCAAGGCCTGCAAAGGTGTCTATTCAATATTGGATGGTAATATCAGATACTGCCGTGTGTGTGCGTGCTGTGTGCTGTGTGCGTGCGTCTGTGTGTGTGTGTGTGTGCGTGTTGACTGTGTGTGTGCTGTGTGGACCACGGCCATTGGAGGTAACGTAATATCCAACCTCAGAATGAGTAATGATTAATCAACCACTAGATGCAGAAAGATGAGTAAACAACAGCGTCAAGCGTATGGACAGGGTCTTGGGAAACACCATTTGTTAAGGCTCTCTCTCCCACCCTCTCTCTCTCTCTCTCTCTCTCTCTCTCTCCCATCACAGGTTTGTTGATTAATGTGGGATGATGCTGGCCCCGGAAACAGAAGCTTCTTTCACTACTGTCTCACACACACACACACACACACACACACACACACATACACACACACACACACACACACACATACACACACATTTGACAGTTGCCTCTCTCCGCTTGTGTAATGTGTTTGTTTGTGTGTGCGTGCCTGTGTGTGTGTGTCTCTACGGCCGGCGTCTTGTCATGCTTGTGTATTTTTATTCATACGCCTCCTTAGAGCAATATTTTATTGAGCGTGTATTGGGGCGCACACATCTAATATGTTTACCCTCCGTCAGCCCGTCTCTCGCTACGTGAGGATTTATGTGTGTGTGTGTGTGTGCATGGTTTTCCAAAGCCAAGCGTCTCTTTGCAACAAACACCGCTACCACCACCACCACCAGCACCACAACCACTACTAGCACCACCGGCACCATATGACTAGCACCATGCCCATCAACACTACCAACACCACCACAACCACCACTAGCACCATACCACCACCTTCACTACCACCACCTCCACCAGCGACCACAACCACTACTACCACCATCAGCACCATACGACTAGCACCATCCCCACCACCACTACCAACACCACCACCACTACTAATACCACCAGCACCACCCGCACACCATCAGCAGCACCACCACCACTCCCACAGCTGTTGCTGCTCCTTGCCCTGGATCTCCCAATGTGGGCGAGAGCGAGGGGGCGAGACTGAGCCCTGAACCTCCGGAGCGTGTCGGAGAGAGAGAGAGAGAGACAGTGGTATACCGGCAGCAAAGCCCTGACAGTGTGAATCATAGCACCGTAGGTAAAAAACACACACACACACACACACAATCAGGGCGCTAACCAAACGCCAGCACAGGGCTCTATGAAAACAAACCGAGCTAGCTTAATGCCGGGACATAAATCCTGGTTTTCCTCCTGCAGAGCCGGGCTTAAGTGACAACCGTCGACGGTGTGTCCCGCGTGCCCAACCCCAGAGCCATCGGAGCGGAGACTGGCTGTTTTTCATCTCGACGAGCCCTGGCCATCCACCCACACCACCCCCACCGTGGAGGGTGGGAGGGAGGAGGGGGAGGAGAGGGTCTCCTCTCAGACCGCCTGACTATTTTCCTGGTGTCCTTGTGTCTTTCACCGTCCAGCCGAACACGTAAAACTCTTCATGCCCGTACCTGTCTGTGTTTTTTGTTTACGTCGCTCTGGGCTCGCTGACTGGTTGGCAGGCTGATAACAGATACCCGTTTGACCGTCTCCCTTTATGCCTTTGTGTTTGTCTGTCCGTATCTCGCTTTGTTATCTCGCTCTGATCACCCTCCCTTTCTTTGTCTGGTTTTGAAAACAAAGTTCTGCATCCACATCGGTATTTCTGCATTTGTGTCTCATTCTGTCCGTCTGCTTGTCTGATCTATTTAAGTCTGTCCGTCTCGTCTGCGTTGTCTGTCTGCATCACAGTCGAGTCGACCGACCGATTGGCCTAAAGGACAGCGTTCTGTTGTCCTCCTGGTGTCACGGGCCAGCGTTGCTCCACCTCCACGCCCCTCCGGCAGAGGTCAGGCAGATACGTCTCCATCAGGTGATGGTGCCTTCTTATAGGAAAATCTGGAGGCTGTTCCAGACATGCCCGAGTGGCTAAGGTGAGGCAGGCATCCACTTAGAAGGGAACCGTGCATCGGATTTCAAGAATGCCCCACTGCTTGTGGTTCACCGTGTGTGTAGGTGTGTGTGTTAAAGAGAGAGAGAAATAGGTGAGTGAGTCAGTGCTTGTGTGTACGTGAAAGAATGGGTGTTGTGTGTGTTGTGCATGTGTGTGTGTGTGCGATTGTAAGAGTGTGTGTGTCTCTGTGTGCATGTAAACATGACTTTGGGTATTTGTGTGTCTCTTTCCGCGCACGTGTGTGTGTGTGTGCACAGATCTTTGTGCGTGCGTGCATATCAGTGCCCGGTCGTGCACGTGGTAAATACGCAGTTTGGTTTTCCGCAGCGTCGAAATCAAGCGTGCCAGAGTAAACCTAGAGACGCAGACGCGCGAAGGAGAGCCTGCAAAGTTGTCAAAGTCACTCATCTGTGTCCTTCGCTTCACACCTCACCTCACCTCACCTCACCTCCGCCACCACCACCATCACCCCCCGACACCCACACCTGCACCTCCTCCACCACCTCCTCCACCCCCACCCCGCCCCGCTGGGCTCCTCTGTGAAAGATTGCCTCGCAAGAGGACAAGACAGCCGCCCAGGCCAGGACCCCCCCCCCCCCCCCCACCCCCTGCAGGGCAGGAGCATCAAAGAGCGTGCGCGCGCGCAACGCCACGCTCGGCGCTGGGCAGCACGTGTGTCCACCCGCAGGTGCAGGTTTGTGAGCGTGTGCGTGAATCCTAATAAGGGGCGGACGGCTCGTACCTTGTAGGTGCGACACGAGGGGTTGAAAGCATTGGTTCCACACACAAACAGCGTGTCGTCGGTCTGCTGCAGCAGGACTTTGATGAAATTGTGGCACTCGTCCTGCAGATGGAAGGGAAGAGAGGAGGGGAGAGAGAGAGAGAGAGAGAGAGAGAGAAAGAGCGAGAGGATGACAGGTTTAGGCAACCGGAATTGTTATGGTGGACGCTAAAGCGAGGGTTGGACGTTATATATATATTATATAATATAATATATATGATATGTTGTGATCACCCTCTCACGCACACACACCCTACGGAACAATCTGCGTGGCGTTAACGTAGTTCGATCGGGACATACGGCCCCCCCGTCTGTGAAGAGTGACAGTGAATGCGGAGTAATGGAAACAAAGCCATGACTCCATATTCAGAGCAGATGTTGTTCGTAAATCTGAACGGCGCGTCGTGCCACGGAACCGCAGGGAGGGGTGTCTTCGCACCTGTGTGTGTCGCGCACGCTCCGCGGCCTTGCGTGCGTGTGTGTGCGTGTGTGTGTGTGCGTGCGTGTGTGTGTTTGTGTGATATACGACTCACTTAGGACGTGTGTTATGATGAATAATGTAACACAGGCGTTGGTAAGAAACATAAAGGAAAAGAAACGCCTGTTCTACACAAATCAGAGCATCAGCATCGCAGCAGGGCGCCGAGCGCGGCCCTCTGAGAGTTCATGGGCGCAGCGGAGACGCTCTGCGTGGTGTATGGGAGTGTGTGTGTGTGTGTGCATGTGTGTGTGTGAGGGAGGGTGTGTGTGTGTGTGTGTGAAAGGCTGGGCGGGGTGGAATGTGCAGTGTATGGCTGGAATGAATATAACCATGTGCGTGTTTGATAGCGTGCATTCGTTCATACACGTGTGTGTGTGTGTGTGTGTGTGTGTGTGTGTGTGGGTGGGTGGGTGGATGGGGTGGAATGTGCAGTGTATGGCTGGAATGAATTGAAACATGTGCGTGTTTGATAGTGTGCATTCGCTCATGCATGTGTGTGTGCGTGTGTGCGTGCGTGCGTGCGTGCGTGTGTCTATGCATGCACGACTCCCTTACCTTATGTTTGCCCTTCATCCTACAGGTGTCCACGTCTGCCTGTCTGGATTTCCATGTCATTTTCTGAAGGAGAGAAAATGAGGCAGCAGGACAGTTAATAAGTGAGTCGGGAGGGGGTGTGGGGTAGGGGGGGGGTGGGGGGAGGAGGCAGGGAGGAACAAAAGAAACCCAGAGAGGGAGACAGACCCCAGATGAGAGCAGAACAGAGAGACCCGGTCCCAAAAAACCAGGTCAATGGCCAATCTGCGATGCTAATCAATACTCCCACTCCTTCATTTTCCCTGACATCGATCGGCTGCTTCTGGGACCCCTGATCCGCGGTGAACTTCATCCTAGGCGCTGATCTCGGGTCAGCCCCCCCCACTTTACGCTCTGCGTTCAGCGCCGGAGGGGAAGGAATGGAATACTGCCCCGGATCAGTGGGCTGTCTATCTGACACACGGAGCCCGTCGTCGGAGCTCAGAGCTCATTTCCCATGATTGATGCGCTGCTCATCCATGCGCGAACGTGCACACACAGAAGACACACACGCACACACGGAGACACAGACACACAGAGACACACGCCGACATACGAACACACAGACACACATCTCCATTCCACTTCCTGGATGGGCCTTAGGGTCAGCGTTTAGCTGTCGACCTATGGCTGCGGTGCGTGTGTGTGTGTGTGTGTGTTTTTTGTGTGTCTGTGTGTGTGTGTGTATATGTTGTGTCTGTGTGTGTGTGCAAGTCTGTGTGTTTGTGTGTATGCATGTGTGTGATATGTGTGTGTGTGTGTGTGTGTGTGTGTGTGTGTGTGTTTACATGTGTGTGCACGATGGTGTGTGTGTGGGTGTGTGTCTGTGTGTTTACATGTGTGTGCGCGATGATGTGTGTGTGTGTGCACATGTGTGTGTGTGTGCGCATACGCGCGTGTGTGTGTGTGCACTCGGGGGTGTAAAGACGGCGTGTCAGGGGGCAGGCCGCTGATTAAAGACCTTCAGTCATCAATCAATCCCAGGGTCTCCCTCCTGCTCTTCATCTGGAGACGCCGCTCATTAGGGCCCACCGGCGGGTCTTTGACGCCGGGCCGCCGGGGCGGTGGGCTAGCGGGTGGTTGAGACACATGAGAGGGGCTTTGTGTGAAATGTGTTTGCATATCTAATCCAGAGGAAAAGCCGGGCATGGCACAGACGCAAATATTGAAATGGGGCGGCTCTGAGTGGCCCTTTGTAATCTGAAGGGTTTTGCAAATAAAATGCGGATGGCTAATCCTGTATTTATATATATTCACACAAATAATGGTGTTTACATAAATAGAGACAAATAAAATAGGCATAAATGTGGAAAGAAATATATAAATAAAGGTAGTTATTGTTCTTTTATTCCGTGTCAGCTTCAGCTTGGCTCCTCTGATTTCAGGTTTATCTCTCGCCCTCTCTCTCTCTCTCTCTCTCTCTCTCTCTCGCTCTCTCTCTTTGTTTTCCCGCCTTCTCTCCCTATCTCTCTCTCTCTTGTCCTGATCCTCTGTCTGCTGTGCTCGGTGCCGCTTCCCGTCCTACGCTTCCAGCCCGCTCCTCTCTGCTTCCTTATCGCCCCCGTCAGTCTTTCCGTTGTCCTGACGATGAGCCGGGATGACGCAGGTGCTTCTCTCGCTGATTGATTGGATAATGTTGTTAGCGGGGCTCGGACTGGAACATGACCAACTCAACTAGTGTGACTGCGTGTGTGTGAGCACGCGTGCGATCACACACACACACACACACATGGACAAACACACGTACACACTGCACACACACATGGACGCGCATGGATTCTTTGTTGTCACGGTGCTAAATATAGCCTCCTCTGCACGTGTGGGGGTGTGTGTGCACACATATGTGTATGTTTGGGTATGGGTACATATTTGTTTTTTTGTGTGTGTGTGTGTGTGTTTGTGGGCATGTGTTTGTGGGCATGTGTGCACATATGTGGTTGTTTGTGTGTGTGTGTGTGTGTGTGTGTGTGTGTGTGTGTGTGTGTGTGTGTGTGTGTGTGTGTGTACGTCTCACTCACCTTGCTGAAAAAGATCTCCTCACTGTTGGCAGTGTCTGTATCCACGGTGTATATGTGATCCCTGCAGGCAGAGACAGACACACAGACAGACAGAGAGACACACACACAGACACACACAGACAGACACACAGAAACACAGATATACACACACACAGACATACAGACACACAGACAGACACAGACACACAGAAACACAAACAGACATACACACATACACAGACAGACAGACAGACAGACAGACAGACAGACAGACAGACACACAGACAGACACACAGACACACAGACAGACAGACAAAGTGGCAGACAAAGAGGAGGAGAGAGAGAGTGGAGGGGGGGGGAGATAAACAAAGATAAGAAGTCAGAGAGACAGTCATAAATTCAACACACCAAAATATCCACGTCTCTTCCTCTTCCCCCTGCAGCCTGCAGGCAGCTCACCCGAGCCTGCAGCCCGGCCCTTGTATAAACTTTGTTCAAACTGGGGGAAAAATAACAATAAACAAAAGGAGGCCAGCACTATTTGCTCTGTCAGACAGAAACAGTCAACAAAGGTTTAGGGCCCCGTGGCGTGGGCCCCGGGGACAAAAGGTCCCTTTGTGCCTGGGAAAAAGGTCTTTAGGGCCCTGGGTGGGGGGTAGGTTGGGGGGGCGGTGGGGTGTCTAGGAACAGAGAGGGAGGTGGAGGCAGGAGGTGCCAAGGCACTCTGAACTGTTCAGGTCAATTAAGTCTAGTGTTTGTGCTGCCACAGGAAATCTGTACTAGCACTCATTAAAAAAGGCCAGACATGAAGACTTATGTGCTGGACGCGTAACACAGGGCTTCTCCTGTGTTACACACACTCACACGCACACACACACACACACACACGGGTGCGTGGGGGAAACCCTGCTGCATTAAAAACCACCAGGGTTAATTGCCCGCCTCCGCCCGGCGACGCAGGGGCAGAGGCGGAGGTGGTGGCGGTGTGCTGGGCGTGGTCGACCTACCACAGAGAGCCAGGGCTCAGCCGGGGGGGGAGTGAAGGTGTGTGAGGGAGAGAGAGAGAGAGACAGAGAGAGAGAGAGAGAGAGAGAGAGAGAGAGAGAGAGAGGAAGTGGGCGGGGCCTTGTAAGTACAGAACAGGGAGTCGGAGGAGACAAAAGGTGACCGCCACCAAGCGGTGTAACTGCATTCATTTGTCGGAGATTAGCGGGCAAATGTGTTTTTAATCAAAGCGTGCAACGGTGTGGCGTCGTCGGGAGTCACAGCTTAATTATGGTCTGGATTATTCCCTCCCTGTCGCCCCCTTGCTCTCTCATTAACTAAACCTAATATAGTCTTGGGGGGGAACAGCCATCTTGAATTGAATCGGGTTATATAGGTTTCCAGGGGACGGACAGCGCGTCCTGAAGGATAAAACCTGCTCCACATTATCCCCCATGACGCCCAAATTGAATTCATAATGAATCATCGGGATGAGGTGGGTATGGTGGGGGTAGGGGTGGTGGTGAGGGAGGGGGTGAGGGTGCCGGGAGTGAGACCATGTGTCGGTGTGCTTTGTAGGGCGTCCAGAAGTTCTCTCGTCTGTTCTTTGCGACGTACGTCAGGCGCCTTCTCTCTTTCCGTTGTTTTTAGTGCCCATTCACTATTTCCTCCGCTAACGACAGACATCTGTTTCTTAAAAAAAACACTCAAACTTATAAGAAAAAGAAATAAGAAAAGAATACGAGACGTAAGTTCAAATAAGTAAGCCGTGTGTATCTTCTAGATGAATGAACTGCCTCGGACGCGGGCGAGTTCTCCTCTGAGTCACCGCTGCGTGATTTGTCCGATGATGGACGCAGGGCCGTATTGTGTGTTGCGTAAGCAGGCCTGACCCGTCCTTTGAGCAGCGCAGGGCGTCGCGCTCGTGCCAGGCGGCACCAACGCTTCCCCATTCCCCTCCCATGGCAGCGGTCCGCTTGACTCGCTCCGCTCCCACTAATTGATGGTGATTAAGTTTGCTCCAAACTGCTCTTTTGACTTCCTTACCCCGTCGTCCGGGCGACCAGATGGAAGCACAAGGCCTCACGTGAAACCCTGCCTAGAAGAAGACAACGAACACCCCTGATTCATCACAACATCCCATAATGCATTTGGAGGTTTTCCCTTCATCCTTCTGCAGATGATTGGCAGGGGAAAGGGATTCATTTTTGAATTGACGAGCAATAGTGAAAACATCAATGTTTCTGTATATATCACTCAAATCCCCGCCCGCCTCATCATTCCTAATGCTGTGGACTCCCTGCTAAACCCGCACGGACTGACCTCTGTCCAAACGCCGCTAATGGAGAGGGATTTCAAAGGTAACCTTCCCCCGGCCAAAGGGCTGCCTCTCTCATTTCACTCTCATCCAACTGTTGACAGAGCTTTCAAAGAGACTGCGGGCTGCGCACCGCACGCTCCCCACTCCCACCCCCACCTCCCTACTCCTCTCCCATTGGCCACTGCGGTTCCAGAACACTGCTGAGCGTTCCAGAGGAGATAAGGGGGAGCCAAGCGATGAGGCGTCCCTCAAACATCCTGAGTGGAGACGGAGGTAGGAGGGAGGGGGGGGGGGACAATGGAGGGGTTATGTCTGTGTCAACACCAGCTATCCAAACACACACACACACACACACACACACACACAGGGCGTGATCCGACCTGCCAATGCTCACTGACTAATGCATGTGTAACTTCCTGAGCGGCCCCCCCCCACTCCAAATCCACTGTGCACCTGGGTGTCTCCCCCGGCTTCGCTCACTTCCTCCCGGGCTCCGATTCGACCGCGGGAACGTACTCCACCGCAGGGGGGAACCGGAGCGGGAACCGGAGCGGGAACCTCGCGGAACCGAGCTCATCCCAGAGAGCCTCAGGTCGCTACCTGCGGCGTCTGATCGCCCGCTACGAGGTCGCGACAGATCGGGAGTAAAACTCCCCCGGTGGGGCCTAGCGAAGCCTGGGACCGGTGGTGACTCCGTCCCCGCTTTGGCACGCAGCTGTCAGGCTGTCTGTCTTCATCATGTGTACCGCTGGGCGCTATCAGACGGGCCTGTCAGGCGGGAGGGGAGGGGAGGGGAGCGTAATGAGCTCCGCGGTTCTGCCCTGTCGGGTCAGCGGCCCCCACGGGCCAGACATTTCAATTATGAAAAACGCGCTTCTCGTGTCGCTGAGTGGGTGGATGGAAAAGGAGACACGTTTCTTTAAAAAACATCCGACAGAGCCCCGCCGGCATGGGAGCAGAACTCAGCCGGCCAGCAAGGGAAACCTTGCGGGCCGGCTGAGTTCTGGTCCCGGGCCGGCCGCGGCGTCCTCGTGAGTGTGAATCACGTTCCGCGTTTCCCCGAAGTTCTGGAACTTCAGATCAACCCTCACTCCCGAAAAATGTGTGAGTCGCTCGGAAGGTATGCAAATATCCTCCGAGGCCATGAATAAGGGGGGCGACTGTAAGACGGC
>JAOTIX010000120.1:9005226-9015679 GCA_027123715.1 Gaidropsarus macrophthalmus
GAGAGAGAGAGAGAGAGAGAGAGAGAGAGAGAGAGAGGGCTATTTTGAGTTTGTCACATAGAGTGATTAAAATAACCCTAATATCACTTACATCCTCGTCTCTGTGTTTATTTTAATCCGGACGACATCACCCCCAGACGGGTGATAACGACCGGGAGAGCGAATGCGGCGTCTGGCTGCGAGGAGGCCGGACGGGCGTCTCTCGCAGGACGCGTCTCGCAGGATGCACGGCTGGCTTTACCAGGATCCCACCGAGCAAAGTGCCACATGAACATCGCAGGGAGGAAGAGGGAGACGGAGAGAGAGACAGGGAGAGACAGGGAGAGAGACAGGGGGAGGGAGTGAGAGAGAGGAGCTCCCTAAAATACCCTTCAAAGCGGTGCTAACGCTGCACACGGTACACTCTGCTGTCATAACATAACACAACTCTTTAGTGTGAAGGGTTGAGTCCAGGCCGTGGCGTCTGCGTGAGTGTGTGTGTGGGTGTGTGTGTCTGCGTGTGCGTGTGCGTGTGCGTGTGTGTCTTCAGAACGCCCGGTCGTGTATATAGATCTATAGAGCCTTGTTAGAGTGGGGGAAAAAGCTGTTGAGTGAACCACTACTTACTTTAAACTACTTAAGGAGCTCAGAGCGGGAGGCACATTCGAGGAATGGCTCGTTCGATAGCAGGGCCACGCTAAATGGATGAGCAGAGTCACAAAGAGGACGAGATAACGCGCAGGGCTCCAATCAATCGCCCACCGGGGTCAGCCTCCGGGGGGGGCGGGGTCAGCCAGCCGTCGCCATGACGCAGGACGGAGGTTTTAAGTAATATAAGTGAATAAGTCCAGTTAAGTCGATTACTCGATCAGAGTCGTCTATCCTCGGGAAGTTTGCTCTGGTTATTTGAGGAGTGTTGGATGAGGGTCGGGGGGCGGGGGTTTGACAAGGACGGCTGATCGATAAAACAATTGCGCTAATTCCGGGCGGTGGATAGTCGCTAACTGTTTGGCCCCCCCGGACGGGCCCCGTCGCTAAATGAGAAAAGTTTCAGAGTCAATGCGAAGCTGTCTTTAAAACAGAGGGTGGAATCGATTTATTGGAAGTGACCGCCATGTAGATTGACCTCCCCTTAATAGAGATGATGTCAGAAACAATACGAGTTAAGAGAATCCTGCATGATGCAAAACCAAATGACGTAAGTTGTACTCATTCAAACTGATATTCAGCCCACAGCGCTGCGGCCCCCAGGCCCAAAAGTCCGGAGCACAACCGTTCCCTGCTCTGCCTCGCGTTGCGATTCTTCTCCTCCAGGAACCGTAGACGCAGGCTATAAGCAGGGCAGCCTCCAGGGACGGCGCTCAGGGTGTTGCTCGCAGTTGTATCCTTTGGGTGCAGTGTCACTTTTCACAGCCTCCCACCTTGCACACAATTCAGCGTCCTTGCGGCTGCTCGCAGCTACGGAGGTTTTTTGTCCTCCTTACACTTTTGAGTTTTGTTTATTAACAGCTTTTTTTCCGAACTCGCGTTCTCAATTCCTGCTTTGTCTCAGAGCGCGGAATGCAGATTTGCCTCGGAGCGCCGTGGAAATGTGTCAAGTGTGATATTGAAGGCGACGACGGGAATTATTTCAACTGCACGTGAAAAGTAGTGCGTAGTGTAGCATTTTTCAGAGGAAATCCGAAAGCCTTTGTGATTAAAAGTTCACATTTTTTTTTGCAGTCGGGTTTTCTGCAAGGCACAGCAAAAGCTGAATTTGTTAAGGATTGAGTTGCTCTTTTGATGATGTAGAAATTAATTTGAGCTCCGGTAATGCCATGCGTCTGGGCTCCCGGTGACTCACATCCCATTACGATAAGTGTCTCAGTCGCGGCTGATAACTAGCTAGCTGGCCTTCCGCTTCAAAGCAGCAGCTGGCCTATCAGATCTGACTGAGGCACGATGCTAATCTGCGCTAAGGTAATGGGCTAGCTGGGGGTCAGGGGCAGCAGAACACTGCGGGCACTAGCGATTTGGGATTCCACAACACCCTCCTCGATACTACAGGTAAGATTTGTTTGTCGATGTGTCAGTTCGCGTTCCCCCCCCCCCTCTTTATTTCCGTATAACCGTTTTTATCTCCTCGCTGCCACTGATTTTCATTATTTTTCCACATCTCATACATTCTCAAATGACAGTTGAAAATACACGCAGCATCTTTCCCTTCATACCCCCCAGATAATGGACCCGTGACTTCCCCCTTGAGCCAGGCGAGGGGGAAAAACTGCACAATGACACCCAGGCGTAATTACATACAGTGTTTGGGTGCCGCGATCCTGTGGGCCAGATAAGCGGGAGTGGGCAGTGTGCGGGTGCATCATATCCAACAGCAGCATAATGTATCATCTCAGATGAATCAGGACATCCAGTCGAGCGACGAGCGCGAGGGGAAAGTAATCAATGAACGACGGCGGCGCAATAAACGCCGTACCGCCGGTACGCTGAGGGGAACCTGCCCCCTCCCCCACGCTACCCGCTGCGCTTATCTCCACACACCACATTGTGTGAGCGAGGCGTGCGGCTGGCCCGCTGAAACTGTAAACTAATGGAGGAAATGACAATGCACCGGGATGAGAAATCGGCCAGCCGCCTCGGTTTTTAGTGTGCGAGACAAAAGTATCTGGGTGGAAATGTTGTACGGGTGTAGTACAAGCTGTTACACGCCGACAAAGACTACGGCAAGCAGATGTATGGCGACAGGGTGAATTACAAGCACGGGACCGGCCTGCATCGTACAAAGAAACACCCGGCCTATAACAAATATATTTTAATTGCTTGTAAGCCTGTGCAATATGTGCCGTACGGTACCGGGCCAAAGAATAAGGAAATATAAAAGATTCCAAAAGTGAGGGGGGAAAAACCCAAAGATAAACACATCAGGAAGCAAAGAACCACCGTGTCAGTTACAATTTGTGTCTTGTGCTTTTAAAGAAAACCGAATGGGCGAATTAGGAGACTTTTGCCCATCTGAACACTTCACCATTAGAATTTAGCACTTTACGTTGTTCATTAGGATTTCTAATGGAAATTGATGTGAATAAATGAGACTATGTGCTGTTCAAATGCTCCCGAAACAGCCATGGCTTGATATAGCTATATGTTGCCAGCTAGCTATTCACATTGAGTGTACATGGTTGCGAAAATAGCCATTTTGTTCATTAGCAATTACCACTTATTGCTCCAGCCTTGAATCAAAAGGTCTTTAGATCGGTACTTACATAGAGTAGGATAATGGGTGAATCTACTGCACTTTCTAAACGTACTTTTAACAGCTGAGTGCACAACTTGAACATCCCAAGGTTTGTCCTTTGGTTTCTGTGTTTTACCGGCCCATTTGTGAGGGCTTAGGGTCAGTGAGTCTTGTCTAATCCAAGATGAAAGTCGGTCTTTAAAACCCCAGCCTGGGTGTGACTGTAAAGTATGCTTTATTCAAACACATTACATTAGACTTTGTCTGCAGTGTCAATTATTGGTTTGTTATTAAAAGAGTGTGTGTTTTGTGCCTTATAACTAAAAGCATTAGGAAGACCAGCAGCAAAAGTATGCCATGCATTATTGCATTTATGCGAATTACAACAGAAAACGAAATATCCCAGAAGTTCAATCATCCATCAGCTTAAAAGATTGTAGAAGGTACTTTTTGGTAGTTAACATGTTATGTTAATGAGTAAACATGAGGGGCAGCAAAAGGACAGTTAGCCTGGTTCATGTCCTTCTTGTCAAACGATGATGTAACCACGACGCAAGAGCCGCGAGCGATCCAAGTTCATTCTTAGTTTATTGGTTAGCATGAGCGTTAGCAGCATCATTGCTAATTGGGAATCTAACAGCCTGTGACAACTGACATTACAACGCCGCTGTCTAGACAAATAGCTCTTAAAGTTGCACTTGTAACCAAACATCAGTAGGCTCCAATCCCAAATATATTCACCAGCCCAAAGAAGTGACAGGACGGATATATTTTTTGGGGTCATTTAGTATTTTTTGTGCTGTCGAAACCAGTTTCTCCTGAGCGGACATGATTTCCCAAGCCTCTCCAACCAATTCATCCATACGGCTATAGCTATCAGCCCAGGTTAAGTAGGTTCACAGAGCTAGCATCCAATGCTGAGACAAGGTGATGCACAGCAGAGGCCAGTGTTGCCGCTGCTCATCGCGTCGTCCCACGCATATTTCTCTGCCTCCCCCCATGTAACACATTCCTCCTAAGTGCTCGTGACGGTTCTTCAATAAGTAATTTTCCGTGCGGTGTCATGGCGTCTTTGTGACGCCGTACTTCTTGGATCAGCTGTGTCGCAGCAATCGCTCTAATGGAAATGTTGCGTTACGCCAGCGGCCCGTCATCCTCAGCGGATCATCATTGTAAATATCTCTCCCAGCTGTCCGTGCCGACGCCCATCTGGATGTGAGGAGCCAGCCTCAGCGTAGAGGGCAGCGACCGACCTCTTCACCCCTCTCTGGGTAAACCAATGCTTTCACCGGGATAAAACCAGGCGAGAGGACGGGGAAAATCAATGGTTTGCCTTAAGCCTTACTTCTCGAGGCTTGTGATGACGAAAGGGAGGCAGAATCAGGTTCTTCTGGCTTGGGTTTGAGGATCGTCCTTCTCTGGCCTTGTGAGCTATACGGGTGCAAGGTTGCGTCTCCTACGGGCCTTTGAAGGCTTTAAGTGTAAGCAGGGGGCTGTATAAATAGATTTGCCCTGATACAGGTTGTGCAGAAGCAGCGGAGCCCGGTATTTGACTCCGGTATGAGCGCCGCTGAGCCGAGGGGAGGAAATTTGAATGGGAAGGTTTTAACGGGGCGTCAGAATGCAGGAGGCAGACCTCCGTTTACGACCGCAGCATAATTGTCAACATATTGTTTTTCTTATTAAAAAGAGTACACACATCATTACTTTTAGTGTACGTTTCCTTTACGTCCCACTGGTAAACAGAGTGTTGCTGCTGTCAGTGGGTAATATGGGTATTTACAGGCCTTCCCTCCCCACTAAAACAACCAGACAGTCTCCGCTTAGTGCCAAGAGTTTTATTTTTTTCGGGGCGGAGGGTGTGGCGAGTTCTTTCAATTACACAGCGGCGGTAAATCAAAAACCAACACGCCCAGAAACTCCTCCACACACGTTTCTCTCTCACGGCGACCTTTTGACCCCTTCTTCCATTACCCCCCTATCTGGAAACATCTAAAGACCCGCGCTTACAACTTCCTGTCACTTAAGGGACGGCGAGGGAGATAGAAGTGACGGCTGACCGGGGCGGAGATGGAGCGATGCCTGGCCCGCAGACCATTGTTCTTGTTGGTCAGCAGGAGTGATGAGGAGAGGAGAGGGTGGAGGCGTGTGAAGAGAGTCCATGGAGGAGGACTCGCTGTGCAGCGTGGCACGGCTGCAGGGTTGATTGCGCCGACAGGCCTCGTACAAAGACCCACCCTTCTCCCTCATTTAACGGTGGTCACAGTTGTAGTGAGCAGAGGTTGAGCTGGAGGCCCGGTTTGGGTTAACGAAGGTTCATTACGTTATATCGTATACTGATTAAGACCCTGTGCTGAGCAGCATATGGATGCGTGGCAGACGCAGGGGAACCCAGAGTCTGAGTCCCCTTATTACGGCGTGCAGCAGACCCATCTATCATATCTGTTTACGTGGATAAGGAGCTGAGAATGTCCTGGAACGTCTGCCTGCCGTTTGACGAATGGGGCCACGAGAGCCCCCACTTTCTGACTCACTTTGAACACGGGAACCGAGCGCAGAACACTGTTTAGACAGTGCATCACGTGTGACTGATCGACTGCGAGACAAAATATTAATTCACCAACCGCCCCAAGGCACGACATCGTTTTCTTGTCTTTATATATATACGTTTTTTTCCACAACCTGTTCCATTTCCATTAGATGAAGAGGACGTTTAGCCGTGCATGTATGCGGTGTGTGTGTGTGTGTGCGCGTGCATGTGCGTGCGTGCGTGCGTGTGTGTAGGTGTTTGTGTGTGTAATTATATTCACGTGTGTGGAGTATGCGCATGCTAACTCCCCGTGTCGTATCCCCAGAGGAGTGCTTAGCCTGGCTGTGACTACCTCCTCTGGCACGCTACCACCAACCCCTCACCCTGACGCACGCTGTCAAAGCCATTCATCTCCCGGTGTCGAGCGCGGTCCCTCGACGCCACCCAACCCCCTCCTCCCACATGCCTCTCTGTCTTTACATTGGTTCATTTCGCCGCGGTTTGTGTTGCGCCATTTACTTTACAGGGTGAACGGCGGACCCTATTTTTGTCTCCCCTGTGTGTGCATCCCCGCTCTCCCTTGTCTCTCACGCTCTCTCCCTCTCTCCCCCTTTCTCTCTCGCTCTGGCCCCCGGAGATAAGTCTGGTTCCCCTCATAAGTCTGGTTCCCCTCCTTATAGTCTGGTTCCCCTCCTGCAGACCAAACATCCAGAGAGACGAGCGGGGTCTGGGTGAACTGCAGTGGCTGTATGTCATCCAGGGGAACGCCGGGGCAAAACATAATCCATCTGTTTAGTTTTTTCTCTCCCGTTCCGTCTGCTCTCGTACGGTCCCACCTCCACTAAGGATCAGATTGATATGCAGATTAAATTCAAGGGGAAAACGTGATTAATGAGGTTGTGTGTGTGTGTGTGTGTGTGTGTGTGTGTGTGTGTGTGTGTGTGTGTGTGTGCCGAGCACAAACAATGTAAATCGAGTTAATAGGGTTGAAGATGAGAGTGGGTAAGTGGGGGGGAAGGGCAAGTTGGAGGTGGGGGAAAAGTGAGAGAGTAGGGGAAATCAAGGAGATAGGGAGCAGCTGAGTGTGTGAGTGTGTGTGTGTGTGTGTGTGTGTGTGTGTGTGTGTGTGTGTGTGTGTGTGTATGTTGCTCAGGGCTCAAATACATATTAAGCTAAAAGGTATCAACAAGTTTGCGTCAGTGGCTGAGAATCAGAGAGAGGGAGGGAGGAGCATGGAGGGTACGGGGGAGAATAAAGGGTGAGAGAGCTTAAGAGAGTGAGAGCAAACTATTGCATAGAGGGTAGCTGGAGGATAAAGGGGGAGAGAGAGAGAGAGAGAGGATGGGTGGAAGCGAGGGGAAGAGGGGATGAGGACCAAAGGAAAAAAATCTTTTTTTCACACTTTGCCCATTCTATGTCCTTTTGACGAGTCCCTGGGGCGCGTTAAACCCCCCGTCCACCCTTAAATCTGTCCGTCCGTCTGTCCGTCCGTCCATCAATCAATCCATTCATCCTTCCTGCCCTGTCAAAACCATTAGGTGCCACCAGCACAGGTTTTTCCCTCTGAACTAAGGACGGGCCTCCAGCAACCCAAAAGCATTCTGAGCGTCCCTCGCTGCCTATAGAGCTATCTCCAGAAAGACAGAAAGGGCGAGGGAGCGATAAAGAGCCGTAACGACGCTGCCGTTACAGTATAGCAACTGTAACAATGAAGTGTGCTCCACAAAGAGATAGTAAAGGCCCCCGCTAAAGACATAAGAGGATCAGCTTGCTCAGCCGGTAACCTAAACCATTTAACTGTTTGTGAGTTTAATTCCACAGAAGTGGAATTTTTTTTTAAGGGTAAAAACACGAGACGAAGAAGCTATCTTGTCAAACAATGCTTCGAGATAATTCCCTGATCAACCGAGCTTAGCTAGAATACCCCCATCGGAAGTTGCAAGGCAGCTTATGTCTGTGGGCCTTAAAATACACCGGAAAGTCATAACGTTTTTGTTTTGTGTAGGTGCAAACTCAAACTTTGCAAACCAGACACTCTGTACAGGGACCTGTTTTGATATAAAACCACAAAAAGATTTAAAATGAGGGAGGGAGCGATGGATGAATGTGCTGCAGACTTACGAGCTCTTCCAAAACATTTTGCTGAATTCGGATTCCTCAGGTGTAACCCAACATAGGAGTAATTAGCGATGGAAGTAAGCTAGCTTTGCCCAAATTTGATCTTTACCCATGCACCAAGTTTGCACCGTGAAGGTCACACCGTGCAAAAATGTCAACATAACGATAATGTCTTTTGTTAATTTAACAGAGACAAAATGTATATTTAGATAATCGCACTTCCTTCTCCTTTCTGACATTTTCTTTCATTGCCGAGGTGTTGATTGGAAGACACTTCAGAAGATGTTTTGCATCAACTGAACCATGGCGGAGCTCCCTGTTTTCCCCCCACTCTCCTTTAGATAAAGTTCCTGTGAAATTATGTCAGCGTCTCAATGTCAATGCAAAGAGCGTACACAGAGTGGAGACATACACAGGATGAAAGCTATTCACGCAAATCCTGCCTCTCTCACTTGTTCTGAGTGCAATAGCTTGACAACCGCACCGCCAGCATCGGAATCTATTTCAGCAGAGGGTTTTTTTGTCAACAGACAAAATGGCCCCACTCATATAATATCGGCCCCCGCTAAAAGGCCACGCTGGCCTCCCTGGCCCCTGCCCGCCTCTCATTGGCTGTGGAGATTCACCGGGGCCGACAACAACACTCGCTAATCCCCTCGTGTCGCGGCGCTAGGCTTGCCACGGGGGTCAGGCGAGACGATAGAGACGATAGGATCGGCCAAGGAGAAAGGTCGGAGGTGAACCATTTCAAAGACAGATCCTTTGATTGGGTATAGCCCGAGCAAGAGCGGAGCAAAAGCACTCTCACCCGCTTTCACAAGACGTTTGGATGAGTCCTTTTGAAATTACCATAGAAGAAAGATTTTGGTTTTTATTCCTTCACAGGTTTACATGCATAGCCGAGAGTATCTTTTTGGATGTTGCTCGCTTTGCAAGCACTTATGATTTGATTATCCGACTAATGCTAATTAAAAGAATGTAACATCAAACAAATGGGCAGGATGCAACATAAAGAACTGCCCCCCATAAAGGTGATGAAGAGACGCCAGCTTACGCTGCAAAACAGACATACGCTTGGGCATGTTGTTATGAAAGCGTTTTGGCTTGTGTAGCATGGGAAAACAGAACAGAAATACACTGGCAACCGCCCACATATTGAAGGTGCCCCACGAGGCTTGGTACATGTGTAGTCAGTTGCCTAAGTGAAGGCAAGGGCAGGCGCTAAGACCGATGACATTGAGAGAGAAAAAACGCGCCATTAATTCAGCCATGAATTCTCCGTCCGGGATTGTCAGGGAGGGAGCTAGCGCCCGCTCAACGCCGCTCGCTAATAGCTGTGTTTTAAAGACACATAATCACTCCACCGCAAGGGCAACGCAGGGGAGACAAAAAACACACTCCGGGCAATGGAAAGCAGAGCAGTTTGATGAGCGCTTATTGAAAGCGGGCCGATGTTTCAACGTTTAAAAAACAGACCACAAGCCCCGGACGGCGTGTGCAGCTTCCTGCAGGCGATGTATGGTAATGTGTGGTAATATCACGGATTACCATTCGGCGGGTACGCCGACCTGAGTGGTATCTGCAAGCATTGGCCAGGGCTAATCCTAGCCTGTATTTCCCCCATTAGCATGGAGCCCCCGTATGAGTGAATGCATTTCCCACGATGCACCAGTTACTGTATTTACATATGAGGCCCCCAGGTTCCTATCTGATGGAGGAGGGAGGGGGGGGGGGGGTGCGCAGGCTAACGACGGCGCAGGCTAATCCCCGAGATGCGGCTGGGTGGGTCTCAGCCCCCGGGAGAGAGGCACTTGTCGAGGGAGAGGGAGACAGGGAGACAGGGAGAGGGGAGCTACTTAAAGCAGCCCATTGTCCCTCCCCCAAGGGAGTAGATTAACTATTTTAAAGCAAAGGTGACGTACAGCGCTGGCGCCGCGCCGCAGAGTCCGAGAGGCGCGCTCCGGCAGACACAGGCTAACTCCTCCCGGCGCTCTCTCTCTCTCTCTCTCTCTCTCTCTCTCTGATTTGTTTGGGCCCTGAGACTGCCTCCCTCGCTCCCTCGCTCGCTCGCACTCTATCTCGCTCGCTCTTTTATGCCCCTCTGCCTCCTCCTCTGCTGTAAGGGAAGCTGGCGACGGGATGGAGAGAGGGAGAGAGAGAGGGGAGTACTCTCTCCCTCTCTTTTTCTCCCTCTCCCTCTTTCTTTCTCTCTCTGTCTCCCTCTCTCACTCTCTTTCTCTCTCACTCTGCTCTTTCCCTCCTCTCCCTCCCCCTTTCTTTCCCTCTGTCCCTCTCTCGTTTTCTTTCTCTCTTCCTCCTCTGCCTCTCTCTTTCCCTCTCCCTCTCTCCCTCTCTCCCTCTCGCCCACATTCCCTCACACTGGGTTTTTCGCTCACCCTACTCTTTTCAGCCAATGGGAGCGTCAGGGGTGCTGACACAAGCCCATTGAGCGAGAGAGAGAGGGGAGAGAGAGAGAGAGAGAGAGAGAGAGAGAGAGGGGTTCCTCTGCCCTCGGTCACAGTGGTGTTTATGGGCGGCGGGGCCCGGAGCGGAGGGGGACCGCGGTGGCGGCGGTGGCGGCGGTGGCGGCGGGCGGG
>JAOTIX010000120.1:9041679-9051766 GCA_027123715.1 Gaidropsarus macrophthalmus
CCCACCCACCAAGACACACACTCGCTCTGAAAGGATTGCTGGTTGGGAAGAATACCAACCGGAGGGCCCGAGAGAGAGAGAGAGCCACCGCGGGGGGGGGAGAGAGAGGGAGAGAGAGAGGTTGCCAGCTACCAGATGTTATTTATGCTGCTTCTGTCTCCTCTCTGAGTTTATTCGGTAATTGGTATTACTTGTTTGATTTAGTTGTCATTGTCAATACCACATACCCTGGGGCAGTACGTGTGTTAGAACGAGGAACCATTCATTAAACGTTTGCCTTCATAATGATTGCAATTTCACTGTTTGAACTCTAGAACACGCTCTTAGCCAACATAAATCATACAGACCAAAAAACGGAACATCGCAGCGAGAGCGCGCGCACGAGAGAGAGAGAGAGAGAGAGAGAGAGAGAGAGAGAGAGAGAGAGAGAGAGAGAGAGGGGTAACATAATATCATGTTCAGATATTGACCGTACATGTAACAGGATCAATGTATACAAAATCCCGCACATTTTAACTCAATAAATAATGGCAAATCTGAAGTAAACAAAGCAATAATTCGTGCATAAATCGAATGTCTATGGACCGGCTTAATAATAAAGGGTTGATTCACCATACATGCTTTTAAAATTGCTATTCTCACAGTATTTCACAGAATTTCTGCATGGCTGACTGTATATAGAGAGAATCGAACCTCTGACGTCATTTATTTCAGAACATGTAGCAGGCCATCACACATTACCGTCATGGAAGAAATCATAAAGCACAGTTGCTGAAAGATAAAAACATTGCGAAGGGCTAAATAATGGGCCCCGATGCCACACAGCGGCCCCGTGTGTTCCCACAGCATGTACACTTTCAGACGGATCCGCTTCTGCCAATTCACTTAAAAACCTTTCCCTTTATTGTTTTCATTCAATCAAATGTACAATGAGATTCAAAAGCCCCGCAGTTGCTGACATTTCGCCAGACAAATAACATTAAAGGGATTAAGGGTGAAATTGTAGCCTATCCTATCAGCGGGCAGTGGGTGCCGAAACGCGGTGCTCGCCATAACTGTTTTGAGCAGCGAAATGAATGAAAAACCTTTATTGTACACCTCGATTAATAAAGAGAGCCTTCATTATTTGACTGGGATATAACTTAAAAGCGATGGAAACATCGGAGCCTGTGTGTGTGCACTTGCCGTCCACAAGATTAGAGAACATAAGCCTAGGGGCTGGAGAACGCGTGTTGTAGGGCTATACGCGTTCCCAAAGTTAGAAGTAAACAAAGGATCATTACCTGCGGTTCATGGGTGGTTGTTCGTGTAGTAGTAGTAGTTCTGGTGGTGTGTGTCTGTCAGTAATCCATGAGGAGTCCAGACACACTGCCCCCTTTTCAAAATAACAAGACGCGCGCTATACTTTTCTCTCAAGGCTGCCTCGCGCTCCTCTGGTTCACGCCGCGCGCAAATCACACCTCTTCAAATCGAAATATCCATCTGAAAAATCCGGACTAGGAAGATAACCCCCCGTGGTACCATTTAAACTCCCCTCAGGGTCAGAAAAATCCCGAACCTTTAGTTGAGTAGCTACGGAGCGCAGTCACTTCCACACGGAGAGCCCACGGTCATCCTATTTGGAGACGAAGCTTCTTTACTAGAGACTGGACTGAAGCGGAGCAGCGCAGCGATCCCAGCTGTCATCCACCCGCTACACACACACGCGCACGCAGACTCACACGCGCGCGCGCACGCACACACTCTCTCACATAAAGGGGGAGGAGCTAAGTCTTTCCAAACGGAGCGTGCTTGGTGGAACGGGGATCTATTGTTTCAAATGGAGCCTGGCCTGGACAACTGGATTTCTATTTATACTCCGCGGCTTCGCTTTTAGGAATTAAATTCCGTGTCGAAATGAAATGAAAACGTTTAGCATACGTAGCATATATGCATAGTAGCTTTAACAATGTCTATTGATTTGATCGCTGAAAAAAAATACGAGGGGTTCATTTCCAAATACGAGGCTAATGCAATCCACGTCATTAATTGTTGTCAGCCAACCATACGTCCCAGAGACTCGCCGCTAAATGCAACCTGTCAGCGCAGATTTAGGAGACACAATGCTGATACGGGATACGGTTGGTCCGTATCCCGCATCAACGTCGCTCCTCTACTTCAGACGCCTTTTTTTCTGCGCTCTTTTCTGCGCAGTTGGCGGAATCGGAATGTGGGTGGCCAGGTTCAATATTGTCCCTTTTCCCAGGACTTGCCCATCCTTCCTCGGGCTCCCTGCTGGCCTGTCTGGGGGAGGCGGCCAGAAAAGTCCCATGATGATAAACAGGACAGCAACATTATATAACAAAAAAACTTGTTTTTCTCGGTAAGCTTCCTGATTAGTTTATGCGGTCTGAAGATACCATTGTCTGTTTTCAACCAGAGGACACGACTTTAATTAGGCTACTGTGTGTGTGTGTGTGTGTGTGTGTGTGTGTGTGTGTGTGTGTGTGTGTGTGTGTTTATTATATCTGTATTTGTGTGACTTGTTGCCTACTCACTGGCCGTCAGCAGCCTCTTTGTCCTGTTTGGTTATTTCAACAGACTTGCAACATGGTCCTTAACATGCTTTAAAACAACAACACATGCATTATGCGATTGGATGTATCGCACAGGACGAAACGTCCATTTTAACATTGTTGTGATGACTCCCATGAATCATAAATCATTAAGCATCTACTATTACATTTTAGCATACATTTCCCCATCAGTCAGCGAATCCAAGTTCACCTTTCGCTATTTCCTCGGGCGATGGTTGCATGGGCGTTGTAAACATCAGTCTCAGGGAGCAGGACTTCCTAAAAGGCTAGCGCAGAGGCTCATGTATCTGCTATATATGGCAGCAAGCATAACAAACCGCGCACAGACGTAACCTTCCTACGCACTAGGCTCTCGCAACCACCCGCCATCTTTTTTTATTTTATTTCTCCCTGAAGTTTAGTTGTGGGAAGCAGGCACTTGACTCGGTGCACCTAACAGGGCGAACCCACATACACACACACACACACACACACACAGACACACACACTATTAGCTCACGCTCATATTACATGTTCATATCCGTGCCTATCTTGCCAGGCAGCCAAAGCATTCCCAGGTGTAATTTGGTGCCGCGCTCGTGTTTGAAGAGATGGCAGTTGATGTAGGCCAAGCTCTGCATCCCCATCTGGGACAGACCGCAGCATGCACAGATGACTCATCAGGGGCTCACTTAGGCTCCCTGTCCAAGTGCTGTCATCTTCCCCCCCCAGCAGACCGCCCCGGTGGTCCCCTCGTTCCCCGGTCCACCTGTCCTCCTTTTGTTTCCCTCCCGCTCTCCTGTCAGCCCCTCCTCCTCCTCCTCCGCCTCTCCCCCATGTCCTCCGTCCCTCCTCCTCTCCTCCTCCCCCCCCCACCGCTCTCCTCCTCCTCTCCTCTGCTTTTCCTGTGATACTGACATTATTTTCCTCCTCTCCTCCTGTAATCCCCTCCTCTCCACTCCTCTCTCTCCTCCTCCTCTCCTGCTGTCCTCTCCTCCTCCCTCTCCTCTCTCACCTGTACTCCTCTCATTCTCTCCTGCTGTCCTCTCCTCTCTCTCCTCCTCTCCTCCTCCCTTCTCCTCTCTCTCCAGCTCTCCTCTCCTCCTCTCTCACCTCCTCTCCTCTCATCCTCTCCTGCTGTCCTCCCCTCCTCTCCTCTCCTCCTCCCACCTTCTCTCCCCCTGGCTCTCCGCTCCAGCTCCCTAACACCTCACATAGAACTCTCTCCCAGGTCCTGCGTCGTCCGTCTCAGTGGCAGCTACACAGCTCCTCTCCCTCCTCTGATTGGTGCACAGGTGTGGGGGGTGGGGGCGGCATCATCTACCACGTCTCCCCCTGTGTCGGGGGTGCAGAGGTATGGGCATAGAGCCCGGCGAGCCCCCCCCCCCCCCCGCCTCCACCGCAACTCCAGAGGCGTTCAGCCTGACACCCCACCTCGCTGCGTCTGCTCTCCGCGGCGCGTCTGCGTTTAAGACGCCTCGCGCCGTCGCAGGTTGCCTTCCTACACCTGAGAGTGTGACAGTGGGGACATGTACACAGTGGCACATAACACGCAAGGCCACATACATTTATAATGGCTTCTGTCGCTGGCTCTCATAAACAAACACGCACACACACGCACGCACGCAACAGCGCCCACACACGCACAAGGGAACAAACGGGCGAGTTATAGCCCGGTGCACAGCGAGTAACAGAAAATTGTAGGTGATGATATAAAAGACACACGCGCGCAGTCGAAGCGCACACATAAACACACACTGATGGGACACGGCCTTGGCTCCCACCGCCCACCTGGAGTGCTGTGGACTTTTGTTGCTCGTGTAAATCCTGATGCGCTGGGTGGGACGCCAGCGCGAGCGGTGTGATTTAGAGGCAGGGAGACAGCGCGTTATTTGTGAGAGGAACAGTCAGATCCACCACTGCCAGCCAGAGAGCCCTCATAATGCCTGACATTCACCTGTGGGGCGCGCCGGCAGCCCGGGAAAGTAAAAGTGCTCGTTTTCACTTGTTCCGGAGGCTTCTAGTATTCTTCACAGCCGCCCTCCCACTCGTAAAGGCAGTGGTATCGGGAGCACCTTCCATTCCATTCCCAAGTGTTCTCACCGTGAATCGTACACTCTGTTTAACTGTTTTTCTGCATGGTTCGGCCTCCTCTTTCACATGAATTGCTAGTTTGAGTATTATCAACAGAGGGAATAATGTGAATGTTTAATTAAACACAAATGACCCGCTCCAGTATGATGTTTTTATTTGATAACGAGGTAGGTGTCTATTATGTGCGTTTTCAGTCAAATAAAATTTAGCCCATTGTTTTTCGTAGTGACTCCAAACTATCAGTTAAAAGTCTGTGATGGGGCATCAAACCCACGGCCTTGTGGATTATCAGCCCCAAACTCCACTCTGTCTCTGTCGTCCCCCTGGAACCAAGGAACTACTCAGAAGGCAATTACAGAATCCGTAGCGTTGAAGTGGTAAACAATGATGAAGTGAACACTATCAAGGGAAATAACATATCTGCATTCCATCTCTGAGGAGTTTTATTTGGTGCAGCAATTTATCCATGAAAATGGGGCAATCGATAAAGTGTGTTTTGCATTCAGGGTGCATAATATGCTGCGCTTGCTGCGTCAGGATTGATGTGCACTTGTTTATAACGTTGGCGCCAACATTTCTGAGGCTGAAGTTTAATGGAAACCACAGCTGGGTGGATCACATGAGTTTGACAGCAACTTCACCATTACCGATATCATGTGCTGAAAATGGGGAAGGGGGAATGTACAGCATGATGCAAATAATTAACAGTAACTTCTCCATTATTTATTTAAATTGGAATAGCAGTGAGTATCCATTTGTGACCGGTATTCAGTATGCTATGTAGAGTCCGCTGTATTATACTAATCTATACCTACCCAAGCTTATTCACTTAAAATACTTCAGGCAGTGTAATTTTTCAGCTTTATTGTTTTTGGAGATAAATCTCATAATGAAAGTTTAAAAAATTGCATTATCATAATGATATTGCCTATAGGAAGCTGGTGTACATTGATGTATAACCTATTCAACTTTTTTTATTGATGAAGAGACTTCTTGTATTGAAAATAAATAATATTCAGAAGTGAAGGCTTTCCTTTTGAGTAGAATTAAACGATGACTCATGGGCACGCAAAGACACCAGCGCAACCACACACACACACACACACACACACACACACACACACACACACACACACACACACACACACATGTATGAGCTGTATAATTTGACGTAACAAAACTGTCAGAGGGTGATCATTGTGTGACCTATTTATGCATTCCGGAAGATTTCTCACCCAGGACTGCACCAACACTTTTTTGCTTGTCAACAAGGTGCACAAACTGGTCCACAGATACACACGCACATGCAGACATGCATGTGCGCGCGCACACACACACACACACACACACACACACACACACACACACACACACACACACTCTCTCAGAAACAACACACTCTTACAAGTGTATCTGTTGGTGCTCTGTATTATTGAATAACATTTGAACATTGAGTCATTTCCTTCCGGGGGCAGGCAAGAGTTATTCAGCGCCAACAGGGAAAGGATTCTCATTCTTTAGCACCCCTCTTCCCTCGCAAGCGACGCTTTGCAATATTTTAATTGGTCTCCGGGAACATCGTTGGTGTACTGCGCTTCTTTCATCAAGCGGAGCAGTAGGTGATGGTATCAAAAACATTTTGTCGATTGATTCGTACTTTGGATATGGCAGCGACCTTTGTGGTATTTATCATGATTACTACACATGGACATTTGGTTCAGCATCTCCACTTTCATCAGTCTTAACTTACCTTTTCCTGAACTTGGCTGCGTGAAGAAAACACTGATTTCAGAGGAAGCAGTCGTTATTGCACAACAGAGGAAAACGCAACAGAGGTATGGTAGCACTATGGAGACAGTACAAGCACACACACACACACACACACATGTGCGCACACGCACCACACACAAGCACACACACATCTGGATGTCACTTCCGACATCACCCATCTTGTTATGTATCCACTTTGCAGGTCTCCCATGAAAACCATGAATATGTGAGTATATCTGCTTGATAGTCCGGTCCAACTAGGCATGTCAGTTCAAGAGTGTAGATTTTGCAATGGATTTCTATTATTTTCTCTCTCCCTCACTCTCTCTCCCTCTCTCTCTTTCTTGCTCAAACACTTTCTCGCTCTCTGAAACGTGCTGACGTCGACCAAAGAATAAATAGGTTGTGTGTAAGGTCAGAGGTAAGGATTAGGTAATGCTTCAATTCAGGAGTGGTTTTACATCTGATGTCTTACACTATTGGCAGCGCTAAATATGTATAATTACCCTCCTGTGTAATTACTAGACTGCCTATTGTTAGAAGTATACTCTGTAACATAGACATTATTGTCCATATGCTATTATTACACTGCTATTACTGGCTTGGCCGACTCTCCCATGGACCGCATATAACTATGACCGTGTGTTGCCTTTATAGGGTCGTTTGGCGTGTACAGTAAATGGGCACCGCTTTGGGCTTCTGGAAGCTAAAGCCTGGACGCTAGCTGGTAGAGCTAGCTTCCTGGATGCTAGCCGGTAGAGCTAGCTTCCAGGAGCTAGCCAGTCTTTTATATCCGTCCTCTGTGGTCTGACAGAGAACCGCTCTAATGACAACTGATGACGGTCCCTCCTGACACAGAACCCCAGGGTGCGCTAAAACACCCCTGCTCATCTATTTTTCAACCCGTGGCATCTCTGAGTCCTGCTCCTCCTCCTCCTCCTCCCCCCCACCCTTCAGGACCACCACCAACCGGCCCCACCCACGTCGTTCTTCCTCTGTATCTCGTGAAATATGGGATGGTGTTCCTACGCCCGCGAAGCTGCAGACTGCTACATATTTTATCATCTGTGTTGTCTGAGTGATTCATTCCAGTGATTCATTCAATCACTCATTCATTCACTCTGGTGTCGCCGTTGCCCCCGTGTTTCCCGCATTATTCACCCATACAGGCAAATTATCAACGATCAAAGGCGTATGGGTCTGACGTTTTTGGCCCGCATCACCGACCACGGAGGGTCGGCCCTTCGTACCTTTTGACTCTCTGATTCAGCCGCGAGGAGCCACGTGTGAAGAGGAAGATTGCGAGAGGCCGTCAGCATCCCCCCCTCTGCGTCCTCCCCTCGATTCTGTTTTTGTCGCTCGTGTCATGCAAATGGATAAGCATGAAAGCAATTTCCTATGGCGGCTCCGGAGTGATATTGCACGGTGTCGTTAGGGAACGGGCGCCATAACGACAGACCCCGCTTTGTGTTCGTCGCAGACAGACCTTGGCTTTGAGCACCTAAATGATTGATAGGCGAGATGAAAGTGAATGTAGGTCACCGTGGGTAAGGGGTCTCCAGCAGCAACATTAATCAGACAGGGGTATTAAGCACACATCATGGAGGATAATGGGCCCACCAGCCCTATTACAGGTATATGCAACTGTCACAACACCACAATTTGTCTCCATAGTCACGGGATAATGGGGATGTTATTCAACTGGTTGGTTCATTGATAATTTGGTGTTGAGCCCAACAGGATCCAATGCAAATGTTTTGAATCAATGTTTTGATGAGCGCTCAGATGAAATACGTTGACCCACTTATGAGATATGGTATTATCATAATTATTTTTGTCATAGTGCCACGGTGGACACATGATTGCCTTTTCATCAAACAGCAATTCAAACTCATGAATGGGATGTGCAGTAACATAACTGTTGTAGTAGAATACACATTTTAGTACAGGCCTTTATGAGGTTGGTATTTTCTTTAATGACCCACTCTACCTCAAAGCTTGTTTTACCTTGTGATCATATTTAATTTTAGTGTTCCTGTTTACATTTTACAAACCTGCGCTCAAACTGATTTCAAAAGACTTCCCGGGAGAGGAAAAAAAACCACACAATGCAGAGAAGTATCTTTCATGTGCAGTCTACCTTACAGACTTGGTATCAGATGTTTGAGAGAGCATTGTTCTGGATGTCTGCTCTCTGATCTCCATTTAAATCATGCTAAAATATTCCCTTCCTCTCGTTATGCCGGCCCACTCTGTATTTCCACAGACAGACGAAGTTCAGCAGGACAAAGAAAAAATGCTCAGGCGTCAGATGTTGGTGTATAACCAGAGTAAACGAAGGCAGCACCTGTGGACACGCACCTAGCATGGGATACCTGCGAGTGAAGCCACATTGAGCAATGCAGAGGAAAGCAGATTCGAAATTGCAGTTCAGAAACAGTATTGTAGTAAATTAATGAATTCATAAAAAAGGGGTGAGAGATTTCCACATTCAAGTGCTTTGAGTTCTGCCGAATATTTGCACCTATTGACTATACAATTAGTTTGAGATTTGAAGTAAATAGCTTGCTAAATGAAGTCATTAAAACACTGTGCCAATGTCTACAAAAACAAATTCCATACATTATTCCATTACAGAATCCAATGTTGTGTACTGTAAAATATTCATGAAGGCATAACATCTATATTGCATTACTACTTGCCCCAGATTTAAGATGTTTTTGGCACAGATTAGTCTGTCTCCCAGCCACGGGGAACACAACCAGTCCTCTCTTATCCATTTGCAAAAAAAAAACCCTTCCCACCAGAGATTGTTTTCCGAAAGTGCTAGTTGGCTCCCTTCCTCAGTGTGAAACACAGAAGTGGCTCTGCCACTCTAGGATCGCAGTACTTACAGATCAGCTGTGGAATCCACAGAAAGAAGAATAAGAAAGCTCTACTCTCTGTCTTTGTGAGAGAGCAAGCGAGAGAAAGAGAGAGAGAGAAAGAGAGAGAGAGAGAGAGAAACAGAGAGACAGAGAATAGAAACAGAGAGACAGAGAATAGGACGTAGATCTTGAATAAAGAAATCACCCACAAAAAGTTGACAGGCAAGGAGAAGACAATTGAAGAACAGATGGACCAGAAGACTAAGAGAAAAGGTACGAATAAAGACGCACAATGTCCGAAACGGAGAAAACAGAAGGAAGGGGTCAGATAATACGTAAAAGAGAAAGAGGCCACGGTGGGGGGGGGGGGCAAAGAGTGACGAGGGAGGAGGGAAAGTTCCGGAGTCAGCACACTGGGAGGACGGCAGGTGATGGGGGGATAATGACAAGTGGGCGGAGTCCTCTCGACCCCTGCCGACCTCCCTGACGCGGCTGCTGGGAAGCGTTGAAGGAAATGGGCGCAGCGACGGCCCTAATGTGATGGGATATCCTGCCGCCCGCCTGCCCGCTAACCTCCCTCTTCCTCCTGCGTCGTACACACGCACGCGCGCACCCGCAAGAGTGTTCTCACGCACACACACAAACGGTGAGGATGGAGACCGGAGGACGTAGACTCAGCAACACACGAGCACAGATGGGGCGGGGGGGGGGGGGGCACAGGTGCTGGCAGGGGGCCCAGGGCGAACCCACACACACACAAACACACATACACACCCCCCCCCGGTCCACCAACAGACCCGG
>JAOTIX010000120.1:9140222-9150433 GCA_027123715.1 Gaidropsarus macrophthalmus
CCCCCCCCCCCCCCCCGGCCGCCGCCCCCCCCCCCCCCCCCCGCCCCCCCCCCCCCCCCCCCCCCCGCCCCCCCCCACTGCATGTGCCGTGGCCTGCGCACAGGAAGGGTCTTGCTTGTTGTGGTGCGCAAACTCATCCAGGAACTGGTGACGCAACCTTTCGACATGCCAAGAGCCCTCCCCCGGCATGACGTGAGCGCTTGTCCAGATATGTCGGCCGATAATTTCGGCCCGAAAAACTGGAGTAAATGTGAAACGCGCCCTGGTAGGGATAGCCCGGTCTCGTCTGCACGTTTTGTTTGTTTTTTGGGTCTCTCGCTGCCGCCGCGCAACGTTGCCTCGAGGAGGGGAGAAGGGCCGATTTGTGGGGAGATAAGACCGCATTTCGCGCCGTGTTTGGGCCACACGACCGAGCGTACCAACGCCTCGCCATGAATACGGGAGCGGTTTTGGGTGATCTGTGGGACCACAGTACGTGAGCGACACCGCGCTTACCCCCTTCGCCACCCACCCGTCCATACGTGCGCTGTCACACACGCAAACATGGAGCGGCATAGACCACAAAACACACACACAGACGCGCACGCACGCACACACATTGCTACTTCCCTTGGTTAGCATAGAGCGTTCTCTGCCGCACTGGACGGAACACTGAATGGTATGTAGGAACACGTTGACCTTCTCCATGTTGTTTGCCGTGGGCTTTAGCCCTCGCCGTAGCTCTTTCACCCTGGAACATTCTCTCGTCTGCTCGTTGAAGGACGGTAGATAGGCAGAAAGTCTAACTGTCTGGCTGCCGCACAATCTTAAATAAGCTATGGTGCCAAGGAAAACGTCATCTTTGTGGTTCAGACGTTCTTTCAAACCGTGTCTTGAGGAAAGTGTTTCCTGTGGGGAATAGTGTTATCTGCTTTCTGTTGTTCATAACTTTTTAATTCATAAAAGACTGTACAACCAGGGGAGTAAGGCACACTTGTACAATGGTGTCACGCAAAGTCATGCGAAAACCACACTTTCTTTCAAAAGAAATGTCAACAAGTGTCAAATATGCAACGTGTATACGTGTTCCAAACTAGGGTTAAAGCGATCTTAATGGGTGTTAAACACGGCCTCCAAGCCTTGCTGCTTGGGGGCTGCTGATGAAGCCCTGTAATCAACCAATCTGCATATGCATCATAAACTCAGGTCTTGCATCAGCCTCCTTTTTCCGTCCCGTCTTTGTGAGCGTTTCCGTCCTTCGACCCATCCTCCATAACTTAAGCTGGAGTCCAGTGGTTGAGGGAACGTTCAGAATGTTCAGAAAGAGAATATGATAGACAGGGGGACGCTATTAGACATTGACAAGCTCCCCTCTGGTTTTGCCAGCAACACAGCTCTAAGTGTTAAGTGATAAGATAAGATCAACTTTATTAATCCCTGAGGGTATATTCCGTTGTCATAGCAGCAGTACAAATATGATCAGAAATGCAATTTGCTGAGGGCAAATCTTGATATTACGAAACTGGGCAGCGGTGTTCAAATTAGTGTCATAATGATGATTCTTTGGAATTTTTGCTGTAATTTTTACAAAAATGTGCTGTTTTTTTTTTACCAAAGTAGTTTCTACTCAAGGAAGGTTTTTAGTGGAGGACAACCCTAGAGGTGTTGTTCCCTTGCGGTGTTAACTTCCCTGTGTCCGATTGGACGTCTGGTTGACAAACAATGGGGACCTATTGACGGAAGCAAAGATGGTCTGGTTGGTGAGGCGACGCGTGTGGTGCACTGTTGTAAAAATGAAACCACTCCGGGATGGGGCACGAGTCAGCAGTTGTGTGTACACAGGAGCAACGGTCGGCTGTTTCAGTTGTATGTTTGTGGTGAAGAGTACCCAAATGACAACCAGTGCTGGCATGTTGCAGAACCACAGATTCAAGACGGCTCAAATGAAATGAATGTCTGAGCTTCCGGGCAGTTTTTCTGTAAAAACGGGGGGTATGAATGTGAAGACTATGAGCCACTCCACATGTTCAACACACGAACATAATGCGTGCAGGTGGGCTGGCAGGCAGTGTGCTCTATTGAGAAATACTCATAGCGTATTTCCTCAATCGGCTTCTAATTCAGTGACTGAGTCTTCACAGCAGAGGCACTTCCTTCCCAACTAGCAGCGGTGGTAGATATAGAAGCTTTATTTTTGTATACTGTATATAGAAGCGGAGCATTCCGTACATGCTGGTGTTAGTAATACCCTTACTATCAATAAATGACTACACTGTACAAGCTACTGCAGCTTTTGTAACAGCGCACTGACTCACTAGTTACTCCATGACAAATACAATAGAAAACCTAACAAATTCTGTAAACACATTCACTTTTCACTGCTAGGTCTCGTCATGTTTTTACGGGGATGGGACAGCCATGTATGTATTTCTCCTGGCTAATGTTATGAGTTGAATTTGGTTCCTCTGTAACACCCTGTCTCTCTGTCGCCAGTGATTCTCAGACGGTCTGGTTACTGCAATGAATGGTAACACTGTCCATCCAGCCAACACCACCACCACCACCACACCGGGGGGAGGGGAAGGCGGAGGCCCGAGCCTGGCGGCACCCCCTAGGGGCTGGAGGGAGTTTTGCGAGCTGCACGCCATAGCAACCGCGCGGGAGCTGGCCAGACACTACCGCAGCTTCGCCAGAGAGCGCCCCCCGCTGGCCCCGATCACACCGGAGAACTTCTGCAAGCAGTACACCCAACTCTTCCAGCAGCACTTCGGCTACGAGCTCGGCAAGGATGGAGCCGCCCTCTACCCCGCCGCGTGTTGCCCCACGTCCGCCGAGAGCAGCTCCCCCACCGCTCCGGCGGGCACACCCCTCCCTTCCCCATCGCAGGCTGTGATCGGCTGCCGCCCGGCAAACACCGGCATTAACTTCTCCGGCGCCCTGGACTACCGGGAGGCCTGCAGACGGCTGAGCGGTGGCACGTCGTTGTTCGCCGTTCCACCGAAGGCCGAGGCTCACGTGCCCCGTGAGCAGGAACAGCCCCTGCGCTGTGCCGCGGCCAACCCCGTGTCAGGGAACCCGGTGGCTCTCCGGGGTCAGCCGCGTCATGTGGGCGGCGGTGGTGGTGGCGGCGGTCCAGGGCTTGTTCGCAGCCACAGCAGCGAGGGTATCTCTGGGGCCGAGTTTTGCCAGGCAACCGAACGGTACTCTTGTGACGCCACGGTCTCCGTGCACCCGGAGGTCACGCACTTCGCGGTGCGCCACATCCGACAGAGCGTGAGCCGGTTCTTCAGGAGCCGCCCTCTCTCCCTGGCGCCTCAGCCCTGCCCCTCCCCGCGCCACCCCGTCGACGCCAACGCCGGCGGCCGGTCGGGAGGCGTTTCCTCGGCGGCGGCGGAGGAGGAGACCCCTCTGTTGGCCACCTCTCCCACCACCTCCTCCTCCTCCTCGTCCTCCTCCTGCTCCAACCCCGAGGCCCCGCCCCCGAACAGCGCGCTGCTCAGGTCCACAGGTGGGCGCGCCACTCAGTTCTTCAATCGCTTCCGCTGGAGTCGCAGCGGGAGGCAGAGGCGCGCGGAGGTGAGCAGCTGCTGCAAGGAGGGTCAGCTGAGGTACCTGCTGGTGGAGGACAACATCACGGACGCGCCGCCCCTCTGGCAGCGCTGCCGCCTGCTGGTCAGGAGGACCAGGGACACAAGCGGAGGCGGCGCAGACGGACTGGAGCATTACCAGCTGGAGCTTTACGATCCTCCCAAGGTATGAGACAGATTGTTCTGTTCATTCTGCAAGCTTTATGGCAAAACTAACCCGGCATTGTGCCTTGAGCCTTGCTCGTTTGATCCTCCTGTTAGTCCTTGAGCGACACACCTAGTTTCTTACTGCTGCTTCTGATGCGCTGGTTGTCACAATTGGTGAATGTGGGGCGTTGCATTTGTGAAGCGCTTTTCAGATACTGTCCGTTCATGCCTAAATTCATTTATAGTTTTGTTCGATTTTCTTCCCACTAAGCAAGATGTACCTTCCTTATTTGAGTTGGTATTTGAGTATTCCTCCTCTACTTCAATCTTAAATATTTATTCATGCAAATTCACAATGGCTTCTGCACTGTGCCAGTCACATCGAAACACAAGCACACACACACACTCGCGTCACTAACACACACACACACACACACACACACACACACACACACATAGACACACACACACACACACACACATTTCCTGTTTCCAGCTTTAAGTCTCAGGGGAACCCCCCTCCTTCAAGCAATCTCGCATTTCTCTCAACTGTTTTGTTTCAGCTATTCATTTCTTCACATTGTTGTGATTATACAGTAGTAGGCCGTATGAGCAGGAAAGTGCCAAAAGGTGGTCCAACCGGCCTCGGCGTGGGAGAGCAACCGTTATTACCATGCAGTATCTTTGCGCTTTGAAACCCTTATTCATTTCTTCTACTAGCACTGCACCACATGCACTATTGTCTTTCACTACGCGATATTAGTGTCGCATACAACTCATCTAGCAACAGCTATGAGTCAAACTGAACTTACCAAAATTGTAATTCTCATTCATAAACAATTGAACTGAACTGACATTCAGATTCTGCATGTCGTATCTGTGAGGACATTTGACATCCATGTTGACGAATAACTAAGGTTGTAAAAGGTTGAAGTCAACTGCGAATTTTAACATTTCTTCGTATTGGCAACTTGTGGTCAAGTAGTTGTGATAATCTGCGAGACGGAATATGCTGTGTATGTGCCTCCTACGCAGTTTCCTGTTTGTTTGGAGGAAACCTCAACATTTAAAAAACGTCCACAGTAGACAGCACGCCGAATATTACTGCCCAGGAGAGCAGCTGAAACGGAATGTATGCACATTCACTTGATTTGTCCTTGGCTAATGTGTATTTGTGCAGGTGTGAAAGTGTGTTTCTGTGTGACTGAATGTGTGTGTGTGTGTGTTTGTGTATTTGTGTGTGTGCTGGGGGTGGGGAGCTCCTCTCAGAATCAGAGCGTTGTTTTTTTGTCATTACGGCTGACTGTCTGGAATCGTTTCGCCTTTCGAACAACCCACGGCCATGACACGACGAGGTCCGCGCTTGCTTGCGAGTTCCTGCGAGGGAGTCACTGCTCGCAGCGCAGCGGCGCCAGATGCGGAGTGTTCCAGACCCACCCAGTCCCCCCAGATCTTTGATCCAGCAGTCCCAGATCAAATACCCCATCCAGCGGTCACCACATCCAGACACTCACAGATCCATAAGTACAGAACTCCTCCACATACAGATCTCAAAGAGCCAGGACTTACAGAACCAGGACCCACAGAGTCCATCCAGAGCTTACAGTGGTCAGACTCCCTGGCCTCCCTGGCCCCAAACCCCGTGTGCAGAGGTCGCTGGACGCACAAGTCGTGTCTCTTTAGGGTGTGTGCAAGTTTGTTTTTGGCATTATGAAAAGACCATGCCTGTGTGTGCGTGCGTGCGTGTGTGTGAGAGCGTGTGCATGTTTTTATTGGTTGGGGCCACTCTGAATGCGGCCCTATACATGTCTAATTGTGTATTTGTTTGTATGCCAGCGTGCACTGTTTAAATTTAGCAGCCCTGCACTCTTTACCCAGCTGCTGCCTTAATAATGTGTGTGGGGTAAATGAAATGATGGAGACAAGACTGTGTGTGTGTGTGTGTGTGTGTGTGTGTGTGTGCCTGCCTCATGGTTTGGAATCAGGTCTGTTGTGTTTAATAATTGCAATGTTTTTGCTAACAAAATGTCCTCATTTATATAGTGTGTGAATGCATGTGTGCGCATGTGTGTGTCTGTGTGTGGGGGAAGGGTGAGTCCAGACAGGGCAGTCTTGGCTAGTATATTGCCTTAAAAGGAAGGAGAGCAGTGGAGTAGCTTGAAGATATTCAAACATACTGTAGTCGCCCTTTCTATCTCTATGTCTCTCTCTCATTCTCTCGCTATATATTGTGCATCTTTCTCATGCAAGGTCTCTCTCACATTTGTGCACACTCTTCACCCTTGATTAAATTCAGGCTTGGTGAAATGGAAATGATTAAATCGAATTGGACGCAACAGGTTGACACAAATACAAATGGTAGGTTTCGGACCCTGTGTGAAACGTCTAATTGAACAGTACTGCATAAAAAGTAGTTTAGTTAATCCGAAAACAAACATGGATGATTTCAACTTGTTGGGTATTGAGTGGATCTGGTCTTCTAGGGTCTAGATGATCAATGCGTCACAGAACACAGCCAGATCGAGGTGGAATGGCCTGGAATATACTCCGGATAACTCTTAAGCTGGGCAGACACTACGATATTTTCAATCGTTTGACTCAGCTCCAGCTCAAACTTTACGACTAGATCGCAGGCTGTAAAAGTTCGCAAATGTTCTCACACTATACGGCCCGATAATCTGACGCGATACCCTCACGAGGGGCGACCAGGATTTCAAACAGGTTTGATTTTCTTGCGACCTAGTCGGGAGTTGATCGTGAGGTGTTATCGCCTCTCGTTACCCCGTGTACGCTACACGACGCACGGCCACACATGAACACACCGAATGTCGTTCCGATCCCAAAAATAGTCGCAGGACTGAGAAATCGGCTGAAAATCGGCTCAAAATTCGCACAGTGTCTGCCCAGCATTAGACGTATTCCAGCTACCTTCTGACTTGAAGATGCTAGGCTAGCACACACAATGAATGTGTTATCATGGTTCTTATTATTGGACATATTTAGCGAGTCAATTGAGTCAATGCTTATTTTCAGATGTAATAACACAGTCTGTGACAAAATCTTTCCTCTTATCTCTATATCACATAATTGTTCTCCTTTTCCACTCCATTGCCTGGATTTGTAATCTTATCCGACATGTTTGACAGGGCATGTTTGTTTACCTTATTCGGATAAGATGCATATAGACATTACTTTGCCGAGTTAAACTGATCTTTGCTTGTAGGTCAATAAATATTGCCTTTGTTTGTGACTATTCTTCAGTGTCTGGACAGGTAAATACATGTCCTCATTTGCACTGCATGTTAAAATAAATACGGAGAATCTCCCACTCACACTCACATGCTCACATACTCACTCACTTACATGCTCTGCCTTTCTGTCTAACTATGTTTCCTTCCGATCTCCTGTAAGCTAACATATTCATACTTTGTGTGAGTAAGTTAAGAACAAGTTCATTCATATATTTCAATTGGCTTCTCTGTCTCTCTGTCTCTCTGATGTCCACTCTTCAAACACAGGCAATGCTGCCGTGCATCGACACAACACGTCGAAATAACGTTAGGATTCGTGTCGAGCAATGCGTTTGTGCGATCAGAGGAGAAATTAAAGAGAGCGCTTTGAGGCAGATGGGTGCGCAGATCTCTGCTGCCGTAGATGGAGTCGTTAACAAGTCTATCTCTGTCTTTCATGGTGTGTGTGTGTGTGTGCGTCTGCCTCTATCTGTCTTAGATCTGTGCGTGTCTTGCTCCTTGCTCGGTCGAATCCACTTGATGTGGGTGGGTGTACTTCATGTGGGATTCATGGTTGGCCTGCCTTTCAGAGCATGTTTACGTTCCTACATGAGTTCAGACGTGACTAATCCAGCGCCATTTCTTCTTTTACCTCTTTTAAGTGTTAGGGATACCCTGAAACCTGCACTGACACCTGAAAGAACCCTGAAACCTCAGGGAAACCGTAGCTAGTGACTCGTAGCTAGCCTGAACAATGTGCAGATGTGCCCCCATTCAACCAACCGAATGTCATCCTTGAATTTAAAGTCAAAACTGGGTAGGCCCGGCCTCATATTTCTTCATGAATATTCAGACTCGTAGGCGATGTATATCGCGTTCCTTCACTCTCTCGCCCGCTGACAGCGGAGGGTTTGCAACATTGGTGGAAAATATAACTATTTTCCACAACCAAACCCCTGTGATCCATCTGTTCTGCGTTACTTGGTGTACTTGAGTCTCTCCAATGGCAACATGCAGCGTTAATTTGGGCCCTCGCTGCATACCACAACCGGGCTCGAAACACATGGGCCCAGCCGTCCATCTGGATCACAGCACGTACGCAGCAACGGACGGTTTTATATATATTTGCATAGTGCGTCGTGAGTACATGTGGCACCGATGTTACGGAAATATCAAACGTGATGGTATGGTTTCACTTTAAATCTTGATGATTCATCAGGCTCCACTACACTATACTGATTGTATTTCCTGTGTTTGTAAATCTGCACAGATAGGACGATAATGAGATTAAATGTGGCCAAACATTTCACCAACTAATCCCTGACCTTTTTCGGTTGAATTTCTACTCATAGATGTGGTTTCTTTTCACTGGAACTGACAACCCAAATGGTTTTTCATGTGTAGGGACCTGAAAATAGTCACGGGCCTGCATTTAGACCTGTGTCCCACACATATCACAGTTTTGCGGGGGATCCCAATGGAATGAAGTACTGTGTGAATGTGTAGTGTTTGAACCCAAGGGAGTGTCCTGTCAATATAAACAAAGTCCCGTTTAGACATTTTATCCCCGGTTGGATGTTTGAAAAGGTGTTAAACATAGGCGGCCTCTACTCAACCCAAGTGTGGCCTGGCTCAGAGCACATCGGACATTTTCCAACCTCAAGGTGTTCAGAAGATTTCGCGTATAGTTCGTTTGACCCGGGCTGCGCACCAGAACAAACAGGAAACACGACATGGCTCCTCGTGTCCATCGACGACATCCTCCGGTAGACCCTTCCTGTGTCACATACGCGACATGGAGTCCAACGTCCCTTGCTCTTCAAAGCGGCCTCCGACCTCACAGCATGGTACTTGGATTTTAAATATAGCCATGGCCCCTGAGCAGAGGCCACAGCGCCACTTGGTTTCAAAGCCGTGCGGTAGCAACACACACAACTTGGGTTTTTTTTCATCCGGCGTTCAAAGAGGAGTCGAATACGTGCAAGAGATTGTTGATCTGTTTCATCGCAGGCCTCTGTGCGTGGAGCCAAGACTAACCTTAATGACAGCAGCACGTATTCTGCTATTTTTTTACCCTCCCTTTCAAGGAAGCTGATTTCCTGATTTAGCTTGGATTAGCGAGAAAGTGCAGACATTCTTTTCCTCGTTTTGACAAGTCGTTTTTTGAATTGATCAGAATTTGCTGTTCGCTCTCGGTAGGCTCTCTGGTCCCACTCGAACCGAAGTGTGGTCTGATGGCACAAATCCTAAATAAATGACTGCAAAGCTTCTGTCCTGAACGCCAAAGTTTCCCTGTTTCTAACATGTCAGACCCTGCACCCTGGTTTACAATTGTGCAACCCATTTCTATACATGTATATCTTTGTTATTATTCCTCTTGTGGTGCATTTCAGTGTGTTTATGTTTTACTGTGACATACAGAGGGGATGGGAGCCACCTCAGAGGAAGGGAAGTGGTTAGACTCATATGGACAAAATGTTCTCTGCAGATCTTCACTCAGCGTACATCTTTGTTCATATACGTTCCACCCAGCACATATGCATCGCATACTGTGAATGCAAATACATGCTCAACCCTGCTTCATTTCCGAAGTGTGTGTGTGTGTGTGTGTGTGTGTGTGTGTGTGTGTGTGTGTGTGTGTTTCGGTTAAACCTATAACCACATTTCTATTGCACCTGACCTTGCCTGGCAGCCTGTGGAAAGCCCCAGAAAGAAAGTGATCTTTACATTCACAACTCTCTCCTTCCTGTGACTCTCTCTCTGTAACATTACACTCGTTACATGACATATATTGCTCTATGATAGATAACTCACTATACAACATTTTACTCTGTCGTACATTACTCTCTGTATTACATAATACTTCACCAGCACCGGCCCCTGCATCCTCTTGAGGCCTTCACAGAATCCTTTTCAGTGTGGTGGTGCGGAGGTGTGTGTGAGGTGTCACCACCCGGGTGTGTGCGTGATGGTGCTGATGTCCGTGTCTGACCGTTGGTTCCATGATTCCATTGATTCCAGGTGAAGCAGAAATGCTCTCCTACAATGGTTTGAAGATATAGCCTGACAACAAATAGCGCTTGGCGTCTATACATTTGTCCGCCGTCTGCAGCTTGTAGCAATCACAGCATCTGGGTTTCATAATACTGTTGCGTCTGTGCTACACAATCACTCAAGTGTTGACTACATTCTATTACAGTTTTTCTCTATTGCTTAAACACATTTCACGATACTGCCCTCACTTTTCACAAAACTCTAAACACAAAAC
>JAOTIX010000120.1:9172493-9188774 GCA_027123715.1 Gaidropsarus macrophthalmus
GCCCCCCCCCGCCCCCCTCCCCGACATACACCGAGGGTGAACTCGGTCTCCAGTGAGCCATGCATCGGTGGTGAGCCGTTCCCATTGGTTAGGAGTGCAGGGTGACAGCTGGACACTATGGTAATGGTGCGCTCTGTAGCTAGGATGCAGATGAAAAAGGACAAAAGGAATAAATAAAAAAGGGGGTTGCCGGTGAGAGGTTTGGCCGACCAACATCCGGACGGGCGTGACGTCGCAAGGCAAGCAAGGCAACGGGTCGACGCTGATTCCGTTCGGAGGAAGACGAAGGAGAAAAATTAAAAGATGTAAATACAAATCTTAAGGAAATTTCACAAACCTTCCAGATTATGCTTTTCTAATGGAGAGAGACAGAGAGAGAGAGAGAGAGAGATGAGGAAGAGAGGGAGAAAAAAGAACCAGTCTTTAGTTGAGACACCCATGTTGCTCATTGAGGAATTGACTGACGATCGGATCACCAGGTGGGCCCTGAAAGACGCTGGGTGCTCCCTGCAGCCCGCCGTCACCTTCAGTCTGCTGCTTCTCAGGCCCTTTTCAAATGGACCGGTTATCGAATGTTCCCCTACACACACACACGCGCCCACAGCGGCCTTCTCAAGGAAAGCCTTTTTCATTTTCCATTCACTGACGTGCTGGCCTTTGACAGCTCTCTGCGCAGACGGAGAGTGCAGACGCAGTGGGTTTCAGACGCCCGTGAAACACTACAGCGTTCCACACTGGCCGCGGTCCTGGTCGCGTAATATCCCATCTAAACCCTGTCGGAAATCTTACTCACACTTCGCACAAATGACCCTATTCGATCGGACGGTAATCGGGCTTTTCCACACTGAGGATTGCGAACAAAATGTTTTTTCTCACTATGAGTTAGGGAAACAAACACGGCAAAAATAGAATCTGTCACAGCGCTCTCTGGAGTCCGCATTTTGCTGACATATATTCAAGGCGGTGCTGCAGAGCTAGAGGGGAAACGCACAATATGTATTGCCTGTGTGTGTGTGTGTGTGTGTGTGTGTGTGCGTCAGATGAAAGCAGCGACAGAACAGTATGAAAAGAAGCAGAATCTCCTGTGCATTAACGAACGATGGAGAAAAACAGCTCGCTGAACAACACATGAAGGTGTGCGTGTGTGCGTGTGCGTGTGTGTGTGTGTGTGTGTGTGTAGTGAAAGAACCAATAGAAATGATAAAAGGAGGAGGAGGCTCCAAACTCCTGGGTGGGAATAAACAAGGACAGAGGAAGACGGATGAGAGAGTTTACGACTCAAACGGGTGCAGTACGGGAGACGAACAGACGAAGGGGAGCGAGACATGAGAAGGTGGAGACATGGTGAAAGTGGGCTTCATCTGATGAATGCATGAATATCCATGTAGTGCGTGTTGCAGGTCTTAAACACTGACTTGAATGTTTGGAGTGTGCTGTGCAGATCCCACGGGCTTTAAGTTTAAATTAAAAGACATCACTGAACTCCTTCTTGTGCAGCCCACATGGGGGGATTCTCTATGCTCCACTTCATTCCTTTGACCTGCAGGCATCAGCGCGCCGGTGTTTTTACTAACTAAGTGAGCGATACAATCAGTTTGTCATGGACTTCTTCAGGAGGGACCGACGGTTCCCACCGCATGATCCATCGTCAACACGGGCTAGGACATGCCAATCAGCCGTAGCGTTAGCGCTAGCCGCGGTGGCTTGCTGCTCTCACCTGCACTCCAGGGCTGACGGGCGTCAGGGGGTACATCTGCGGGAAGCAGACCGCCTGGCTGTACACGGCGGGGGGCTGCTGCACCACGATGGAGGGGCTGGGCTGGCCCTGCGGCCGGGGGGGCGTGGGCGTGTTGGTGGGCTTGGGCTGGAGGCGAGCGAGAGGTTTAGCTGCATGCTAGCGCACTTCAAAAGATCTGGGGAGAAGCGGAGCCCTCCTACGACTCACCTGGGCGTTGAAGCGAGGCTTGAACTCGTGGGCGTTGGGGTTCAGGGTGGACTTCTTCACCTGCCTGCTGAAGGAGGGAGATGAATGTGAACAACTGCGGAATCCTTCCCTCCACTCCCACTCAGGCACTTCCTCCCTCCTCCTCCTAGTCAGCCTGGCATTCGTCCCTCTACTCACTCCTGCACGGGCTCCTTCTTCTCCTCCCGCTCCTCAGGCTTGGTGAACGTGGTGGGGGAGGAGGTCTGGACGCCCTGCGAGGTCACGTCCGGCCCCAGCCTCTTCTGGTCCGGCCCGGAGGAAGAGGAGGCGGAGGTGGCAGCGGCGGGGCTGCCCGGCTTACTGGCGTTACCAGCGGAGGAGGGAGGGCCCTGGGCGGAGCTGGAGGCCACCGCCGCATCACCGCCACCCTCCTGCCCCAGGGCGGAGGCCTTGTCTAGGGGCGGGTCCTTGGGCTTGTCCCCTGGCTCTCTGGGGGACTTGGCCACCATCTGGTCGTAGGCGGGCTCCGCGTTGCTGGAGCTGGACTGCAACTGGAAACGGGAGGGGGGGGGGGGATAGGTATTGGGTCAGGATGCATCAGGATGCAGAGGAAAAGGGTAAGACCGTACGCAGGTCGTTATTTTAGCGGTACACCGAAGGCAGAAAACTGCGTTCAACTCACCCTAAAGTCAACGCTGAACTTCTTTAAATTGTCTATTTGTTTTCTGTGGTCTGGAGCCATGGAAGGAGGTCCTGCGGGGGGGAATGAGAGAGCAGACGAGGACCGATGAGTTCAGGGCCTTCGTTAAAATGTCTTCCAAAAGATAAAAGTCAATGTTGCAGCGGCCGCGAGGCGAGCTTACCTTTACACACAGGTCTAGTTATGCTAGGGGTGCTATCAAGGGGCTTTATGTTCTCCTTATTCGCTGTGGGCGACGTCTGTCTGGTCTCCTGGACCCGGCTGTCTTTCCCTTGAAGAACGAAAAGGATCAACACAGCGTGAGTGAGACAGAGAGACGAGTGGGCGAGAATGTCCTGCCTCTCAAAGCAGTGAACAAAACACACTTCTTTTGAGGGGGACAGGGGATGTGGAGTGAGGGTCTCACCGTCTGCGGTGGGACTGGCCCCCATGCCGGGGGCGGGGGTGGCAGCGGAGGGAGAGGAGGCCGTCGGAGGGGGGGCAGCGGACGCCTCCATGGGGGCCGCGCCGGGCTGGGGGGAGGCCAGGGAGGCGGGGCCCGGGGATGCCCCGCCCATGTTGTTCTGACGGGGGGAGCGAGGTCTGTGGACTGAAGGGAGCACACGTGATCCTATGCTGACTCATTCACAAAGAAGTAAACATTCCAGCACCGTTTTATTTTAAATAATGATATGTCAACAAAGTGTTACTTCTGACGATTATTTTGCATGTCAAAAAGTCCATTTACATTTAGGGCATTTAGCTTTTATCCAGAGCGACTTACAAGTACATTTTGTCATTCACACACCAACTGCTGGTCAACCATGCAAGGCAACAGCCAGCATGACAAGAACAGGTTAGGTGTGTCTTGTTCAGGGGACACCTCACCACACTCACAGCTAGGGGTTCGAACCGGCAACCTTCCTGTTGCCGAACCACCGCTCTCTCTACCCCCTGAGCTACTGCTGCCCCAGCACAATACAAAAGTGTCCTTGAAAGGGTTGGAAACCAAAACGATGGACATGAAGGTGAAAGCCATGAACCCCGCCGGCCTTACCTCCACTGACAACCGAGGACCAGGTCCCCCCAGAGGAGCTACTCCTGGACTGCTGGGCGGCCGGCAGCTCCCCAGGGGCATTGTGGGACATGAACTCCACTCCTGAGCTGGGCCGGCAAGGGGGTATTCTGTGGGCGCGGGGGGTCCGCTGGGACTTTGGAGACATCCTCGGTGGACCTGACGAGGGAGAGGAAGGAAGCCAACTGTAGGTGACACCAATGGACTCCGATAGCAAAGATGCTGTGAAAGCGCCCCTCTTCTGGCAGTAATCTAACGAATTGTGTCAGAGCCTCTGTGACTTAAGATGTCTTAACTGTGGCTGGCACACACGTGCACACACACACGTGACCCCATGTGTTGCCACAGCACACTGCGCGCACAGCAACCAAAGGTGAATGAAACGATCATAGAGCAGAAAGGAGAAGTGGTTGGACAGCGAATGTGAGCCAGACGGTAGAGCCAACAGGGTGTGGTCGAAGCACGGACCTCTTCGCCGGTCACGACACCAAGCGAATGCATTTCCACGTGAGGTTTAAAGGCTGAATCTGCACTCGGACCCCCTTGTGTACTTCAAGTGAAGCCATCAGTGAAATGAAGGGGTGCAGCTGAACACCTTTTCATTCTCACCCCATGCAGAGCCTTTTATCCAATGGCAGGCGGGCCGTAGATTTGGGATAAACGTTTGGCCAATGGACCGAGGAACAAAGCGATCGGGGAGGTGGCCGTTGGCCCGGTGGCCTGCCGTAGGTAGAAGGCTCTGCATGCTACGGGTGATCCCACACGCCCACGCAGGGTGAAGCTGGCGCTGACGCGAGAGCAGTTTCTCACTCCCAATGCTGGCGCCAGGGAAGCAACTAAACTGGCTCTTTGGTCAGTCGTCAAGCCTCTGAAACGTGGCCAGGCTGTGTGTCTGCTGGAGGCGCCAGAGCTGGGCAGAAACCATGCGCCCGGAGGCGGTGCTTTAGCCCGGGTCTAGTCCACACCGCGGTGGGTACCTTCCGAGGACATGCGTTTGGGCAGGATGGAGCCCGGCGACGGGGAAGACGAGGAGGAAGGATAGGAGGGATAGGAGGAATGGGAGGAAGGTCTGGAAGGCCGGGAGGGGGGTCTGGAAGGAGGCCTGGTGGGCGTGGCCGCCCGGGGAGGCAGGGAGGATGCGCCAGACTGGTAACGAGAGGGGGGGCGGGAGGAAGGAGACGGACAGGGTGAGGGCCAATGGGATGGACCTATGAAGAGGGGATGGACAAATGATAAAAAGGATGATTGACAGAAGACAGCAACTAATGAATGAGGACCATACGGCAGACACAATGGAAGAGGATGGATAAATGGAGGGGAAGCAAGGCAGCAACACAATTCTACACAATTCTCGGCTGTTAATTGACAGAAATTGACAGCCATGATTGATATGATTGACAGCAATGGTGGCTCCAATGAAAATGCTTCCAAACAACCAGACGTCGGAATGTCTAGTGCAGACGTCTATAAAACAGTGACACCTGGTCTTTAAACCTAAACTACGACGACACATATCGCATCTTATTCGGAGGGACGGTTGGGTGTGAGGTGACGTTTCTTTCCATCCATACCTCCGTTGACCACACGCTGGTCTGCCCCGGCGCCGGGGCTGTAGTCGTGGGCTCCTGGTCGGGGCGGCGGGGGTCCTGCGGAGCTCTGGACCAGGCGTGGGGAGTTCTGACGCCCCGCGCCCCAAGACAAAGCCTCTCTGTTCCTTTGGCCCGGGGGAATGTACTTGTTCTCTCTACGCCAGCGCACGGGTGTCCAAAGGTGCAAGACACACGCGTTAACAGTTATGCCATATATATATATATATATATAATCATATATCTTTATATATAGATCAATATCAAAGCTGTATGCTTCTGGCACACGGATGTGTGGCACTGAAATTAGCTTATTTGTGCTGAAGTTTAAAGAAATACTTAATATTATGGAAATAGGAAAAGAACGCATGCCAAAAATATAATAATCAAGCTTTTATTATTAGGTGCGTTCACGATCATGCAAACGCATGGGCATGGCATGCGTCACAATGCATTCTGGGATCAAAAAAACGTCAGAAATGCCAGTGATAACATCCGATGTTGTCACGCTTTCAAAACTCGCGATAATTCCAGGAAAACAACTTCTGTTTGCTTTTCTGTGCAGTTGCTTTTGATTACGTGACTTGATTAACGTTGCCCCGGTTGGTTGGACATGTGACATAACTCCTTTCAGAGAGGCGTGCCCATAGGGCGCGCCTGGTGCCCCTTCCCAAACTATGCTTATTAAAAATAGACGATTTGGGGAACGTTCACTTCATCACTCATCATGTATTTTCTATTTGTAATGAGGGGCTGCAGATTGTTTTTTTATGAAACTACAATTGGCGACCAAAATCCCTTGGTTGCAGAAAAATCGACTTAGGCTGACCATTGCGATTACTAATCTAAACGTCCACATGACCACTGCCAATGATAGCCTGGTGGGTTAGAAGCCCAGCTTGCAAGGAACTGCAGCTGGTGTTCCTGCACCACTGGATTGGCCATCTTTCCGGTGAACAGTACGAGAAGTGTACCTGTCCGCCTTGACGCGACGGGAACTTGACGTGATTATGACGAGTTCCGCCGGATCTTCTCAACTCTCGTTGCAACAAATGCGAAAATGCAGACGATCACGATTGCGGCTATTTATATTTATTTATAATTTTTCTCTGCCCAGTGCACATAAATATATACACATGTTGTTCTAATCGGCGCTGTGCACCCCCTGGGGGTCGGTGCGTGCGAGCGGCCCTGCATCACCTGCTCAGTGCGTGAGCCTCGCGCTCCCCGCGCATCACCGCTGTGTACTTGTCCTCCTCGGAGCGCTCGTCGTTCTCCAGCGCCACGCGGGCCTTGTACGTGGAGCTGGCCTCGATCTCGTCCGCCAGCTGGGCCGCGCGCGCCTCCCTCTTCAGGAACTCCTCCGAGTTGTCCCGCTCCAGGGGCACCCTGGGGCGGGAGAGAGAGGTACCCACATCAAAAGCTGGCCCAGGTGGTGCAGCGATAAGGAGAGAGTGAGAGTGTGTGTGTGTGTGTGTGTGTGTAGGCACTAGTCAACAGCTGAAGCACCCAATGCATTAGCGGTTAGTACTGACGCAAAGGCAAAGACACGATTTTGGTTTCTGCTATTCGGGAACAGTCGGGCAGAGCCAAACACAACGATGCGCCGACAAAAACGAACGTTCAATATAAAAGACACACATAAATGCAAGCTCTTTTTTCAAACGCATGGCAGCGGTCTCTCCTCAAGCAGCCCTCCCTCCATGCAGTCATCAGGCCCAGCTGGTGCTACAAAAGCTGATAGATCTCCACGCAGCCCCACGAGAACGAGTCCAAGCACACACACACACCGTTATTCCCAGGTGCCAATACTTGGCACAGCGGGTTTAGATGGACGCCTATATACAGAACCCAACTGCATGGACACACAGAACTGCCATTGTATCTGTATCTAAGGAATTCATCCAAAACAAACACGCTCCAACCTTCGCCTTCAGCCCGTTTCGTGAAGCAGTGTTTCGCAAATGGAATCGGAAAAAAAATCTATGTAGGGATCACATTTCATAGTGGGTCCCCTGTAAAGGGTCTTATGGGGTATTAGGTTCATAAAAAAGGTTTGAGCACAACTTGGGAGACAAGCCACCAGTCCATAAAACCCCCCCCCAAAAAAACGGATATTTGCCAAAGACAGACGGGAGCGTTCCAATCCTATCGCGGGAGGGGTGGAGTATCTTACGTGTATGTGGAGAGGCTGCTGTCGTACGTGGACAGCACTCCGTACTTCTCCTCGTTGTACTTGAACATGTCATTGGGATCCCAGCCGTTGGACTGAACAGGGCGAAGCAAAGAGGCGTGGCACGTTCAGCATGGTCAACAAAGTGGTCTTATTCAACGGGAATGCCTTGAATGTCTGTGATGCACAGAAAGAGCTGCGGTGCTCTGGGTGAGTTAAGTGGGTGAGTGTCTTACTACGTCCGTGTCCAGGGACTCAAGACTGCCGGAGGTGTGCGTCTCCCCTCCGTCCCAGGGCTCCAGGTCCTTCTCCTTGTGCTCGCCGTTAACGCGTCCGCTCACCGCCGCGTCTGTGAAGTTGTCTGCGGCACAGACAAACAAGACACACCCCACACACACACACACACACACACAGAGAGAAATCCCCAGATTGAAACCGGCAAACCCCATGCAGATGACAGCGACACGGTGTGTGTGTGTGTGTGTGTGTGTGTGTGTGTGTCTGTTTGTCTCGCTGCGTTTGAGAGAAAGCCCAGTCAGTTACGAAGAGCCTCAGCCTTGAGCTTTTAGGCCAACGTTGATATACATAGCAATCCCTTCAGAAACCTCGGAGCAATTGAGCAGGCCAAGGTACCGCTACATTAACTCAAGCACATTTAAGGCCCCGTGAACACAGTCCAGCTCTTCCAGAGGAAAGCGGACGCCATTTCATCATACGTTGACTGGTTTGATTTCAAACCATCTTTATTCAATAGTCAACTCTCCATGTCACTACTGCCCAAAATATAACCTGTATGAAGTTATATTCATGGGCTTGTCCAATACCACATTCCTACATGCCTGCTCTGGAAATAGCTAAATTAAGCCAGGCTGGCCAAAAGCAAAGAGGGGGAGAAAAATGGGGAAAAATGTATTTGCAGGGAAATCTAATCTCAGTGAACCCAGGTCTGATCTGGTTCCAGTGCTGGCACCGCAGGGGCTGTGTGCACAGAGCGGGGCTGACAGTGTTTAGCTCTCCCACCCGTCCCCCCCTGTGTTCAGCCTCCTGGCACTCTGTGGTGCGGAGAAGGCCAACTCCATCACATGCTACATGAACAGCGCTGCACTGCAACGCGGGCCCACGGTGGGCCGGACCATGTCAATCTCAAGAGGTTGGAATGGTGTATCAACACGGAAGACTGCGAGAGCTGCAATTAGGCAAATCAGCAGACAAATCGGATGAGGGCGCTTCGGTGGGAGTAAGCAAACATGCAGTGCACAATTGCCTCGAGTTAGATGACTTACACTTTCCACATTTAAATCCAAACAATGCAATCCGAAGACATTGGTTTGAAATGGGAATTTAGAAAAGCGTTGCCTAGAAAATAAACTGCATCCGCTTTAAATGTGCAATCACTTTCCAAGCCAGGAGAGAAACGGGGACACATTTAAGGAGAAAATCCGTAACAGACATTCAAACCAGAAACAAAAGGAAAAGAAAGGAAGGATTAATGCAAGCTCAAACCACCAGTGTTTATTATGAGAGGGGACCCAGCGTTCTGCCAGCTCATGCAGGTGAAAGCCAGGTAACAGTGCACCATGTGTTTGTCTCAAAGGACCATGAAAAATAACGGTTTGGAATCTGAATTTGGAAGAATTAAAATGACTGATATACAGATCTTTTTTGTATGGTTGACTAGTAGCAGAGCTTGTCAGAATCTCCATCACACCCAACATGAAGCTTTGAGTGGCAATCTTGAAGATCTCCAAAGATTATCGTTGATATTAAGGTTGGTTACGTCACCCTCTTTGCCAAATGAGGGCACACAATGGCACTTCAGCATATGGCCTACTGATGGAAGCCCTCAAACCTACGACAATATGAACGTCCCCAAATGCATTCAAATCACAAACAGCAGAGTGATGCTTTCTCCATCCCCACAGCGAGGGTATCTGGAGATACCACGTAGGACATCTTCCTATGTGCATTGCACCAATTTGTTTCACCATAGTTGGCACCAAAGAGAACAAATTGGAGATCTTTGTGATTATCACTTTAAAGGTTACAGCAAACTTGAGGGAAGATCCCAAGACTGATATTAAAACGGTGTGCCTCATCAAACCAAACACAAGTGTTTTTTCCCGCGATCAGTAGTTTTTAAATGTTAATACCGGTATTAATATTGTTATGGTAGGCAAGTTAAGGTAAGTAATGGTTGTGCTCAAGTCTTAAATTGCATTTCCATAGCCAAACCAAAAAGGTGCATATGAATTCTGAAACGTGCAAGAACAGAAAACAGATATATTACCTGCATCTGATGAGACTAAACCACGGGAGAAGAGAAGAGAGAGGTATGGTAAGAAAGACTGCCAGGACAAGAGTGCGTCACCCACTCAAGGCAGGATTTCCCCATTGGCAATCATGTCATAAAACAGTTCACAATGGGTCACTTGATGGGGGGACAACTGATCGCACGATTACATTTTTGGACAGGATAATCCTTAATATATGCAGTGAGCCCAGTCACATTGGGGCCTCCTCATTTCGCCCATCCTGCACAGACCAGCGTATTTCAAATGAGACGCTGCGCGAGTCCAGATGAATTCTATGAAGGAGGCTCATTCAGTCTTTATTGAGTGCCCCTGCTGTGCCAAGGACACCTTTGGACCGATCAATAATTCACATTACTTTTCAATGGCTGACCATTCTGAGCAGACGCGATATAACAGACTGCCCGCACTCTTCCGACACTGGCAGCTGTAAATACAGACTAAACTAGATCAACTGACACAGAGAATCAACTCAGTTCTGCATTCGCATTATATATTCATGCCTATCCCTCGAAGAAATTATCCACCTATGCGCATATGGCGATCATGCGCCCATACAAGTAGATCAGCAGCCATAGCTGAGCTCAGTATAAATACCTTTTCGTGCAAAATTGGGGTCCACATCTTTGAAGGTCACCACCACCACATCGGAGGCCTTGAATATAATGCTTTCCACAATATCTTCCTTTCTTGGACCGCCGGCCGGCTCGGGACTTTTTCTGTGAGCCGCGTCCAACACCAGGTCACACTGTGGGACAGGACGAAAATATATATCAGAGAAAGGTTTTCATTTTTTCCCCAAGATTATAAATTATGAACAAGAAGGCATATCAAGTCAGTCCCTTTACAACACCTCATAAAAGTAATAACCGGATATAATAAATGATGGATTCGATTTAAAAGCTGTTAAAAGATATTAACGAAGTATCATGAAAGTGAATTAAAGCAGAGCTCTGCAATTACAGCTACTCCCAACGTCATACTCCGAGGCTACGTTTAGTGTTGGTTCAAAGTGACACCTTAAGGGAGGTGATGGGAAAAAGAATCCCCATAAAAGGAAGAACAGTGGGACCACATGGCTCCTTTCCTTAAAAGGAAACGAGGAGAGAGTAATCTTTACATAATCCACCTTTGAGGTGAAGCTGCCTACACGCTGTGCGCCTAGGCCTGATGTTCCCCGATTAACTTCAGCCGCTGGACATATTTATCGGGGATATGACAGACAGTCCTGGATACGTCTGGCCCGAGGAACACCGCAAGTTTCCCCCCCCCCCCCCCCCCGTCATCCTTACCTCTGGCCCGTAAGTCTTAAACACTCCTTCATAAACGGCTCCGTTCTTCACCTTCAGCTCACACTTGGTCCCCTATGAGAACAAAAGTGCATTCATATTGCAACAGGACGGCACCACGACAAGGATTGGATGCAATATCAATCAGGTGCCACAGGTCCAAACGAGCTACAAACGCTGTTCTCCGGGGACTAAGATCAAATCCTTGATCGGATATCCGCTTTGTTTTCCCAGCCAGCTGTTTTCTCGTAATTACACGGCTTCTGTTTACTGCAGCGCAGAGAAGCGCTCCAAGAGGACAGCATGTGGGGCATGACAAGCTGTTTGACAGACTGCATGACATGCTGCGGTAAGAGAGTCGTTTACACTAAGCGTACGGCGGATGCAAACACGGGCGTCTCTGCACAGTGTGCAGGATACTCTTTGACTCCGAGTGGATATGCCAATTGACCAACGCCATTTCCCCAGGTGTGATACCACGCCATGATTTCACCCCCCACCCCCTCCCCCAGCACTGTAGCGTGAATCAAAGCCCCAGCCCCCGGCAGTGTTGATGTTTCGTGCTACTACATGGAGCTCGATAGGGCGATGACTACAACTAGCTCAGCGCAACGGACACAACTACATTCTCCAACAAATGCGATAAACATACCACCACTGATGTCAACACGTGGACCATCCTCATGTTTGCATACACACCATTGAAGACCACCTCAAGAGAAAAGAAAGTTCTACAGTTATGCTTTATTGTGTAACTGGGTAATAAGTAAGAGAACGCCCACGATACACATTCCAACGATGTGTGGCATTAAAAGGTAAAGATGTACTGCATAAAGGATTCTGCCTTGGTCTGTTCTGTGTGGTCAAAACATTGTTTACACCAACACACGTTTGTCTGGGTGGCAGAAAAATAAAGACTATCACAACCAGTAGGTACACACGTTGTTGACTTTAGATGGCCAAAAATGTTCTAAGCAAAGGGAACGTTGTATGCAAGGACAAAGACCAACACTGAAAAGCTTTGAGTGAAAATAGCCTGGAGACCATCAAGGAATATCCATTCAAGTAAACTACTTACTGCTGTAGAAGGCCCTTTGCCACTGTGCCTTCCTCTGAAAGAGTGGGAAAAGCTTTTTAGAGTAATCAGCAATTAAAATAAGGGAAGAAAGGTTAAAAGTGGTTCACATCCTATGATATTTTGACAATACGTTTTAGTAAAATAGAATCATCACTTGTAAAATGTGAAAGTACAATGGAAACAGAAGTCCTGTGTAGTCATATTTGAATCTCAAAAACAAATGGAAAAATGTAAATGGGTAAAAGGATAAACAAAATCAACATTGATTTATAATTACAAATCATAATCACAATTATAATGTTCTGATCTAAATCTTAAAGCATCCCTTTTTTTTCCAATGGTTGTGTTCGGACAGAGCAAGTACAACTGGATACTGATGAGAATGTGGCTCTCAGAAAGAAGTAACCTAAATTTATAACAGTATGTCCTGAGATGCACCTTGTACAGCCGCTGGAAAGTGGCCGATTTGAGTCACTGAAGCCTATATTACAGTTCCCCCGAATACACCGATGCATAATGGTGGAATAATAACACAATAATAAAACGTGCCGGGTATATATTAATACCATCATAATAGCTTTAAAAAATAACATCAATGCATCGTTTCGATCACGCGAAGCCCTCGACATATTGTGCATGATTATGTTGGAAGACAACGCAATTACTGCGAACTACTGTCGGTGACCAATAAAACTAAGGCTATTCGGAAAACGCGAATGCCACGCATTTGCAATTATGTGTGCATAGCTTGTGCATTTGTACGATTACCTAAAATGACACATGCATAAATGTCATACTTCAAGGACACTTTCTCACACATAGACCAACGGCAACGTCAAGGTTGAAAGCCATCGGTTGGTTTATCCTCTAGTCTACTCCATAGCCACCCCCGCCCATTTCTCTCATGCATGCGCCTACACATTTTTTTTTTATCAGATTCTTGGCGAGCCAAAGCCACGTTGTGGCGATACACAGCTGCGTGCATGTCCTATTAAAACCACAGTTATGTTTAGCTGCGAACTGGCAAACATGAACATCGTCGCGTTGCATCATGTTGGCGCGGCACCAACCCCAAATGAGCATGATATACAAGCACGGACTGTCAATCGGCTAATTAGCTGGCTATCATGCCATGAACTTCGTGCAGGGCAACGTGAGGTTGAAGTAACCATTAATAAATAAGGAACCACATACATGCAACAACTGCACACAAAAAACACTAGCATTCAGGACATGCAAGACAATATACATAAGGTGATGTCAACATCCGTGGATCATTTAAAGTACATTATTGAGGTATCGACTGGTCGAAGTTGCAGCAGGCCAAGCTAACAGGAACGCTAGGTGGCCAACACATACCAAGGCCCAAATACGTTCTCATTCATATACACAGTTTCCACAACGTTACAAATTGTCCTCGTCTAAAACGTGTGCCAGTTCAAGCCATAAGTGTAGTTATTTGTGACTACGTTTCATTTGCATCGCAGTCTCCATAATCGCGCATATTACATATTTTTTCACTGACCTGCCCAAATTGTGTCGGCCCCCGCCGCTTCCTCCGGCATTAGAAGCGGTGGCACCGCCGATGCTGCCACCGCCGGGCTTGCGATTTCCACCGGCCTTCATTGACATGGTGATCCCATAAACGACAACGTTTGCAGTGTTATCTAATGGTTCAAAACGACCAGCTTCACGCTGCAGTTCGGCGGCGATGTGACGGCGTTCACCTGCGTGACAGCTCGCTAGCAGTCTAACGGTAGCTAGCTAGCAAGCTAATGTCAACCTGCCCCTCTACCTTGGCTTCTGGAGAACGATGCTAACAAGCTATCGCTCTAATAAGGGCTAACTAAATTAGCAATATGTACAATGCCTATTAAAACAGGAACATTTGTCTTTAAAAAAGACAACGAGTGCAAATTACTCTTCGGAAAGTAAAGTGTGTTTTGCACCCCTTGTCAATATGTTACGTTATCGTAATAATATTTTTTGGATTATCTCAAAATCGGGTTTACAGCTATCTCGGGTTCTCTCCGTTGCTAACAGCGAAAAGACCAAAACAGTCTGAAAGGAGACAAAAAACCGCGGAAGGATATATGACAGGCGTAATAATACATCTCCATTAAAACATTCCTATTGTGTATATTGACACTCAAATAACGTTTTATACTTGAAATAATCATGCAATGTTTCATCAACTGAGCTAGTGGAAAATGTAATTTGTACCTATTTGTTGAATATACCAGAGACATAGTACATGGCACTATTTACAGGAAGTACACTAGATGCCGTTGGCTGTGTGGTAGCATCCACGTGAGCCGGCGAACACACTGGCAGTGAGACGCACGTTGCCGTAGTGATTGTGTGTGAATGTGTCAAATCTAGTGGTTAATAATTGTTCAGGTAAACCACACAAAAACCTGGTTTGGTTTGACCAACAATTTATACGTTTAATGTCTAATTGGATTACAAGTGCATCAAAGGTGGTTGTTCATAAAACACTTAATACAAACATATGCAAACAATGAAACCGAAAATGTAGGGTTTTAATAAATTATGTGTTTAATATATATATATACATATATTAAACACCGCATCGTACTGAACATCACATTATATATTGGTTAGTTTGACCAGCAGGTTATGTTTTTGAAGGTTCTTTGCTACAACCATGACAATGATTATCATGTGTTGGTAAATTGCATGTATTTATTAGTAGTAGTATTAGTATGGGGACGCGAAGAGTATTACTTATTAGTATTACGTATTAGTATTATATTATAACTTACCAGTATTAGTATGGGGACGTGAAGGTTATTACTTATTATGCATTTCCAAAGATGTGCTCATTGATCCTCTTTGTTTAACTCTTCTGAACGTGGCCAGTAGTTTAATTCATTTTAATTATTCAGCATTGAGGTGAGCTCATAGGATGAGATCGTCGGTGAGATCATGGGTTGGCTCAGTGATGTACGAAGAGGTACCCCTTTGGAGTAGCTACTGCAGGGGATACTCAGAACATTTCTAAAAATTAGCTACTTTTTACAGTTTGGTTAAAAAGAATAAATATTATCCCACGTTACTAAAATCAGTCAAATCTAGACACTCACATACAGGTTTGTGAGAAAGTGAGTAAATACAAAATTGTGAACAGTTGCAACCTTTTAATGTTGATGTTTACACTGCCAAATATAACACACATACATTATTTATGTTAACTTCCTTTTTTCAAAAAAATGTTTTGTGCCGTTGATGGGGGTACTCGGCTGAAAATTTATCTTAGAAGGGGTACACTAGTAGAAAAAGGTACACTAGTACCTACCCAAGGGTACACTAGTAGAAAAGGGTTGAGAACCACTGAGCTATATTACCAAAATATTGGTGGATTTTTGGTCAGGCGTTCTACGCGGCCAGCTATTGCACAGTGTTGAGTCGGCTTGTGAACAGAAGCTCAAGCCATGAAAGAGCTAGCAAGGTAGCTCAGCGCTAGGACCATTTCTTTGCTCTCCTTCACGTACATACATTAGGCTCCTCCTGCTATTGACATGCCTTTAATGTGCCCCTTGTGTCAACGGCACATATTTTTTAATGCGATAACGTGTTAACGTGCGCCGTTTTGCATGCTGCTAGCTACGAAACTTAGCCACCAGTGTGAGTCAGCCCGTTCCACGTCTATGTATATAAGCCACTGAACCTGGTTTCTTTCGACACTAACGATAGCGTATACCACCACTCAACCACGCTAAATCCTTACGTCTTTGGCTTTGATTGGGTCATTCGATTCCCAATGATCCATCGTCCAACGAGAAAACACTTCTAGCCTTGCGCTAGTATTTAGCCGGTATCCCTACTCGTCTGTGAGTCGCCACGTTAGCAGAGCGGTGTAGCGGACTCTTTATCGCACCGGCTATAAATACACGAATCAGATTCCTTCCTCCGCGCCACACCAAAAGTGGTGGGTAAGGTGAATTTCGCCTGTACTAGGACTTGCTTACACTCTACATGGTCGCAGCAGTGAGTTCAGGACTATCGGAAGAGCGTGTCGGGACCCGAGGTTGTGAGCCGAGCTGGCCTGACCATCATACCGGCTGGTTGGCTTTGACATCCGAGAGTAAACACAGCCGACCGTGGTCGCTTGCCGGTCGAATATTTTCTGGAAATCATGGCCATG
>JAOTIX010000120.1:9234759-9249718 GCA_027123715.1 Gaidropsarus macrophthalmus
CAACAGATCATCTACAAATATAAACAAACCTCTAAACATAAACGTGTCTTCAGATTGTCTGAATCAAACTGGAATAAGGAGAAGCTGAGGGCCTGTAAGTGAGATTTAGTCCTTTTTAAGACGTAAACCTGGATGAAACTAAAGAAGCCACCACCGCAGCCCTCCCTGCCTCAAATGTCTGCCCTTTGTTCGCTCAACATCCGCCTTTATCTGAGCATTATGGATAAAGTAAAAACCATCCCGTGCTCAGCTGCTTGTTAACCTAATGGACCGGAGGACAGATGAATTAGCCTCTGAGTGTCATCTGTTTATGGTAGTTCAAACATCCACACATATACTTAAAAGATGCATTTTGACAATGACTGAATGACCCTACAATGGCATGAGATGTACATTATTGTACGGCTGCACTACACACCTTCAAATAACATGAATTCAATAAACCCATCCTTTTGTTAAATCTGCTTGTGTCCATGGATACAAGTAGAAATTGAGTGGTGTAAGTTCATCGCGTCATAATAGACACAATACTACTTTTGACAAACTTGGTTTGTTAAAATGTGTTTAAGTGGCTGTTGTCAATTAAAAGTAATGTTTCTCACATGCCATACTGTGGGTGAACTAATTTGATGATGTAGACAGGTCCTCGTTTGTCAAGCAAAGTGTTAACAGCCAGCAAATACAATTGGAAATAACAGCCTACCTCCACATAGTATGCACCCTCGTGACGTTGGACAGAATGTAAGACTGCAAGCAATGAGACTGCTTGAAACGTCCTATAGACACCACAACGCCACAACATGCAATTGAGGGTCATCAATCATTTCAGCTCTATAAAATATCTACTGCAAAATAAGACTATTTCAAATTAACCTTGTAATAAGAACCCGAGCCAATGTAGTGGCCTGATAGTAGCCTTGAATTTAGAACAATTACTTGACAATTGCGCTACAGAACTCTTGTTGCCATGCCGACAATAGCCCTTATTGACTGCAGCTGCATTCAGTCACATGTTGTGTTGTGTCTTGCAAAGCAGCAATGTGGTTGGTAATAAGGCCAAGCTATGAGTCAATTGTGTTGATGAATGGGGTTAGGGTTGGTTAGGGTTTAGATTTGGGTGCAGGGCGAGCCTCCTAATGCGTTCAGCAAGCATGTGTTGAATTTGCTTAATGTCGAGACACTGTTTCACTAAGGCCGTCACATTTTTTGCCTTCTTCCCTTTAGTTAAAAATACACTACATGTAATCACTTCCTTAAAAAGCATAGGGACAATTAATGCACGTGTTACATATTACCTACCATAAATATAAACACATTGGAGCCAATTTGAGCTACCTGACCTTGATACAAATGTGTCTTGGACCACTTTAGGGGTGTGAAACTGCCACATTTTAAACAATTTCATCAGCTTGAATGATTCAAATATGCCTTGGACTGCTTCTGGGGTGTGAACACTTGACGCCATGTGGAATGGAATGGATGCCATCAACTTCCTTAGCTGATCCTAAAGTGCCATGTACTAACCCTAGCCGGAGAGAGAAGGCCTATATTCACAGGCCCGTAGGATGCTAACCCTACATTATATTGTTTTATGCATGCACACTAATCCGTTGGGGTGTGGTTTTTTGTATGACATTCAAATTCCATTTTATATCAAGGTTAAACAGGTTTGTTCGCATGTCTTTGGGCTCAGAGTACGAGTGGCCTCAGGTAGTGAGTGGCATTTGCCTTGAGTAAAGCCAACTGCTTTTCTAGGCCGGGTTTAATTTACGCAACGCAGCTACTGCCCCCTAGTGGTCATTCCAGAACTTTACGGTTTACCCTTTTCAGGTATTTAAGCAAATGAATCGACGTGATTTTAATTTATAACTGTCATGGTCTTGAGAAATCCTGATCCAAAGATGGATTGGGTCCAGGAGAGTGATTATTTAAGGAAGACCAGACAAATAAAATACCAAGACTTAGCTTTTCACCATGTTTATTAACTTAACAAACATTCCAACACCTTCGATTAAACCAAGTTGAACAAACTAGATTTACATTTTGGGCTCAACCGGCCTACAGCCTCCTTGAATTGAAGTCACGTACAGGGAACTACTATAACCGGTATATTGAAGCATTAGGTCAGTCAATGTAATATGAAGTTCATGAACACCAAGGACTTTCATAACAGCCAAACAAATTGTTCCCCTTTTTTTGCGGCCTCATGTAAACCCCCTGTAGAATTCTTCCTAGTGGGCACCAACCATGAAATGCAAATAGTTCAGCACTCAAGAAGAAGAATTGTACAGAAAAGCAGGGTTGTAAAATTTTATTCTTTTCAGAAATCTGTACATGGAGGTTTTGGCCTTCGGGGTGTTCACATAGATAAGTGTAATGGGGCAGACAAAGAGCACACTGAAGATCAGGAGCGAAGTGCCTTTTTACTTTTACTCAAAACTGGCCAGGAAGGTCAAGACCAGCTTCTTCAGTGTAGCGTCTGATGTTTCAGAGATCATGCCGTCAGTCCTGAGATAGTGAGGAAAAACACAGCAAAAGAAAATGCATGGTCAAGTCTGTTGAATAGAAAGTCTACATTGTAAAAAGTCTATGACGTGTCCACTTTAGAAGATGATTTACCTGATGCTGTTCAGCAGGTCCTGGTGCTGGCTGAGAATGTGCTGCAGGAACGCCTTCTCGAACCGTGTGATCTTAGCGGGGTCCATCTTGTCCAGGTGCCCTCTGACTCCGGCGTAGATGACCGTCACCTGCTCCTCAATGGCCATGGGGCCTGCAAAGAAACGCGGTAAAATTGGTCATTACGCAATCCTAATTCATACAAAACTAACCACCAAATTTGGGATGTAAACACATGTTCCTCAAAGTGCCTCCGAGGACTTAAACTCACAGTACTGTCCCTGCTTCAGCAGCTCAGTGAGCCTGACGCCCCTGCTGAGGAGCTGCTGGGTGGCAGCGTCCAAGTCAGAGCCGAACTGGGCAAAGGCGGCCACCTCACGGTACTGGGCCAGCTCCAGCTTCATGGTACCGGCCACCTGGGGAGGAACACCATGCCGATTGAGCCCATTGATTTCAGGACTTTTTTTCCCCCCCAGTAGATCAAGTGAGGGCTATTATAGTCAGCACAATAGGCTGGAGGTCTGGAGGAGAGCCTACCTGCTTCATGGCCTTGGTCTGGGCAGCAGATCCTACTCTGGACACAGACAGACCCACGTTGATGGCGGGGCGGATACCCTTGTAGAACAACTCTGTCTCCAAGAAGATCTGGAAATTGAGCCAAATTTAGATATCACTTTACTCCGGTCCGGGTACCTGCGGAGCATCTGAAAAAAAAATTACAACAAAAAGGGTGGAGGGCGGGACCCACCTGTCCGTCTGTGATGGAGATGACGTTGGTGGGAATGTAGGCGGACACGTCGCCGGCCTGGGTCTCGATGACTGGGAGGGCAGTGAGGGAGCCGCCGCCGAAGTTGTCGTTCATCTTGGCGGCTCTCTCCAGCAGGCGGGAGTGCAGGTAGAACACGTCACCGGGGTAGGCCTCGCGACCGGGGGGACGACGCAGCAGAAGGGACATCTGGCGGTAGGCCACAGCCTACAGGCGGAGGAGGGGGGGAAGGAGACGGTGTTACGATGCAACCAATTTGAATAGAATGCATTCCGTTTATAAATTGTAGCATTGCATTCATGCGCAACAAACTATTCGTGTTTCCAACATCCACTTCAAAAGAATTCATTTGCATGCATTTCCAATTTGTTACGATAAAGTCATCAATAACTGCTGTACTCCCAAGGGCCTCGGGTCCCCCCTCTCACCTGCTTGGACAGATCGTCGTAGATGATCAGGGCGTGCTTGCCGTTGTCCCTGAAGTACTCTCCCATGGAGCAGCCGGAGTAGGGGGCCAGGTACTGCAGGGGCGCGGCATCGGAGGCGGTGGCGGACACGACGATGGTGTACTTCATGGCGTCCGCGTCGGTGAGCCTCTTGACCAGCTGGGCCACGGTGGACCTCTTCTGGCCAATGGCCACGTAGATGCAGTACAGCTTCTTCTTCTCATCGGTGCCCTCGTTGAAGCGCTTCTGGTTGATGATGGTGTCCACGGCGATGGCGGTTTTGCTGTCGGAAGGTTCAAGGTTGAGCGTTAGCGATGGGAAGAGCGGCTCAAGTTCATAGTACTCAAAAGTCAATATGTTTAACCCTGTGCCAAAAGGGGAGAAACAGTTTAACCACCAAAAAATTATCTAAACCTTTAACCATGTGGGTGCAATACATAAATCGGACTTTAGAAAGATTGCATCTAGTAATAGGATTCAAGGTGACCCTACTAAACTTGACTTTCAAGGTGACCCTTGAAAAGATAGTCAAATTAAAGTACAAACTAATATAGAACATGAATCGGTCCATTTTGACCTTCAAGTGTAGCTTACCCAGTCTGCCTGTCCCCGATGATGAGCTCACGCTGTCCACGGCCAATGGGCACCAGGCTGTCCACGGCCTTGATGCCAGTCTGCATGGGCTCCCTCACGGAGATACGGGGGATGATGCCCGGGGCCTTGAGGCCCACACGTCTGCGGGTGGAGGAGCCCAGAGGTCCCTGAGGGGGAGAAGAGGTTGGTCAGGTCACGGGAGCTCTTGGGGGAGGACATCATATCCAACAGTCAAGAGAGAGATCAGCCAAAAGTGTCAATTCAAACCGACCTTTCCGTCAATGGCGTTTCCCAGAGCGTCCACCACGCGGCCCAGCAGCTCCACGCCAACGGGTACGTCCACGATGGCGCCAGTCCTCTTCACGATGTCTCCCTCCTTGATCAGCTTGTCGTTACCGAACACCACCACACCAACGTTGTCGGGCTCCAAATTCAGAGACATACCCTGGGAAAGAAGGTGCCATGATATGTTCAATTATGACTGTCACTAATACTAAACTGTCACTAGTACTCGGTGAAGTCGATTATCAAGGCTAAAGAAAATACTGCTAAAGTAGTTGCTATTCCTTTGATATGCACCACACGTGTGCCCATTACACCAGGACTAGTCATGCACACCTTGAGTCCAGAGGAGAATTCCACCATCTCTTCTGCCTGGACGTTCCTGAGTCCGTACACTCTGGCGATACCGTCACCGATGGACAGGACGCGGCCAGTCTCCTCCAGGTCGGCGCTGGTGTCTGCGCCCAGGATCTTCTCTTCCAGGATGGAGGAGACCTCCGCAGTTCCTGTGAAATGTCCCCAAACCCGGCTATTAAACTCATGTGCGTTATTAGTTTGTTAGCCCTAGCTGTTGCGTAGCGTGAGACAGCTGTGTAGCATGGATGCTAACCCAAACGACCTCACACATTGCGGATGAAAAAACTACACGAAAATAGCACAAATGTGCCACTAAAATAGGATAACATCTTTGAGGTGGTGTGAATCGTTACATTTCGTCTAGGCTGTTATGTAGCAGAGCTAAAACAGCGCTGGTGTATGCTGTCGCATAGCACAGCTAATGACCTTTCTTTCCAAAGGAGGATTAATAGGTCAACGTGTTTGCAACGTTTGCCAATGGCAATGCCCTACTTGTGTAAAAACATAATGTAGAGTACTTCAGTTTAACTCACCAGTCTTTACCATCCATGGTCGGCTTGTGTGGAGGTGGTTGACCCCAACGCAGGCGGCTGGTAGAGCCTTGGCCACCTACATTTAATGACAATGCAATGCAAAAAACTATTAAACCAAATAAAAGCAATTGCTAATCGTACGCAGCATTTAATGACATTGCAGAAGCATTGTACATTTCACTGTAAATGGAGGACATGCGCTGTCAGACTTCCTGACCTTCAGAGCGTGGTTGAATGAATCGAGTCGACTAGCATTAGCTTCTTCGGATGCTAACATGACATGACTTGTCACAATGCGCAACCCATTTTTTTATACACCAAAAGTAAAAAGGATTCTCCACTATAAAAATAAATGCACCGAAAAAGAAAAAGAAAAAACGAAAATGCGTGCAATCTGACGAAAAGGCCAAGGCGGCTAACGTGCGGAGGCAGCTTAGGGGCCTGTTACCCTTCACGCCCAGAATAACCGCATTTTGCGTTAAATACACTGAAAATGGTCAATCGACTTCATAAAGACTTTCAATGAAATACTTACAAATCCAGCCCGTCTGGGCAGGGTGCGGGCCAGAGCAGCGGCAACTCTTACGGACAACATTTTAGCGTGGCGTTTGGTGACCTGTCCTCCACTAATGACAACGACCTGACTGAGAGAGAATGTAATGGCTGAAAGACTTCTTCTGCTCAACTCTGTGACGTGTAGAGTCCCTCCTACTTTTAAATGGTGACACCTACTGGAGAGGAGACCCCGTTTATGAACAATGGTGCAATATTATGTATATATAAGGTGCAAAACATAGCATTTCAAATACAAAGCAAGCTTCGAAAACTATGGAAGCCCATTCCTGCCAGTAAATAAAAAAAAAAATCCCCATTGTAAATCACATTTATCAGATAAAAAGTTGAAATTATGAGATAAAGAGTCGGAATTATGAGATAAAGAGTCGAAATTATGAGATAAATAGTCAAAATAATGAGATAAGGTCTTATGACTTATTAGGTCATTATCATTTCCATAATAGTCGGACAAACTAACACAGTCCACTACTGATATGTGTGCAACACCGCCCCCTACGGCCTGAATGCAGAATGACACTCTTGTGCTTTGTGAGGGATGAGGACGTTGACAGTTTGCCCGTGTGGTGCTAGCCAGCAACAGCCGCTTGAATGTAGGTCCGCATGGGCTGTTTTACATCTCTGAATAACCCAGCGGCAAGATAAGAAAAGGATCCCAGGATGGTTTTAGTGCATGTCGGATACCTGGTTCTCCCCGTGTTCGGCTCCGTCAGAAACAGAGGTAACGTATTCCGCTTCATATGATCCACCGGAACATGTGCCCTGTTTATCTTTAATATGCACTGCAGCTGTTAGCGGCTAGCTGCACCGAGCTAACTGTTGTGTTAGCTCGGGTTAGCCAGCCCTCTTTCTTTAAAACGGGCACGGGATTTAAACAAATCGCTACAGCCGTGAAACCAAGCTAGAGTTTTTTAAAACCAAAAATATAAAATCCGCCGAATAGCGTCGATATTTTCTACATGGTTTGTTTTACGACCAGCCTCACCTGTTTAGAACAGCTCACTGGCTGGCGGGCGCCGACTACTTCCTGATGCAGAAAAAAACATCCTCACAAAAGAACATTTTTTTGCCCGCTAGCACGAAAAGCGCTGCGACAACAACACGCGTGTAGTGATGTGTGAAATACACTCGCATGTACATGCTTTGTCGTGTTCATTTGGAATGTAAACCATAATCCTCGCAATGCATTTGGCCCTGTCGTTATGTGGATGCAACCTAAAACACCTCTGAGGTAGACGGAGCCCTTCAGCCAGGCAGCTTATCAGTGTCTGGATGATGTCATTTGAAGATCATCTGCTGCTGCTAGCGCTCACGGGGTTTTCAACATGCAAACATGGCATTAGTTAAAAGATGCGCCGCCGATTGAGAGGTAAACGCGTTGCTGCTGAGCCGCCAGATCATGTGTCTTGCCTTTTCTGTTTAGTTTATAATTGGCTTTTTAGTCTGTCTGGCTCAACACCCCCAATGTGCCGTCTCTGTACAAAGCATTTTCCAAGCAACAGTGTAACATTAATTTCACAACAGTGGCATCAATGATTTCATTGTGCTTTTATTTCTGTTCTTATTCCCTGTTTCATAGTATCGAGGCTGGCTCTACATTCTGCATTTATCAGATCTTTGTCGCCCCCCCTCCCCCCCATTGTGTAGCTAATGATCATCTGCTGCTGTGTGGCGTGGCCTGTTCTCTGCATTTAGCTGTATTGTGATCCCCCTCTTCATTTCCTCTTTCCATCAGAAGACGACATTGGTATTAAAAAAAGCACCCCTCCCCTCCCAAGAATGTATGCAGCTATATAAGCTCTCCATGTAAACCAGACAAACATAGCTAACACCTATAGCAATAATAGAACACCTTTGTTGTCTTATTCTGTTAAATGGCTGTAGCAATTAGAGTTGAACGTTTAGATCATTCTTAGATGATCCGTTGAATGTCATTGTGTACCTCCCATCCAGTCGTGATAGACAACATGCTGTAAATTCCTGTAAAGTGGATACATTTTGCATGATCTTAAATACTGCACTGCATTGAACACCAGAATTTGGCTCATCTCCCTTCTATTCACACAAGGTGCATTGTACATGCAATGGATTTGGCAAATAGAGTTCGATCCGCATGCTTGACTTGCTGAAATTTAGCAGTCAGGCATACTGTTTAAGGATCGCTAAAATGATCACAAGTACACTGCACCTGTTCAAAACAACCCGCCATAACCGTCTTCATTTTTTGTGTAATCCTTTGTTACCCTTCTGCAAATTTAAAGCTTTGAAACACACTGAATCGTCTGGGCATTTTCCCTCCTATGGGGCTACATTAAACGGTTAAGCTACATTAAGCAAAACACAATCACTGGTGGTTCATAACTTTCCAATTACCCTCTCCCCACTAACATAAAGCCAAAATGCTATCCATTTCACAGGGATGCCTATCTCCTGCACTGCTAAAGAGACCCTCTCTTAGTAACAACGTCTTTTATTGTTTGGTTGTGGTCTCTCTTTACCTTTTTGTTCTGGTAATAGTAGCCTACTTCAATGCATGGTCACATTTATGATTCGTAGTTTATTTGTTTTTGTTGTTTTTTACTACATGGACTGGTGACAAAATCCAATGTAATCTTTCTGTAGTAAAGATGTACCCTTGCTGTACTGAAATCATGTGCTGTAGCCAACTCGTCTTGTCATTGGATGCTGCTTCTGTTCTTTTTTAACCCTATATGGAGCATGGTGGGCCTTGCCTTCAGTCTACGTTTATATTTTACATTTTTTTGTTGCATGGAATTATACTATTATTAAAAAATTCAACAACGACAACAAAAAAAACAACAACACAAATTCCACATATACTAATATTTTTTCAATAAAGAAAATAGTGTTTTTCCTAACCTTCAGTGTGCTTCTTGCTGATTCCCATTTATTGTCCCCCCTCTCTCCCGTGTACCCCCGACTCCAATCCCCCCTCCTCCTCCTTCACCCCACCCCACCCCACCTCCTACCACTGTGACATAGATAGACGATTTCCACTCTTCCTCATCACAGGGCCTGAATGAGTCTATCTACTGTCATTCATAGTGTGTGTTTTACACAGACGCCTGAACAAATGCAGCATGCTATGACACAGTCTTGAGTCTCAAGCCTCTGACCAGAGGAAGCCTTGTTGTCCCCTTTCTAAGTGCTTTAAAGAAAACTACATTTATAAATGTATGGGGTTACATTCATCATGTTCATATTTTTGTATTCTATTCGAAATGATGGACACAATCGGCAAAATCTGAATTCCAATGTGTTACTACCCCCTTGTGTGTCATGCAGGAAACCTGATACTTTCCTTAACCAAAGCAACCTTTCTTTCAGGTTGCCCTAAAGCCTGGCTGCATTTCTTCAAGTGTGAATGCGATGTAGACTTGGCCTGTTTCCTCATGATTAGAGCTTCTTTAACCTATTGGCATCTATGGTATTTCTCAAGCGAAGATTGACATCTTGCGGTATAGTTAATTAAAGAAAAACGTAACATACAACGGGAATTAGGGAAGAAAAGTTAATAAAACCTCTATTCTAGTCATATGCCCTTTCCTGACAGGGTAACAAAAAAAATCTATTTACTTTCTAGTTTGCCCTCAAAATAATCGTTCTACAAGTTTCTGCATTTCTTTTTTATACACTCCCACTATAGGCAATGTATTATTATTCCCATGGATCAGCACCAAGCTTCTTCTAGTTGCTAAATAGCTGTGGTTTGAGAGAGCAGCGCAAATCACAGAGCATGCCATGTCACGCTATTGAAGCAATTTCCTCTGGTTGTGGGGTCTGTAAGTGAGAGAAATGAGCAGGAGTGAACTTCACTAAACAATGAACAATCGACCTTGGTAAAAAAAAAACATTCGGCCATTTTTATTCTTATATGGACTTGGCAAATGCCGTCATGGAGAAGTTAAGGTGGATGTTGGCACTAAAGTCAATATTACAGCACTCCGGCGATTTTACAAGAAGTTCTTACAATACATTTGTCCCAAATTCTTCCAGTCTCTCGTGTCTAGTTCTGAGAAACCGGGTCTTACCGCAGTGTTTGGGATAAAACAGACGGGGAAATATGTCAGAGAAAGGTTAATAGCACATGGAAAGTTGAAGCTGCGCTGGTTTTAAAAAACGAAACAACCCAAAAACCCCAAAAAACAACCAACTCTTGTTTTCATGGTACTTCTGGTTATCATCATTTCCCCACCCCACAGAAGTATTTTTCACCATAGGTAAGCGTTAGGGCTTCATTAAGAACACTGCATCACGCACGCAGTGACACCACATTTCACCAACAATTAATTCCAGCATGTCTCTCTCCTCAGCCGTGTTGACGCGTTCTCCGTTATCCCCCTCCCCGTCCCCTTCCCCTCCCACAGGATCCCATTTCAACCGGCAACAGCAGCAGCAGCAGCAGCAGCAACAGCAGCACAGCCATGCTACCTCCTGCCGGCACTTCCAGCTAGGCCCTCAGGCCCCACTCCCCATGGACTTCCCCATGCCCCACCCCGGGCAGCCCCAGTCAGGCATTAACCCCCACCTCGCCCCACCGGGCCACCAGCATGGCCCCCCGCTCCACGCACCCCTCAACCCCCTGCCAGCACCCCAGTTCCAGGACATCCCCGCCCCCCCCTTCCTACCTCAGGCATTACACCAGCAATACCTCCTTCAGCAACAGCTCCTGGAGGCCCAGCACCGACACATCTTGCCGCCATCCAGGTACCGCATGCGGTCACCACGCGCAGGGGGGGAAGGTGCCACTTCATGGGTGTAGCGGGGGTGGGTGGGGAAGGGGTTGGCAGTCTTGGTGTCACCTGATCCATCTGAGCACTGGATGTTGGATTTGATTTGTGGTCTCATTTTCATAGTGCATGGTGATGTTGCACAGTTGAAGTTACAAACAAGCTGCTGCACGCCGTCTTACTTTCACTCATGTGTCGATCTTGAAAAGCAGATCTACAAAGCGCTGTTCCGCTCGTAGTCCGTACACTAAAGCCTACAAAACATGCTAAGCTAACGCCTCCATAGAAGAGTCGTCTTTTCCTGTCGATGTATCTGACTGTGGGTTGTATTTGAATCGTCCTCTTGCAGACGCACCCCAGAGAGAGTTGCCCACCAGACCCACAGACTGAGACCAGGGTATGAGTTCGCCCCCCCTCTCCATGTCCCCCCACAGCCTGTGCTCCAGCAGCCCCGTTACCTGGCCGAAGGGACAGACTGGTAATCCATCCCATTCCAGGGTGCAATGTTAACACACTGGCCCCACCGCTAATCCCCCCGAGACCTCTTTCACTTTTCACTAACACTCAAAGTTGTATTCTTTGAGTGTTGGAACATAACACCGTTTAACAGTTCAAGTCTCGCCACTGCTGATAGCCATCTCAGTACCACTGCAGATTTACATTTTTCAATGCAGACGAATACTAACAAACTAACTTACCTTCCAAAATTGACACTTTCTACTGACGTAGAGCGTACACACAGGATATTAGATGTGATTATCTGTCCTCTCATTGAGGTGACCGCCCCGATCCATAACCCACGCCTGCACCCGGCAGTGGGTCTACTGTGAGATGCACTGGGTTGACTGGAGCTCCTCTGTTTTGCTGTCCTTCCCAGGGATCTGAGCGTGGACGCCGGGATGCCCCCCCACCAGTACCACCTCCATCCACTGCCACAGCACTATCAGCACTACTTAACCTCTCCCAGGATGCACCACTTCCCCAGGAACAATGCCTCAACCCAAGTGGTGAGCCCCCGCCCGCCTCCGCACGATAAACCCTGATAAGCGCACAAAGCCAGGGTCCCAGTGGACGCTGGTCTCAACAACCCTCCCTGCTTCCCTGGCTTGGACCAGCACTGGGGGACCCAAGAGAACCGTAACGCCTTTCCTTTGGTGTAAACAGAACGTTCTGGGCGTGAGACCGGCCACTGAAGGGTTGTTGGGGGAATACAGGTCCAACCAGCCAGCCAGGTCTGGCATGGCCATAGCAGGCACTGCTAGGCCTTGCTGGAACATGTTTGTTTGTTTGTTTGTTCGGCTGACCTCGGCTTACCTCTGCTGCCCGCCCCGCAGGTGGTCCACGAGATCCGGAACTACCCGTACCCTCAGCTGCACCTGCTGGCTCTGCAGAGCCTCAACCCCTCCCGCCACGCTTCAGCGGTGAGAGAGAGCTATGAGGTTGGTCGCTCCTGCTGCTTCCCTCCAGCAGACACACCTGTCCCGTCCCATTCGTCACCACGCCTCAAGCCCCCAATGACCAAATTCACTTGACACCACCACCACCACCACCACCACCTACCGACTCATCCACCACCCCACAATAGCTGCCACGATTTTTCTTTACATATTGTTTTTGTGGAGAGGAGCAGACCTTTCTATTTTAGACCAATACATTTCAAAATCCATTCATTAGCATGACGTAATTCCTTTTTTTTCCTTCCCAAAATCATCGCAAATGTCCTCATTCTGTGGTCGTGCCCCTCATCCAGAACAACAGGGAGGGCTTCCCCTCCCCGCATTGAACTGTGTGCCCTCCCCTTCCTCTGGTGTCTAGGAGCTCCTACAGCTGGAGGACCGGCTGGGCAGTGTGAACCGTGGGGCCGTGCAGACCACCATAGAGAGGTTCACCTTCCCACACAAGTACAAGAAGGTGAGGGCCGACCACTGGGAGGAGGAGGAGGAGATGCTGGGGGTCAGGGGTCGAGGGATAGCCGCAGAAGGCTGCAGGAAGGAGAATGTTGCATCCTGTGGTTTTACATTTCATGGGGGGGGGGCATCATTAGTTCTTAACGGCACAGCCAGGGTTACGGTATAAACAGGCTTAAACAATTCCCACTGAGGGATGAGTCATCAAGCCTTGTAAAGGTTGTTCTTTTTGTGGATTTTAATTTGAGTATAAATAAAAAGAGCCATGCACCACTATGGAGGATCTCACCCAAATGCGTGGGGGTGGGGGGGCGGGGGAAAGAACAGACATTCAGAGCTACGTTTATACTCGGAACAAATTCTATTTTAGTGTTCTTTCATGCCATTATCTCAAATGAGAGCTGACATGTTTGTTTGCCCGGGCTTGGGCTAGGCATGGCCCACTGAATGACCGTTGCGACCGTTCCACAGAGAATACCACAGGACCTGAAGATGTGTGTGGAGGACGAGGAGCTGGACACGGATGAGAAGTGCACCATCTGTCTGTCCATGCTGGAGGACGGAGAGGATGTCAGGTGAACACCAGCTCATTGGTTCATTCTCACTCCATCCGGGTTAACGCTACTGCGTTCTGTGCAGCAGAGCGTCCAGCTACGCCCCGGTACCCCTGTTAGGACGGATAAGTCGGGGGTTCTCTGTGTTGCACGGTAACGTTATTCTCTGCAGAAGATTGTTCTGGCTGTGAGACTTTTAAATCATCCTGGACTTACTATTCTCATGATGTGCAATTAGGTTCCCTTTAACGAAAAGGCGTGAGAAATCGCGCAAGGTTTGCACCTTAAACTGGTTTCCATCAACTATAGTCAACTACAAGTCATGTATATCGTCTTGTACTGTAAATGTTTCTAATAGCTGTGTATTCAGTGTTGTAGCGTGAGGTCTTTCTGGGGAGCAGTCATCTCTGTATATCTCCCTGGGGCCGTGCTGGGGAAACAGCTGGGCTTCACGTTTTGATGTTACTCTATAGGCTGACAGTTGCGGGTGTATTTCTGCTGACTCGCTGCACGTGGAGGGGAATTCACTCTTTGGACTTAATTAGTGTGTTCCACATGAATGGAAGTAATTAAGATGGAAGTCATCACAGGGTGTCATATTTCCTGAGGATTTTGGCATCTTGCGACAAACTTCTGCCGATATACCAGCACTTTGACGGTGTGCAGGGTCGACGCGTTCTCCACCATACAGGATGAAATGCTGCGTCTCTGTGGGTGGGGGGAGCTTGTAGCATCAGTCGACAGGCTGCCCTGCACCAAACCCTCTGGGCGCGATTCATAACGATGCTTTTAAATTGCTTTCTACAGCCGTTTGTGTGAGGTAAACTGTTTAGCTGGGACATCGCTAAGCTCTTTGCCCTGCCCATTTTCTTACATGAAATGAGTCACAGTTTGCAGAAGGAAACGTTTGGACAATAGGTCACATGAGAAAAGGGCTTCCTGGTTGCCCCAAGTGGCACACGCTCCTATTTCCCCCCCTAAGAAAGTCACCCAAACGGAAAGTAACCCAATTTTGATGTAAAGTATTCTCTGCTTAACTCAGTTTAGTCATTCTCCTCCCGTGAACGCGGTTATTTAACCAGGTCCTAACGTTTTCCCACTTATCCTCATCTCTTGTCCCCTCTAGGAGATTACCCTGCATGCACCTCTTCCACCAGGGCTGCGTGGACCAGTGGCTGGCCACCAGCAGGAAGTGCCCCATCTGCAGAGTGGACATTGAAACCCAGCTCACCCCCGACAGTTGATGCCCCCTCTCACGGGGGCCGCCCGTGCAGCTTCTTGGATCTGGTCTCGTCATTCTTCTACCGCCCCCTTCTGGAGGGAGGCCGGAGGTCGGAGCGCAGCCAAACGACGACGACGATGACGACGACGCCACCTCCACCTCCTCCTCACCTCCACCTCCTCCTCCACCTCCCGCTCCCCCACCGCCCTCCGCATCACCCAATGAGCCTGCCTTCTGAGCCAGCCGAAGAGCCAACCGATGTGGACGGGGGGGATCAACAAAGCACACGCAAACACGGCAAGGAAACGTTGGGGGTGGGGTGAGAGCGAGGGTTGATGGGGGGGAGGGGGGAATGGGT
>JAOTIX010000120.1:10458876-10470551 GCA_027123715.1 Gaidropsarus macrophthalmus
CCACCCCGGCCCCCCCCCCCGCCCCCCACCCCCCTCTCGCCCCGGGGGTGGCGCCGTGCGGATTGTAAACTCCGGTCCAAGTCAGATTACAGCCCCGGCCCCACCGCCCCGGTGTGGCCCACTATCTGTGCAGCAGGACGAAGGACTCCAGGCGCTCCGGAATGTTCCCCCGGTAGTGCAGGCTGTGCTTGACGATGACGCGCGCCGCCAGGCACTGCAGCGTGGTGTGGTTGATGGGCTGCAGGACGTTGCGCGCCAGCTCCTTCTTGTCCAGCAGGTCGCAGGCCGTCTGCTGGAAGCCGTTGGTGCTGTCGAAGTGGCTGCCACCGGAGATCAGCAGGTTCATGATGTCCGGGTGGCCGTTGGTCGCCGCCACGTGCAGCGGGCTGGCGGGGAGAGACGGTACACGTTAGATACGGACTGTATTTATTGGGCGCTTTTTATACAATCACATTCACCCATTCACACACCCGACACCGGGTCAAACGATGCCAAGGCGATAGCCAGCATGTCAGGAACAGAGTAAGGGTGCTTCAGGCCAACGGGATTTACTTCTCCGTACTCCCTATACGTAAATCCGTGCCTGTTACCACGGAGACCCCTCGAGCCTTCGCAGTTCTCCGTCGGCAAAGTAAACGGCTAAACGGGTAAAGTAAACAGGTTGACGTTCACAGTCGCTTGATGCGTCCATACAGCAGATTGTGATTAAAAAAGGGACACAAATGATAATTACAAATTAAATGCTTTAAATGTAAATAACAAACTATTTACAAAGTGCAATTTTCCAGTTGTAGTCAAACCGGAAAAGTAATTCCAGAAATGACGTTGTTAGAGGACCAATCACAGCCCTCGCCGTCTCCGATTTCCCTCCATGGAGTGACGGACAGTTAAAAAAAATATGGGATGCGCCCGGAGAGTACGGAGAGGGACAGTAAAGGCCACCGCGGTGGACGATCGCTACACCGACAAACCCAGAGCGGTGTTGTTGACGGGCGGGGGAGGAATAAACACGCATCGCTCCGTCCATCCAGATGTCAGTAATATTTCGAAGGCTTAGCGAGGGAGTTATTCGCCGCATGCCTGACGGCTCAGGCCCGAGTCTGATGCACAAGCGTGCGTCAAAACAATGGCTAGGGCGCTGAGACACTTAAGGCCATTGGAATCCTGATCAACCCCATAGCTGACGAACTCAGCTCACGTCAGGGTTAGTGTGTGGACAAACAACACCAACACAAACTGCTACACACACACACACACACACACACACACACGACAGTGTGTACAAGTGACAGGTCCTTAAATAACCACCAACAAAAATCTTACATGCACTTCACCACTGGTGAAACTGGTGAAACAGCGTATCTGTAGGCAGCCTACGCTCCGAGACCATAAACAACAAATCAGACCTCCACCCGAACCCTCCACCTGCACACCCCCCCCCCTCCGGTTACCTGTTGTCGTCCTCGTCACGACAGTTGACGTCGGCGCCGCACTCCAGCAGGATGGAGGCCACAGTCAGCGAGGGGAACTTGCAGACGGGGTAGCGGCCCACGCAGGTGGTGTTGCGGTCCACCGCCAGGTGCAGCGGGCTGTAGCCGTTCTTACCGCAGGGCTGCAGCTTCAGGAACCTGTGGGGGGGGGGGGACACGACGGTGGATGAGTGGCGGCTCGGAGCTCATTCGCTCATTTATTTTATGCACTTTTTTATGTCCATGGTGACTTTTTACATATATTGCTACTTTTGCACTGAACAAGGAATGCTCTTAATTTTGTTGTACCCGTTACAATGACAAAATAAAGATATTCTATTCTCTTAAGCTCGGTGTTACCACGCGCGACACCACAACACGAGTCACGCCGTAAGAACCGGACGCTGTCAAAAGCGTGTCAATAAAGTGCCAATGATCTCAGAACATTAATCCTTGAAGAATTCTGTATCGCACTCCATTCTCTCACACACACACACAACTTCTTTATTCATGTCCACAATTCATAATAAATGTACATAAACCTTACAGATACAAAAAACATTGCTTCGGCATGATCCAGCAATGTGGGTCTGATGACGGTTCAAACAGCAGAATTAAGGATACACACAGCACCTCCAAATGTGGCAACTTCCAATAATGGAGGACATCACACACACACACACACACACACACACACACACACACACGCACACACATACATACATATATATATACACACACACACACCTGTAGATGGTCTGCTTCTTGAAGTGGTCCTGCTCCGCCGTGCAGGGCACCTTCTCCAGCAGGCAGATGAGGTGCAGGATGATGGACAGGGCCTTGCTCAGCTGGGCGGGGTCGGGCGGGGCGGGCCCCACCTGCTTCACCGCCCGCTCGATCTCCAGCACGCTCTTGGTCAGGATGCCCATGAGGTCCTCGAAGGACACGGAGGTGCCCAGCACGCCCTTGGCCCGGTCCTGCAGCATGAAGGAGAACAGCTCCGCGAAGGACAGCAGGCTGGAGGCCGTCATGGGGCTGAGGGGGTCCAGGTTGCTCTGCTGCATGTCCAGCGCGTACTTCCACAGGTTGATGCAGCGCTCAAAGTTCCCCGAGTCGGCGTAGACGGCGCCGCGGTACCGGATGTAGTAGGACGTGTCCGGGTGCTGCGGCCCCAGGATCCTCTCGCGGATCAGGAGGGCCTGCATGCGCATCTCGTCCGGGTCCGAGATCAGGCCGTCCAGCTCCTCCCCGTTGGTGACCTGGGGAGACACAGGGGGGGGGTGAGGGCAGACCACACACCGCGGGCAAGCGCACGAGAAGATCAGTCACGAGGCAGCCCTGGCATAATGGCTAGGGAGCCGGCTTGTGCTCGGTGGGTTGCAGGTTCGATTACCGGGACCAGAGGGAGAGAAAAAAATGTGGGTTGGGAAGGTGACTGAACAGAGCTTTCCCCCCTCTCAACGTCCACGGCTGAAGTGCCCTTGAGCAAGGCACCTAACCCCCAAACTGCTCCACGGGCACAGCACTTAACTTATCAGGTGCTGATAACACTCAACGCCACTTTGGTCAACGACAACACTGAGCTTCAAACAATTCCACTGTTTCTGGACATAGTGGAACTTCAGCACCAAAATATAATAATGACGTCTACTGTTGATCGAGGATAACAACACAGCATGAACTTCAAGCCCGAGTGTCAACACTGGTGGTCGAGCGTCGCTGAACCCCCTGCGGGCACCCTACCTCCTTGGCGTAGTCGTAGGCCATGATCAGGTGCTTGGGCTCCGGCTTCAGGACGACGTTGTTGCTGTCGATGAAGCGCAGGTCCATGGCCCGCTTCCAGTACTTCAGAGCGCCCAGCAGGTCGCGCTTCTTGTCGACAAACGTGGCGCCCAACAGCTCCAGGGCGTCGATGCGCTCCTTGTGGCTCGTCTGCCGCGGGGGAAAACAAAACATCGGAGGGATTAACCGACAGCGCTACGGGAACACTGGGGCCAGCTGCCGAGGGAACCCTGGTCAAACGAGTCTCCAGTGGTGCCTGCATCCTAATTACAATCATCAGGCGGCTCCTGAAATAACGGTTATCCACTTTAATGTGAAGACATCATGCCGCGGGTTCAATCCCTGCACACATTGACATCCGAGTCAGGAAAAGATTGCATGACACCCCACGCTTCCGGCAAGCCTGGGATGACTTTCCCAGGACGATTCCACAACACCAGAGCTCACACTGTTCATCCTCAAGGCAAGCGTGAACAACGTTCCCGTTCTCTCCCCCCCCACCCCCAAAGCACGAAACTAGGCATGGGCGATTCACAACCGATTCAGAAAGAACGAATCCCGAAGGTGAACGATGAGAACTGATTCCAAAAACAAGAGAACTGATTCTTTTTTTAACGTCTTAGTTAATGCTTCAGAGACGTTTTGACAACAAAACTGCTGTTTTTCTGTGATTGGTTTAACAAAGTGAAGGCTCGGTCATGTCAACGCAGCGTATTATTTCACAGAAATGTGCTGTTCTAGAGCAGCATCACCGTCTGAAACCTTCTGGGGTTCCAAAAGACTCCATTTGCGGATTAACAGACCGTATGAATGAAGGAACTAATCAAAACCAACGATTTGTGAACGTGAAGGGAACAGAAAGAACTGATTCCCAGAATAGAATCATTTGGCCCGTGCCTACACAGAACCAAACCGCTACAGGCAGCCGTCAGGGAATGAGGACCGGGTGTGGGAGGGGGAGACGGCGCGGTACCTTCTGGTGCGTGGTGAGGAAGTCCACGATGTTGGTGTGTCCGGTGACGCTGGCAGAGAGCAGGGGCGTCATGCCGTAGCCGTCGCGCTCCATGGAGGCGCCGTACTGGAGGAGCATCCTCATGATCTCCAGGCTTCCCGACTCAGCGCAGTCATGCAGCGCCGTGTTGCCTGGGGCGGGGGGGGAAGAGCAGGCAGGCGGTGTTTTAGAGAGACAGAGAGAGAGAGAGAGCCCCAACAAGGACGCGAGTGTGCGCCGATCCCCAGTTGTAAACACACCACTGATGGCATCACACACATCGTGTGACAGACAGAAGAATGCGCAAGTATGTTGAGTTTGTGATCGATACAGAATTGATCAGAACAATAGAAAGCAATCACTTTCAAAAAAAGGACCTGCTGCCATCGTTTAACAACTTCCAGTCCAGTTCCTTGAGTGCATCTTTATTGTTATATTGTCATCCATATATTATTGAGAGTACTATGGTGGCTGTATAGTTGGCCCCAATAACTATCGGGTCAGCCGTTAGTGCCAGCCGGCACCAGTGTGTCTCAGGCAACCAGTGCTTGGATCCTGAGTAAAAACTACTGAAGGGGTTCAGTAGTCGTTTGCCTACACAACACAAATTGACTTCCACATGAGACACAGAGCGACATTATCATTGCCTCCACTGTGAGAGACATGACAGACAAAACGCTTCCAACTTCCCATTCCGATCACCAGTCACAAGACCTTCAGCCCGCGGGCTTTTAGAGTCCGTTGTGGTAATGCTGGACCAACACTGCATAATGACCGCATTATACAAATCACTTATAATAATAATAATCATAATCTTCGACAACTCGCCATCATGACCACCAAGGGATATGTCACACACTCTAGATACATGCGTATCTAGAGCCAGTCAAGATCAAGAATAACCAATATAAGAAGTCATGCGCAGACGTGTTTTCCCTGAACATCTGGCGTCTTCCTAGAGTCACCAGCTGGATTGGGGGGAGGGGGGGTGGACAGTATGGTTAGTGTTGACTGGAAGAAGCACTCAATATTTGGCAGATTAAAGCATATGAAAAGGCAATTTGGAAAGAACATGCTAATATAACAACGTTTGGCAACAGAATGCTGAGAACACCCCAACGCAACGGTCTCTAATAATGTCATACTGAACGTTAAATGTGTGCATAGGCGAGCTTGGTTGACCTATACAACAGACTAGCCAGTGATCATCAGCCATCCTACAGGTCAACACGTATGGGCCACTCGCATGGATCCAGACCATCATGTAAGCCATCAGATTGTTTATGTTCTGCCCTTTCCGTGTTGAGATACGAATAGAAGACACATTTTCCATTCTGAGCTGGATGACCGCATGAGGCCAAGTTGGAGACACGGTATGACGCGTCAAAGTAATCAAGCTTATAAGCCACCTCATTGTTGCAGGAAACCGCTTTGGGCAGTTTCTGAGAACCACAGTCACCTCATGAGCCCCCGGAAGCTTGAGACCTTGTTTTCTTGGTTTGTTCATTGATCGGCGTTGCTCAATCTTTATTTAACGCCGTTTTAAATAGAAAGGCGCCGTTATGTTGGGTCATAAAATAACAAACACTGGCCATGGTGGCATTCGAACAAAGTTATACACGTGATTCTAGATGCAGCTTTGCATCGGAACCTGGTATGTTTCCATAAATTCCAGACCATTCCTTGTTGTGGCTTAAGTTTTATCTGCGACAGTGAGGCATGTGGGTAAAGAAAACTATTATTGGCTGTTGGCAAAGAGTGTTAAGTGTTGCATTGGCTCGTGCGTGCTGTTCACACACACTCACCTTTGACACTCTTCCTGTTGACATCTGCACCTTTCTCCAACAAATACTGCGCTATTTCTTTGTGTCCTTTGTAGCAGGAGATCATGAGACACGTGTGGCCGTGTCGGTTCGCCACCTCCAGGTCTGCCTTGTGCTCCACCAGGTACTTCACAATGTCCAGGTGGCCGTCGAAACAGGCCGCTCTCAGGGGGGTGGAGTTGGTCAACGTGGTGTTGTTGACCGAGGCCCCGTGGCCCAGCAGGGACTGGACCACCTTCAGGTGACCGGCCGCCGATGCGGCCCACAGCGGGGGGGCTCCCTCGATCGTCTCCCCGTCAAAGTTGACCGAGCCCCCGACCTCCACCGCTGCGCTGCAGCACTCCAGGAGGTACTCCACCAGGTCCAGGTGTCCGTACCGCGACGCCATCAGGAGCGGCGTAGCACCGTTGGTCTTCTCTCCCATCAGCCGGGTCACCTCATGTCCCTCCTTGTTCTCCAGGAGTTTCTGCAGTAACCGGAGCTTACCGTCCCTGGCCGCGTTGAACACCGCCGTTTTAAGATCCATCTCCGGTCACTTAATGACGTGACAGAGTGATGGGTGAATGTGACTGCGGGTGAACGGGTGAAGTGACTGTGGAGCCTGTGGTTCAGGCAGGAGGGAGCCTTTGTTTACTGCAACGGATCAGTCACAGGCGAGGTGGTCAAGGCGATATCGTCTACCAAATAGAGATGTGTATTCCGCCTGGTGACAGGAGCATTACCGGTGTAACGTTAGTATTTTAAAGGGCCCCTCTGAACAGGTAATAGTTTGCAGTAACAGCTAGCGTGCGGTCCACTTCCTTGATTAGCCCAGCGGCTAGCTCACTCACACTGTTGTCCACTCGTCGCCACCATCCACTTTCACTTTCCAAAATGTATTTTTTCTTTAGACGTACCCGTCGTCGCCATTATTCGACATTGTAAATTGCTTCCTTTTTTGTGTGAAAAAAGACAAAGGGCCAAATCCACCCCCACTCGTTAGCTACCAGTGGTTAGCTAGCCGAGTTAGCTTAGCCTCAAACGACGTTTCTCCTGTTCTTCAGTGTGTCAAATACAAATGCTTCTCCTGCCTTATCACCGAGGCACGACAGGCGATGTTATCCTGGAGACGACAGATGTGTCCTCCGAAGGCAAGCTGTCTCGACAATTGTCCCGGAGGAAGCAACGATTACTGGGGTAGTGTCCACCCACCGCTTCCCTCGACGGTCACGACTAAAGTACTGTCAAATGGAAAACAATGCAGTCTTTTCTCCCGCCCCCTCGGGAGATTGACATGCCAACAGACCAATCACAGAGCGTCCTTGCCTCTACGGTGCCAGTTTCGACCAAAGCCTAGTTGTAATTAGCTACTCTGGGGAGTTTCCGCCGTAAATGCGATTTAATAAAATGCTTTGTCAATTAACCATAATGGACTGATGCGCTGTCACTAACCGCTGTTCAGATAATCATTTCAAATGACCCTTAGAGCGTGTTTGATCTACATTTAGCGTTATGGCACCATCTGTATGTTTGGAGAAGACATGACAGGTCAACTGCAATATGTGTCTTAGTTTCCAAACTAAAGTATAGCAAGAACAACTAAGTTAGTTCAATCAACACAATGAGTAACTGACAAAAATCAATTCCTTTTAATACAGGTGACTGAATAGCTCCAGCCAACCGTGGAGAGGGCTTGATGGAACAAAGCATCTACAGGGATCAAATCTTACCAAATAACAGGAAAACAAATCAAACATTCGAGTTTTGTTTCCAAAGAATATATATCTTTTTTTCCCCACCACAAATTAGAGCATGTCAGAGCCAATATTATTGTATGGTAAAAGGATAAAGACAATTCCTAACTGTACATTTGCCAGCTTGTTTTTGAAGTATGAAAACAAAAAATGTTTGGTCACAGCCCACTAAACTCCCGTGCAGGCGTTTCTCTGCCAAGGGTGATTCCACTACAGATCTACATCGTGCCTAAAACATGTGCATCACATGTTGGGTTGCTTTACCTTTCCCCCGCACACATTTTCTTTTTACAAAACAAAAATTAAAACGGGATTTAACATTTCAAGTGACAAATCATTTTGTAATTATACTTTACATTCGTCCAATCCATTCCTTTACAAAATAACATTTTAAACCAGTGTACTAAAAAGACAAGGGCGATTTGATCTCACAAATAAATAGGTTTATGCAATTCACACATCACTGAGCAAAGGCTGATGTTATGGCCCGGACCCTTCTCTTAACAAGCTGATAGTGAAAATGAGTGACATAACTAGATATTCTATTGTCATTTAGACGCCATCAAAACAAGGCAGTAAATATCACTTCTTTTTACTCCCAAACACAACCTCAAAAACACATTAATCATAAAGAAAAAGCAATGTTAAACTCCCAGCATATGTAATGATGTCAAGGTCTGGTCTAACCGGGATGTTATATCGTGACAGTATATAGGGGATATCTCTCAGTAAAATCGAATTCAGAAACATAAAAATACTTAAAATGTCAAATCCATTTCTAGCTCCATCATCAGTATACAAGCACAAAAACATAGAAGTCTGCCATTTGTATTTGGAGAGTTAATAATCGATATTATCGTTTTAACACCAGACATAAGGGGTGGAAATCATTGCGGTTTTCAAGCTAATGGAAGCCGGACGAAATTGAACAATTTCAATCTTTAATGTTTTCATCCACCTCCTCAACCATGTTTTTAGGTGCAGCATGAATAAAGTGTGAAATTGACTGGGTGGGTGAAAAACAAATAGAACACCAAAGGAAATAACTAAAAACACGCCAGGACATAAATCACATTTTTGAACTACCTGTTGTTTGCAAAAATGTAAAAAATGTAGTCACTCAACCTGCCCCAGGACACTTGAAGCAAGATTAAATGCAGTCATTCACTTATTTTCGATTTTCTTTGACCAGAATTGATATCTCTGCACATCCCCTTCCAGAATGACAAACACATCGTGGGACTTTATCCATGTTATATGATCTTACTACACGTTTAGCTAACACTGCTAGCCAAACGGTTGAAGGGGGTGGCGGGGGGGGGGAGAAGCTGAAATCGATCCCTGGAGTACAATGTGATTATGATCCAACACGTGTGGTGGTAGTCTTCCTGTCTGAGAAGAAGCTCCTCAGCAGGACCACCTGACTAATGCTGACCACCAGGAGGATGAAGGCTTCACCGATGGACCAGAAGGCCACTCGGGTGTTGAGGTCCTCAGCCCTACTGCGTCCCTGGGCCTCGCGGAGGCGAAAATGTGTCTGGTAGTCAATGACGGATTTCAGCGCCTCATGGATAGACACGCAGGCGGACTCCATCTGGCAACGCCACAGAAAACATTTTGGGGGAAAAATTAATTCATAATTGAAAAGAAATCAGCATGCTGAGCAAACAAAGTAAGTGAGGTTCTAAAAAACCTCATGTTAGAGTGCAGAGTGCAGAACATGTCTTATGAATGTAATCGGTCTACCCTCAAGTCTCAAATGCAAGGGAAACACAGGTCTTATCAAGAGAGTAATCCAGGAAATGTCTCATCCCCCCCTCTGCCTGCAACACTTTACATTGACAGAGTTAGCCTCCAGCGTAGAGCAGGAGAGGAATGAAGAAAAAAGGTTTGAAAAACCTACAAACTGGGTTTCCCACGCGTAGCAATGTACCCAGTAAAAATAGAAAGGCCATTAAACATATTGTTTTTTATACAGTGCAACATTTGGCAGTATTACAATTTTGATAAAACCGTAACGCATTGTTGGTAGCCTATTGAAATTGCTCATGTATATTTCTTGTGGTTTCACCGCCTTTGAAGGCGACCTTGCTCTCCCACAGTGCAAATGAGCATGTAAATAAAGTAAGGTGAGCCGTTTTTCTAAGACAAACCAACAAAAGATGGTTTCAGGCTATGCCATTATATTCAAGGTTTCCACAGCAAGGAAATACAATTAAAACGTGTGTCCAAAAGGAAAAGCCACATACCTGCGTGAGAGCTGTGACTCTGTTCTCATTGGGAAACAGTGGGGGGTCTTCCCCCACCTGGAAGTCAAAGTACACCGTCTTGTGTGTGAACGTTGAAAACTCGTTGCTGAAGCAGAACTTGTATGTGCCATTTCTGCCAGCGGTGAACGTAAAGCTGTCATATTGCTTCTTCATCTCTTTGTAGAGGACAGTTCCATCGGGCTCCTCCAGGCGACAGTCGACGTCGTAATGACCCCCGGTCACCACCTGAGAGGAACACAGAGGACAACGTTGCACCCGCGAACATGTTTCTGGAATGGGGTAGCAGCGAACGCCTTCATATTTGTGTATTGTGCTGGGATACAGGCAGCACTCGAGTTGAGGGGGAGGGTGCACGGCATACCCCTTTGAAATAAAGATGGTCAAAATCATCCCCCTTCTAAAGCCGCCCTTCCCATCACCTGTTATTTTTCCAATTAATGTAATATTGCTACTGAAATATTACCACTATTCCAACATTTAGTTTTAGGGGATTGACTACAATACTGTGGACGAGGACAACGTGCAAAATATAATGACCACCCCCGCTGAATGATTTTTACAACTCGGGTACTGGATATCGGGCACATCCAGTATACGGGATTAAGGGTCTGGTACAACACCAAATCACATACAAACCTGAAATTCCAGAGTACATTTGGTGCCTATAATGATGTCCTCGTAGAAGCACTGTTTAGCGTTGTCCGGCAGCTCGAAGGTGAGCTCTGAAGCCAGAACCCACCCGCAGAGCAGCTGGGCTAAGAGCACCTGCACAAGCACCCGAACACCTCCGTACATCTTCGCGGCTGTGGCATAATGATATATATATTCAGAAAATGAGTGGATCATTTATTCATTTGAAGCGATGCTAACACTTGATACAGACCGAGACGCAACGCGAAATATCGATCAAAACGAACCCGGACATTGATGTTAGCTCTGTAGACGCTAGCTGTATGCTAATGTATGCTAATCCTTCAGCTAGCCATACCGGTTTATTGAGAAACGACGGCGGGAGACGGTTAACTGATAGTCATGTCATAGTGTACGTGTTTCTGTCATGATCAGATACAAGGTCATTCAGGTAAAGATGTATATGACATTTGATTTAACCAAATAGATGATTTTGTTGCAATGGCCATAATACACTCACCCAAATCGCTCACCCGGATGTGACGAATACTAGGTTGGGAACGTTTGACGCGTGTGAGAAAACGTTGGAACCCCTTTTTAGAATTCCGCCCCCTTGTGGCCTATTGCCGCAAATTCAAGGCATTTTTTACAAAAAAAATAGATACCGTATAATAATGTACTGGTGTTAGACCTACACTGAAGACAGTGGTGCTTATACATTAATACAGGCCACACGTGGCAGAAAATTATGTAGTTACACTTCACTTATTTCAAATGTCAGTATTCAGTTTTATGATAGGAAAAGACAACAACAGCAATTCTAAAAATGAATGATATGAAAAGATCACACTCACACACACACACGTGTGTGTGTGAGTTAGTCCCCCCCCCCCGCGGCCCGCGCGCGGGGGGGGGCGGGGGGGGTGGTGGTGGTGATTGTGGTGGGGTGAGCAGCGGGCCCTGATCAGGTGTCGAGG
>JAOTIX010000120.1:10797000-10807596 GCA_027123715.1 Gaidropsarus macrophthalmus
GTATGTATTCCACCTTCAACAATAAAAGCTTGATCCTATTGCCTAGACTGCAAAAAGCAGTGCATGTTTCATGTTGGGTTACACCTTGCGGAGAAACTGAAATCATACAAGTTTCTAATGGAAAAGATCAAACCGTACAAACAACCGATATTTACAGGAATGTATCGAAAACAAGCCAAAAAGAGTACGCCAGGCTAGCAGCCCTGGTCCGTGTGGATATGGATATGGGTGAATTGTGTAACCATCACCTTTGCCACAAACTCTGTTACTGTGCAGGCCTGCTCCAACCCAGCTGAAGAGATCTGTGGTTGTGTACATCATCTGTACTCTAATATCAACACCCTTTCTGGTAGCCTGTCTAGCCGGCTCCTAAAAACCTGCACGCCTCTCCCATCGCAGACTGGTCAGTGCCCCGCCGGAGGAAGGCCTTCCACGGACCAGCCTGGGGAACCGAGCACCAACCCGCAAACATTAGAGCGGATCAGACGAGACCGGTTGTGACCGGCGCAGTATGCGTGGTTGTTCCTGCCTCCGGGGAACCTGGCTGGCAGGACCACGGCGGGGGTCCATCGCTGGCACCGTGCCTGCAGCGTGACCCGGGAGGCTGCATGTGCTGATGGCAGCTCCAACAAAGAGCAGACGTGGAGGAGGCTATTTCAGACTCAACAGGTGACAGCCACTGCTGCTCGCCCACATGACTTACCTCCTCACTGTCGCCGGCCAGTCTTCCAGGGCACTAGACTTCATGCCCTGCCCATCACCTGTTGCCGAAGCTGGCGGAGCACCAAGCGTCCAGCGAGTGTGAGTGTGGGGTGAGTGAGTGAGTGAGTGAGTGTGTGTGGTGGCCAGCCTCCCCTCTGGTTTCAAAGCGTCCTCTTTCCACCTCAACATCATCTGCCATCCATCTAAATCACTTTCCTTAGTTTCCATTTCCATAGCAACAGGGCTCCTGTTGAACGCTTGTTCCCCCCCCCAAAGATCATCTGACGACACATCAAATCACATTTCAAATTGCCATGTTTACTGGAATTTTCCCCGAACCATTTTTCACCCACTGGTTTTGGGAGCTGGTTCTGTAGCTTTAAGCTGGCTGGTATCACCAGGTCACCACACAAAGAAGAGTGTCTTCTGGGATGTGACGTCATGCACTGTAGTGTACAGTTGGACTATGAACTTCTGACTCAGTCACGCAATCTAGCAGAAGAAAACCTCATTGAGGCACGGATTCAGGAGTGAGATGGAGTGGGAACATCCACTCCATACAACCCATTTAAAATGTGTGCAGTGACATAAATACATACTGGAAAGAAAGAAATGTACAGAATTAACTTTAGTAAAAACTAAATTATTTTAAATAAAAAAATACAAAACAACTAAGGTAAATATGTAAATAGAGAACTTTGCATAGCCGGAATCCTCCTGTAGACTTTCCTGTCCATGTTTGCCTTGCCTGTTTATTTGACTTGTGATGTATGACAGATGACACAGAGTCACAGAGTCAGCAGCCAGAACTTAGGAGGCAGGGTTAGGGTTTAGGGGCTTGGTGATATCTGGAGAGGGGGGGTCATGTTTCTTCAGTCTACTTTCCTCAGCTGACACTCGTTCACACTGCTTGGGGGTCAAAAGGACGAGGGTGCCATCACGCATGATGCATGTTGTGTGTTTGCATGACTTGGCAAACATGGGAGGCCAACATGGCGCAGCCAGCTATGGAGGTCACACACATCGTTCATGAGACAATACAAACACAAAAGTGTATCTGCATGGCTACCAGCAGTGTATGTTTTGTGTATGTGCTGCTCCCCCACCGCCCCATCTCTCTCTTGCTCTCTCTCTCTCTCCCTCGGCATACCAGACTGGTGAGGCTGTGGGCGCTGAGGGCCTCAGTCCGTCGGCCCGGTGTGGGATTGCTGTCCCGAGAGCAATTCCCTATAAGGTCAGCTCACGATGCACACAACAGCAGAGGATGAGGCCCCCTCCCCTCCCCAAGGCTTTAAGCCCTCCCGTCAGCACCGGGCCGTCCGCTTATTCAAACAGCAGCGTCCTCTGGTCTCCGGTCTGAGGTTACAAATAGGGTTTTCAGGGACGCATTCATCAGTTGCACGCTTCAGCATAATCTGCAACCAAGCGGTTTTGGAGGAGCCCACGACATTCGTAGTGTCGCTCCAGTCGGACTCCCAGCCGGAGCAGAGGAGGCACACGTGGGACCACACACGTGACACATCCCTTCTGATTGTGCCGATGGTTGAGCCAAGGAGAGATAACCCGAGGCCGGCGGGAAGAACCGGTCTACTACACCCAAAACCTTTCTTAAGCCTCTTCACTTTCCATTACGTTACTGGGACAAACCTTCAGGCACTGCACCCTTTTTGCCGTTTTCACATTTCGACACATGCAGCAATGCTCTGAAACACCCGTTTACACATGGCATAGCAATGATGACGAGAATGAGGCCCAATGGACAGTCCAGCAAATGGCGGTAATCCAACATTTCCACAAAACACCATGAAACGCACCAAGTGAGAGGAGATGGCTCGTTTCGGAATCGGCCCAGTTTCTAAACATTCTTGAAAGAAGGCGTTTCTTTGTAAAGAAATTGCGAGTTAAGATAAGAAGAAATTTCAGTTGCAAATTCAAAATCCGAATTCAGTCTTGTGATTGGTTGGCTTGCTCCGCATGAAAGCATGGTCCGTCAGACAGAGGTGTCTTTACGTGCCTCTCCTAGCAATGCAATGACGTTTTCATCCACAACACAGCCACACCAGCAAACGTGTTACAAGGCTTTGTGCAGGCAAACCGTTTCCAGAAGATTGATCCTGGCACCAATTCCAAATACACCAATGCAAAGGGTGAAATGATCGGGAACATTGAAATACTGCATGTGTGGAAAGGGCTTCCCTCCGCAGGGTAACCAGCTCTGATGAAGGTCACCATCACCATTACTGATCAACTCCCTCTCAAAAGCATCAGAGAAAAACTTGGCTGGTGACAGCAGGTTCTGCCTGCAGTACCGGCACTCCGACTGCCCCAGCACACAGCTGCACTTAGGCATGCATGTTCCACTTCAAATGCATCTGCATCACAAACCCAGTCCCCGAGGGTGCGCTGTGCTGACTGCAAGAAAAAAGGTGTCATTGCAGTGACCTTCGACCCGACTGTATAACTAACCGGGCCTAGTATTAGGTAAGAGCTTTGAAGTTATACATGTATGCCACCTGTTTTACAAGTCCATAAAATGTTTTAATATCTTGGTGTTCTACAATCAACTCCATCACACCACTATGTTCAAACATTGGACCAACATGAATCATGAATGACTCAATTCCAAAGGGTGTTGCTGGAGGTAGGCAGTCTGTGAGAATCAATTAGACCAAACTTCTGCTGTCCGTAGTCACTGTTCCCCGAGATGTTTTAGTAGCAGTGGTGCTGCGAGTTGGTAACCTAGCAACGCTAGAGGGGTCCGGGGGCATCCCCCCCCAGATTTATTTTTGAAAATAACCCTTTAAATGGTTACTTCTGGTGAGATTTTTTGGGGGGGGAAATGTACAGATTTAAATTCCAAATATGACATAACCAACAGAGTCAAGGTATCTGCAGAGACCAGATCATTGCGCAAATGTGCCTTGAACTTTTTTTTTTTTGCAGTGGCGGTGCACTGCTGCTGAATGCGTATAGGGGAAACACTGCTGTAGTGAATGACTCATAGACTATCCCACATTGTACAGACCACAACATGAATGTTAATGTCTGCGGAGAGCACCCCGCCTCCTCACAGTTCAGTGAGCCATTAGCTATGGTAAGCATGTTGTCCTGGTGTGCTTTGTGAGCAGCGAGATGGGTTTGCTTGCTGTTGCAGATTGTTATAACTGCGATGAACGAATGAGTGATTTCAGTTGATAATGAACACAGCCGGAGCGCTGCCTTTTACGGAACACAAACACGCAGAACAGACTCTGCACGGACTCCCTTGTCTGTGCCATCATGTCGTCTGTGGGCCATTTGGAGACGGGAATCCACATCCACAAGAACATTGCATTTCAAAATTAACTTTCTAGCCCTCTTAATTACTCGGAGCAAGTGGACCAAGTTCTGAAACAAAGTTCTGAAAATGGATGGGTACTTTCTCCAAATACATTGTTGATGGTCCGCCCTGATCCAGGTGACTTTGAGTCTCCCAGGGGCTCGGTGACACATCACACACTGTTCCCGTCAGCAAGACACGGGTCATCTCCACTACTGTCACTGCAGGCTATATAGATACAGCACTCCATCTGTACGGCTAAAAATACACTCCTACATCATGTGAGGAATATCTGAGAAACCAGCATAGCGCTGCATCACCTCCATGGCTCAGGGTTAAGCCTGGGGCCCCCCTGTGTTCCACTACACTCGTCTGTCTGTCGGCCAGCGTCAGATCAGGCCATGCATCCCGTGCCTGTTATGAAATGAGTCACCGTGCAACACAATGTGTGCTAAATGTAATCGAGGATTGAATTGAAATCAAATGTTAGAAGAGAAGTAAAGTCAACAGCAGCAGGTTTGGTCTGGAGTGCAAGTCAACATATGACTCATGCAGAGCAATGACGAAGTACTGAAGGAACATCTCCGCCACTCACCAGCCACCTCCACGATGTCCCCGGGGACCAGGTCCTTGGCCTTGATCCTCTGGACCGTCTTGCGGTCCTGCCGGTACACCTTCCCCATCTCCGGCTCGTACTCCTTCAACGCCTCGATGGCGTCCTCTGCATTGCGCTCCTAGAAAGGAGATGAAAAAGCAACAGCTCAAGATTACAGATTCTTTATTTGTCACGTGCATACAAGTATACAGTGAAATGTAAAGTGATGGTGCCACAGAGGAGTGCAACAATGCTTTTTAAAATAGAATAAAATAAAGTAAAAGTAAAAATAGAAGTACTAAAAAATATACAGTATGGACAGTATAAACAATATGAATGGACAGTATAAACAGTATGGACAGTATGGCTGTGCAGGCCGATGCGGGATCCGCAGGTTATTACGTTACTAATGGTAATGGTACCCCTAGGGCAGGGGTCCAGTTTCATGTATGAACTGGGTTTTCACCAGAAGGGCATCTGTCTCATGCTGGGTACACACTAGACTTTTCAAATGTAGAAAACGTGAGCGAGCACGCACATGATCTTAGATTAACACACATTCTAAACAACCACACATTCTAAACAACCTATTAGGTTGTCCTACGAGGCCCCCTCAGATCCCCCACACCACAGGAGGATCTGACATCAGGCCAGTGGTCCTGTAGTCTGGACCCAGGAGAAGGACCAGGAATCTGGTTTAACAGACAGATTCCTTCACTGGTCCACCGTAACCAAACATGTCACTTTGAAATACTTCTGACGACACAAAACGGTTAGGCAATGAGGTTCTCTACCGGGAGCAAACAGGTTGTTCCAGGTGTCTATGAGCCGCCTGGAACAACCCCCATCTGCCATTTCATTTATCAGCCCAGCATGCCTTCTGATGAGATGGCGATTGGGTGATGATCAAATGGTTTTCATTGTCGAGCTTAAACCTGATAAGAGCTGCCTCTTATCGGTTCTACGAAGGCTTTACCTGCCAAACACCGACGATGGCGTTGGCTATGAGAATGAGCAGGATGACGAAAGGCTCCACGAAGGCTGTGATGGTTTCCTCGCCTTCCTCGAACCAAGCCAAGACCTGCAAAAAAACACATTTCAACAAGCTGCTCGGTAATCAAGTCGTATTTACATAGTAGAGTTGCTTCCTTCTCTTCTGTAAGAGCCATAAATAAGGACCAAAGTCTCAAATGTTTCATTGAATTCATTTCATGACATTATCATGGTAACACAATTTAGGAACAGGTAAAGTAATGCTTCAAAAGAAGTACCACTGGGCCCAGGTGAAGATACTTTATGAAGGACGTTGACCTTAGATCAGCTTCACACCCTCAGAAAGAACGTACTACTAACACTGTGTCTTGAATAACTGACATTATAGACCACATTAACTATGTAAAACTAATATAATTATTTTATCATTTAAAAAAAGTATGTATGCAGTGGGTAATGTGTGTAACAGAAGCCCTCATCACCCTCTCACCACACACCTGTACACACACCTTCTAAAGTGACAAATGACTCATTTCACCATTTGATCCCAAAAGGCTCCAGACACGCTCACATGGAAACCTCCAACCGCAATGAATCAGGAGGCATTTAAAAGCCTGGCTACCATCAGTTGTGTGACTAGTTTGACTCTGAATTTAGCACAAGTAGTTGTTGGGTAAAACTGTAATATAATAACAAACTCTGGAGAGCATATAGTCTATACCAGAGTCATCTGGTTCTAAAGGGGAGTGGAAGGAGATCAGTGTGGCATTGAGCAGACCTATAAACTCTGAGGGGGGCCAGCCAGAGTCTAGGTGGGCTGCGTTTGGACAGTCCTGTGCCCTCCCACTGGAGGACCAGAGCCCAAATTTGGTATTTTGAGCAAGAAGGTGGGCGTGCCCACACACCCTCCCCATGTCAGACAGCCGTTGCAGACACCTCTGTATCACCTGACCTTAGTCCTGTTCCCGTCCTGAGTCTTCCAAAAAAAGGGAAGCATTCAATTCAGGGTGATCTCACTGAATTCATTCCTTTTTTGTCAGTGAGACGGCCGGGTCACAAACGGATCAGAAAACGTCAGACCTGGCATCTGATACCAATACAATCGATCTAGCCTTCAACCACTTTCCACAATTTCACATCCGTTTATTTACCAACACACTTCAATAAGCAGCTCCTGAAACAGCACCCATTAGCTTGTGCCAATCAGTGCCAAGGGCCGCCAGAACACAGGGGAGACATGTCAGAACTCGTCATGCCCGCAAGACGTTGAGTGGGGGCTGGGCGCTAAGCAGGAGCCACTGACATGTCTGAATGGGCGTGAGAGCAACTCAATCCAGGACAGGCCATGTTGTCACCATTCCTCAGGCAGGCCGCTGGCATGCTCAGCTGTCAGCCACTCTGGTCTGTTGGTGTAACCTCTACCTACCAAGACGTTAACACTCTGCCACTATGCAGCACTAAAGCAGCCCATCACTCATTTTTCATGCAAGACTTTGTATAGAACGGGGGTGGGGTGGGGTGTCACTCTCTCAAAGGGTAAACTCAACATTGAAATTCTGGTTAAATCACTTAAGAGGTGAACAGGGTCAGGAACAAGCCTCTGCTCAATGTGTGCCACTGAACATTCAAACCAGTTCAATCACAACCAAGGTTTGTTCTTATAAATGGTTGACCTTCACTCCGCAATACAATACGGATAAAAACAAAAACAAATAGACGTGAGCAAAAAAACACTTACAAAGGATATGCATGCTGCCAGGAGAAGAATTCGAACAAGTAAGTCCTCAAACTGTTCAGCCACGAGTTCCCATAAAGATTTTCCTGCGGAGAAAGAAAGCAACGCGATTAAACGATAGCCCTTCAAGACGAGTCACCACATGATAAAACACATGAATGAATGTGACAGTTATTACCTTCCTCTGCTGGCAGCTCTATGGTGGCGTGGAAGTGGATTGAGCAGACATGGGAAGACAGAAGGGGCAGTCAATAGCTTAATCATTACTTCGTGAATCATTACTTTATGAGGCAAGCCGAGGAGCCAGTTACTGGAAAAATCTTCTTTATACGATAACAAATTCTTTACTTTATGTTTCCATTTGACATCGATTGTATTTTTAGACAGATTAAGAATAATTAAATACGGAGCAAAATAGGAAGTACGACTGCATACATTGAACAAGGAACTGGATTCTGGAATGAGAACTTAAACTTAAATCAAATGTTGTAGATTAGACTGTTCATATGTCAACCCGACCCATGAATACAGTGTCTTACGTCTTTAACTTCAGGCCATTTAACAATTTAGCAATTCATTGAGCGAATTTCTTTGGCGTAAAGAGTGAGGGATTCACCACGAGGCTACGTGATGACGTCAGCCAGATGAGGAAGAAACCGGCCGCGCGTTGTTGACGTTTAACCCACTTTGTATGATTTAAAGGTGTACATTACCTACATTTATACAGCACACCGGGTCATGCGGTCATACAACAGTGCTAGTAGTGTACCAGTATGTGTTAACGTACCGTTCAGGCCCCATCTCTCCTTGAGTTTCTTCACCTGCTCCGAGCCCAGTCCTGTGCTCTCGTTGACGACGAAATGAGAGTAAACTTCTTCCACACTCTTCGTGTGAGCGTTCTCCATCCTGTCCGTACTGTCCGTACCCTCACCCCAACACTACAGACGGTCTTGTCCGTACCCTAACCCTACAGATGGTCTGTCCTAACCTTCACACTACAGACGGTCTTGTCCGTACCCTAACCCTTCAGTCGGTCTGTCCTAACCTTCACACTACAGACACTCAGTGGGTCCTTACAATGAAAACCTTTCCAGATGAACAGTTGGCCCACTGGGAGATGTGCCGTCAGCGTATGTTAGCTAACGACAGACAATGACCGAGCAACTGACCGAGCGACGGACCGAGCAGCAGCAGCCTGGGATGGCAGAGACGTGTCCCCTGCGCCCTCTAACAATGTTTTCCTGACAAATATCTAGTTGAGCCAAATAGCTCTTCCACGGCAAGGCTAATGGCTTTAAATGTCTCCCTCAACTTTACAAAATGGTGTCAGAAACCCTCTCACGGTATCCCGGGTTGAGGACTGCATTCATCCGGTTCACTTCCAGTTCCAGAGCTTCTCTGTGTCGCAGATCTCAGTGCGCGCGCCCGGTGTGATGGATTCCCTTTTTAAACGCGCCTCCCTGCTGCCCTCTCCACGCGCTGCATGTGGAAGGAGATGATTGGACGAACGCGCAGAATCCCGGAAACGTTTGAACATGGAGGGAGAGGAAGCAGGCGAACCCCGCTGGTCATCCATCCTTAAGGTCATTGTTTTAATAGGCAATCAAGCAAATCTAACACAATATGAAGTGTGAACAATGGACAACTCTAACCTTTGATGTTTGATGCTTGACTGACCTCCACATCGTGTGGTCTATTATTTGTGTCATTTTACATTTAACGGTGAAGGACACTGTTGAATCCTGAAAATGGGAAAGTGTCAAATTATAAAAATGTCCATCAGCACAAATGTGACACCCAGCAATGGACTCTATTTCACAACAGGGTTATTGAGGTATTACCACTGTTAGGAAGCGATACAATAGCTTGAATACTTTAGATGTGCCAGCAAGGTGCAGTTTAAATTCACCGCCCATTGATTTTATTGTCTGGGCCGTTCTTTTAGTAGTAGAGGGTGAGGGTTGGGGTTAGTAGTAGAGGTCATTCTGTTGGATATATGGGCCAGTCTTTCTAAATGAACATCTGCTCCTTTTGGTGAGAAAACCAAAGGATAGACAGCAGAAATGCAGCGTTGGGTAGACAACACACAAACAACACGCTTTGGTGAGAACTCAACTGTCTGATATATTTATTTGAAATGGGAAACAAACGCAATCTCAAATTGTGAATATATGGCAAAGATGACAATTTTTTGTTTTGAGTAAAGTTGTAAACAACCTAATGGCTACATATTGGAAGTGTAAGGCAGTACACTATTTAATTGTGCATGCAATATACCCCTGTGTGAAGCATCATCAGCAATCCCCTTGCAATTCCTAAATTGTGAAGATGGCATGTCCAAGGTTAAGGCTATTAACGGCTCACTGTGGCCGGGAGCCACTTCCCAAGGGCCACTTTGTACATTCTTATCTGTGCACGCTTTGAAAGAAAGGGTGTTCTTAAAGACGTGTTCAAATGGAGGCTGCGATACAGGGATTATGTCAGTAGCACACTTCAGTCATCACGGGACGACTGCTCTCCCTGGGGAAGATGAACTTCCACTTTCACTTACACTTACAGTCCAACGTTCAGGAAACCTGAACGCATATCAAAAACATTTAATATGTATTTAGATCTACTAATGAAGGCAAATGCTGGAGATCCAGATTGTCAACATTGGTCTGGGCTACGGCATCCTCACAGCACCAGCCAGTCCTCCGCCCCCTCCTCCACCGCCTGGCTGCTGGAGGCCTGGGCCTGGGCCCGCTGGAAGCACTGCTTCTTGACCTCCAGCAGCTGCTCCAGGTCCCGCCACATCTTCACCTGCTTCATGTTGGCCCCGTGGCACTCCCTGACCGCCTTCTGCTTCTCCCGCAGCTTCTGAGTAACCCACGAGGGGGTGGGCACACGTTTAAAGGGATTGGGCGTAACCAACGTCCGCCATTTCAGTCCTTTAATGTTTCCCCCACTGACTTCCTCTGATGGATCCATTTGTTCGCTACAGCTTTATTCAACCTCAGATGGGTTGGGCACTTGCTGAAGGGTTATGGTTGGGTTACATTTCCATTTTACAGCATTTAGCAGACACTTTTATCCAAAGGGACTTACAGGTACTTTTTATCGTTCGCACACCGACAGTGGGTCAACCATGCAAGGCGACAGCATGTCAGGAACAGGTAGGGGTTAGGTGTCTTGTTCAGGGACACCTCAATACACAGCTAGGAAGAGCCGGGAATCAAACTGGCAACCTTCCGGTTACTGAACAACCGCTCT
>JAOTIX010000120.1:10813933-10825132 GCA_027123715.1 Gaidropsarus macrophthalmus
CCCCCCCCCCCCCCCCCCCCCCCCCCCCCCCCCCCCCCCCCCCCCCCCCCCCCCCCCCCCCCCCCCCCCCGCCGGAGGAGGAGGAACACTTGGGGCAGAACGTGACATGAGACCGTGATGTTTATAGAGGAACAGAATCAGCGGCGTTGTTCTGAGGTTTCCCGATACCAAACCAACGTTCAGCAAACCGCCTTCACTGAACCTGTACCTCGTCTCCCCGGACCACCTCCTCCCCGTCGCCTCCTGCTGCCTGGCTGCTCCTCTGGGCCAGGGCCCTCTCTGCCGCCGCCAGCTCCTCCCTGGCCCGCTGGAGCTCCTCCGCCTTCGACTCCTTCTTACGGCCAATAATGGCGGCCTGTAAGGAGCAAGGTGCTTTACATTAATGGACAGGAAATAAAACAGACCCCTTTAAGATCCCCGCTCCCTGCACCCTCATTCATAACACACATAAAATGGAGTATGGCTGAGCACTGATAGAAACACCACGCTATGGGAGCCGTCCCCACCGAGAGCCGGTCAAGCTCATGACCACAGGGGATGCCGTCCCAGAGACCAGCCCCGACCCAGACAGATAGGGGCCCATACCCCAGCCGTAGAGCCCTGGGGCAGGGCCCCCCAACTGTGGAGGCCTAGACAACCCCCAGTACAGCACCCCCGCAGGCAGGCCAGACAGAGCTCAGAGTGGAGGGCCCCCATGAGGAGAAAAGTGGAGCTGGAAACTAAAAGACAGTAAGTAACATAAGTACGAAGGGAAATAAAAATGAATGTTAATATAAATTACTAAGAGCAAAACACAACTTTTAAGCAAAAAAAATAAACATATATAAATATATATATATTAGAGAGAGAGAGAGAGAGAGAGAGAGAGAGAGATAGAGAGAGACGCCGAGATAGATATTCATGAGAATAGATGCCTATCTCAAGAGACGACAGACAGACAGACAGACAGACAGACAGACAGACAGACAGACAGACCTGCTGCCTGAACAGAGTGAGTTTGTCGTCCATGGGGTCGCTCCTCATCATCCGCTTCTCCGTCAGCTGGTTGATCTGTGTGCTGACCTCTGTGATCTGAGAACAAGTAGAGGAGTCCTCTCTAGTTAGAGGAGTACTGTACCTCTTCATGAGGTACATCTTAGTGGCCTATAGATGAGGTAAAGCAACAAATCACTAATACACCTAACTATAGGCTGCAACTTTAACAAGCAGTGTGTTTGGTTCCAGTGTTTAACAACGTTTTTAACACCTAACTATAGGCTGCAACATTAACTAGCAGTATGTTTGGTTCCAGTGTTTAACTGCAGTAACCAACCAGAACTAAAGTATTTACATTAACAAAACCCCACAGCCCTCTTCAGGTGCTGCTATGCTGCAAGGGTGGAGGCGCCGCGGAGGCGATGGACCGGCCCGGCCTCCAGCCCAACCGGTCGGGTCTGGAGGAGCCTGTCAATCACTTCTTAATGGCAGAGGAACACACGGTGGGTGCAGGAAGGGGCGGGACGTTTTGATGGTCGTCTATCATCCTTTAATTCATTCTTTGTTCTGATGCTGCCTGCGTTCCGTTCACTGGCACCGCTGACTTTTCACTTGCGTTGGTATTCCCTGTTCACCACAGGACTTGTCTCTGCGTCCCGCTCACCTTGTCCTCCATCTCCTGGAGCTCCAGGGGGTCGAGGGGCGGCTCCGACGCCACCTTCTGCAGGAAGTCCAGCGTGCGCCGCGTGCCCTCCAGCTCCTTGGGCAGCTTGTCCATCACGATGTACGTGTTGGTCTTGATCTCCTCCTCCAGTCTCCTCATCAGACCTGGACAGCCAGGGGACCAACACAGCACTGAGCGCCCTCATCCCATTGGTCCATGGCCAGGTCCCAGCCAATAGGCTCGCCGTCAGAATCATGAGGGAGCTATATCTATTGGCCAACAACACGGCTCACTGAGCACTGTCACTGATCGATGAAGGAACCGTTCAACATGATTGATGATTGATTGTACTTATTGATAAATGTGCAGTATTAGGGAGGTTGAAGGTGACATAGAGGAGCTGTTTGCTGTGGAGCCCGATGGTAAACTTTGGGTTATTTGTATTTTAGTCTTCACCAGAATGGACACATGAACGCTCCCTCATCAGATTGGGATAATGAACTAAACCCACTCACTGTCTGGACCACAAGATAACAAGCAGAGTTATTTGGACCCAGAAGCCTCAATCTAAAGAAAGACTAGTAGTAGGAAGTAGGAATAGAAAATGCATTCCTTTCTTCACACATCATTGAGAGTGTTTGCAGACAGATTGTGTGTTGGGGTATCCTGCGTGAGCCCACGAATAAAGTATTGAACAAGAAGTATTTGCTTTTTTTTCTTTGGTCGATTTGAAGCGAATGGACTGGAAACGTGTATCCTGAAAATCACCATCATCAATCGTTACATCTTCTGCGTGAACTACTCATCAGATCAGCTGTTATGGACTGATTATACATTCTTAGTGTGTTTGTCCATGAAACCCGTGACACAGCCCACAGCTCTTCCACACATCCTTGAACACCAACATCCATGTGTGGTTGGTTTCCATGGCGACAACAACACAAGAGACCCAGCACAATGCTACTCACTCTCAGGATCTGTGTCTCCTGAAGTCTGCCGGAGGTCCTTCAGCTTCTGCAGGCTAACCTGCAGCCGCTGCTCGGCCCTGAAGAGCTGAACAGAACAGACCCCAGATCTCCACTACAACAGCGTTCACAAATGACAAGCAAAGAGCTGACTAACAATGCAGCATCTGTGAGTATCTGGTCAAGTGCGGCCCCCTTCATTTTCTGGATGGTGAACTGGTGGTTATGCAGGGCATCAACACTGCCAGGGTTAGGGCCTTGATTAACATCCATGTAACACGTAACTATTAATATTCAAAATGAATCCCCTTCATACGTTGTAGAGCATATGGAGCCGAGCAATGGTCAGTTATTGTAGTGGTTAGAATAAAAGTCAGTTACTTGGTTTTTCTGTTCTTGCTTTTGATGAGCAAGTGACTCTTCTCTCTCCTTTTCCACGCGGAGCTGCCTGGCCAGCTCCAGCATGCGTTGGTGGTTGGGCACTGTGTCCACCTAGTGGCCACATCACGTTATTGCACAAAGACGCAAGAGTTCTCACGTCATGTCATTTCAGCGGAAACATTTTCAAACGATCCTCATGTATTATACACAGACTCCTGTCCATGTGAACATAATACAGATATTATATATCTATATTGTAATACTATAATGTTTCTTTGCGGACTCACCCTCTTCCTCAGTCTTTCTACACGTTTGATCAGTTGATCATTTTCCTCCTCCATCACCCCGATGTCCTGTTTAGGATCAAACCAGAAGGTCATGTCAAGGTCATGCAATGTCACCAGTGTAAGACATACACAGCTCTGACGGCTTCTTTTTACCTTTCGGATTTCTGCAGTGGAAAAGCCAGAGGTCTTGAGCTGCTCACATTCCTTGTGATAGTTCTTGAAGGTTTCCACCAGCTCTTCATACTATACACACATATATGGGTGTGGGTGAATCTTCAGTGAACACAGCTCTTAGTTGAGTCATGGTAGCTGAGGTCAACCTCTCAAAGGCAGTGGTTTTCAAACTGTAGGTGGGGACCAACGGTCTGGAGCCACAAGTTAGTCATATTAGGGAAAAAATTGGGACAAGCGATGGGCACAGAGGCCTGCACACACACGCACACACACACACACACACACACACACACACATATATATATGTGCAGGCCTCCATACCAGGTCCGTTATCCAATACACTCTGGAGAATGAAAAAGAAAATACTGCTTTCATGAGCAATAAACATTGATCACAGCTTTTGGATTTGGTCATGAAAATGCATTGCTTGTTTCTCAGGGCACAATATTTTGTGGGTCCTGACTGCATCCATAGGTGCGCTGTGGCATTACAATGTGTGTGAGCCCCTGCTCTAGTACCATGCCAGCTACGGAGTGTTTGGTACCTGGTGACAGGTGTCACTGATGACGTCATCCTGCAGGAACTCCGCGGGCACTTCCAACTTCACGAGGTAACGCGCGAGGTAGGCGCGCTTCTTCATCTCCGGGAGCCTCTGGAGCAGCCAGTGAAGAAGAGGATGGATGACGGGTTTACTGCCCGTCACCAGACCCCGTCGAAAACTACTCCTAAAGTACACACACAAAAACAGGATTAGCCGATTAAACCAACCAACAGCATCATTCATACTCAATGTGGTTAATGAGGTTTAACTCGATGGGGTCCTCCATTTAAAGCCATACATTAATAACTTTTATATAACGTGTGATGTACTGACGCGTCTGACTGGAGGGGTTTGTATTTCAGCATCCCGAGCAGAGAAAACATCCGCTTGGCGGTCTGCTCCGGCAGCTCCTCTCGTATATCAATGGCTTGCTGAAAGTAAACCAAACCACACACGTTGTGAAAATCGTGAAAACATTGCGTATTGTGTAGGAGTGTAGGAATGCATGAGTTATACTCTCACCTTAGAGTCTATCTCGGCCAGAACGTCATTTAAAACCTGCAGGAGTTGCGTTGGCTCAAGAGAGTCAAACATAATAAGATTAAAGTGTTTCTTGAAAGGCTCTTTGTTAAGTTGTTCAACTACGAATTTGAGTTGTTGGCTCATTTTCGATCTGTATATTAAACTTCCTCTGGGTAACCGTATTCTCTTGAAGATGGTTAAATGAGTCAGTTAGTTAGTTAAATTTGTTACCTGCTTAACGTGATAACCTTACATTAAGTCGGCTAGCTAAGTAACAGCAGTGTGCCTTTATCAGGCTAAATATCGATGAAGCCAATATTTATCGTAATATTCGATGAATTAAAACACTGTCTACATCTCAACGCAACATAGGGGCTATAACTGCGTTATAGTATGAAACTCCGACTTGGATACGAGGCACGAGCGTCAGGACTGGTTGCTAACCGGATGTTGTAGTGCTGGTCTTGTTCACAGCCGGATGTTGTAGAGCTGGTCTTGTTCACGACCGTGGCTTTGCGCAATGCTGCGCAAACATGCGTCGATCATCTGCACTAGGAGAGTGACCATTTACACGCCACATGCGATATTTATAGGAATCCCATTAATATTACCAGGAATCAGATACGTTACGAAAATCACAGAAATAAATAAAATAGGATAAGATATCACTTTTTGTAATGGATTGGTTATTATCTTACTGTAGGTTATATTTTGTCCAGAACATCATTTAAAGTCTCTAGTTAAACGCTTGTTTTTCAGAGTTAAATCAGGGGTAAATCTGTTGCTTAATTTATATTGAACCATGCGTACTCTATTACTATTGACCTTTCTACTACCACGTTCCGAGCCTGAATGCTCACAGAGCCTGTGTACCGATAGATGGCGATATATCCAGAGAACAGCAAAGTTAGTGAACATCTTTGCTTTATCATGAGGAAATATCTTATTCTGAAGCATGCGGCAGGGGGAGGGAACGTGTGGAAAAATAAAGCGACCATTACAACCATACTGGCCAGAGCAGACTGGAAGAAAATACGTATGCTTTAGTTTATTTACAAGAAAGATCGGAAAGGACTTTGTGCACATCCCAGCAACATCTGCGTGTCTCGGACAATTGAGCCTAAGTTGGGACAGTGGACCAGAGCCTTCCCCACCAGCTGGCTCACACGCACCTGCTCGCTATGAAACACACTTCGGGACGGTATGTACTTCAAAGCCAGCAAACTTTTTAAACACTCATCTGAGAGAATATTACAAGAGTTAGAGTACATTCTTGACCATAACATTCTAGCCCCTCCTCTTTCTGCACTGGCTACGAAAAGCAAGAAATCAGGGACGTGATTCGGTAAAAGATCAAGGACGTGATTCGGGAAATGATTCGTGATTCAGCGATTTGAGGAAATTGCCATCAGAATACTCTTTTGGGAATAAAGTACTTAAATAAAGTGAGTAGACAATATCCTTAATTTATGCACTCACTGTTTGACCCACCATTTTATACCGTTATCTTTTATAACAATTTTATTTGTCAAAATGAGAGCTGTTGATGGTGGCCAACTGAATGTGAAACAAGTTTTGAAGAAGAATTAAAACAAAATTGTAATCTATTCATCAGATTAGCAGTTATGGTTGAGCCTGTAGGGTTCATGGAAGCATGGAGGGCCCAGTTTCCCGAATCTGAGCCCCCATTCATGGACCTGAACTCCCAGGGGGACATTGAACAGGAACTGGACAAATGCAAGTCATCTATCAGACACTTGGAGAAGGAGGTGAACAAAGAGCGCTTTCGGATGATCTTCCTACAGACTCTCCTGGCCAAGGAGAGGAAGTCGTACGATGGCCAGCGCTGGGGTTTTAGGAAGGCGCCCCAGCCTAACACGGAACACCCGCCAGCTGTTCCAGAGAGTTCCCAGGCGTTACGGGAAGAGTCGACAAGATCTACGCAGCTTCCCGGAGGCGAGGCAGGCAGCCTCACTCCGTCCAACAAACAGAGGGGAGGTGTGTCACCCCCGCAGGAGACGGAGACGCCGGACATCCCAGTGGGCGTCGGCTCTGTGGCGGCGCTGAGGTCAAACTTTGAGCGCATCAAGAGGGCCAACTCTCAGTCTGCAGCGGACGGACGGGGGCTTGCGGTGGCGCCGGGCGTTCCGGACAAACCCTTCTACGTGAACGTGGAGTACCACCACGAGAGAGGCCTGGTCAAAGTGAACAACCGGGACGTCTCTGACAGGATCAGCACGCTGGGCTGCCAGGCCATGCAGATGGAGCGCAAGAGGTCACTTCCATCCTGCCCGGCCAACCTCTCCATGGCCGTAGCAGACACGGGCCGGGCTGTCCTCGGGGGCCGGGCGGTGGAGGCCACCAGCTGTGGCTTCGGTAGCGGTTCCTATGACGACCTCACTGCCCGCCCCGGCGGAGGACGGCCACTGGACCGCCCTGGACCTCCGGAGGTCCAGCCCTACACCAGCGTGTACGTCGGGGGGCTGATGCCGGACAGGGTCACCCGGGTCGTCCACATCCAGGACATACATGGCGGACAGGGCGAGGAGGAAGGCCGCCACCTCACCTGGCCCCGCCGCTCCTACTCGCCAGGCAGCTGCGAGGACGTGGCTGGTGGCTACACGCCCGACTACAGCTCCAACGAGAACCTGACATCCAGCGAGGAGGACTTCTCCTCCGGCCTGTCCAGCCATGTGTCGCCGAGTCCGACGGCGTGCCCAATGTTCCTGGAGAAGAGCCGCTCGCCGTCCCAGCAGTCCATGGAGAGCGGCAGCCCTCCCAGGGTCGCCTCTCTCAAGGGTCCGCGGGCTCCGGCCTCTCAGGCCGCCGCAGCCAGAGCACGCAAACCGCCCCGGTTCGGGGCCAGCGACGGGGACTCCACCACGTCCAGCAGGACCTCCCATGACAACAGCATCCAAGGTGATCTAGGTAGGCCCACAGTGATGAGAACATCATTACTGAGCATGCCTTATTGGAGTCACGGTGTAGAACCATGCCCTGATCTACAATAAGTATTGAATGTATGCACCTGCAATCTTCTCTAATGAATCTATAAAGCCACCTGGTAGGATGCATTTCATTCCGCTCCAAAAAGAATCTGGGAGCTTAACCAGCACATGGTCGATGTGAAAGCTTCACATCTACCCATTGGCTGTAGGACTTTTACACGCTTTTCCTCCCTGGCTTAGTGTGTTATCTTCTTTTTTCTTAAGCCTTTTGTGAAGCAGCTTGGCCTCTCTATTCAGCACCTCCTGCTCTCTGGCCTCATGAGCGCTCTAGTGCTCTTAGGGACAGGCCAGCCCCGGGCAGGGCGGACACTCTGTCCAGCACTCCGGAGTGCTTTCCTGTCACAGCGCATTGTTGTTGTCCTCAATGGTGCCCAGTCAATTCCCTTTGTTAGGGGAGCTTCCCAGTTAGCATTATGGTTCCCAGTTAGCGTGACACATGAATGGGATTTCTCTGTGAAGGGGAACGCTGCGTGGGGAACGCTGCGTGGGGTTGGCGTTTGGGACAGAGCAGATTCCTGGACAACATGCACTTCACACTCACAATATCGCAATTGGCGGGAAAGAGATGGGGGGGGGGGGGGGTTAGCTTCCAATAAAAAGGCTTGTGGGCAGAACAGCGCTTCCTGTTGTTATGGTTCAGCACAATGGAGGAATCCCTCACCTCAGAGTGTGTACTGACACTGGGACAATGTAACATTAATGCTGAGCTCGGTGAAGGCCAATGCAGGACACTTCCTATGTTTAGAAGGCCATATGATCGGCATTTGAACACACGATCGCACTGCGACCGCTAATGATAAAGTCACCCACCCAGGGAGCCATCGTCTAACCATACACCATGGGACCTTTTGGTGTTGAACAGTCTCTGATGGATGTAGATGGGTAGATCGATGGATAGATAGGTAGTCATGCAGCCCTTTGACACAGCTTTTCCCTGCAATGATCTGGAACCTTTACTGGTGGGGTCATGTTTGAACGATGACAGGGCCTGCTGAAGACCTGCTCATGTCCTGAGGCCCTGGGTTGTAAATGATGAGGAGGACAGACCCGTAAAGGATGACTTCCTTTTGAAATGAGACGCTTTCACACGGCGCCAACAAACCAATAACAATAACAAATAATGAGGATGAATTTGTGATTGTTTATCTGTATGGGCCAATGATTTCCAAGAGATTTGATAAGAATATTGTATATGCAGCTTCTTTTGTTCCCAAGCATAGACAACATAGAAATCTGTTTGCCGGATTTGACTCCTCTTGGATATCAAAGGAAATCAAACCACATTTTGGAAAAGCCAAAATGGCTGGAACTGGTTGTCACCTCCATAAGCTAGTCTGCCCCTTAGCCCATCGATTCTCTGAAGGCGAGACGGAAATCTTCCAGCAGGTGCCAATAGATCAAATCCCTACTGGTGCCTGAAAGAGTATCCCAGTAATTGACTGGTACCTATGTGTGAAAGAGGCTATGTTGATCTGGATACATAGATAGTTATTCTTACTGCAATGACAATCCAAATGTAATGTTTTGGACGACCCTGCTAGTATTATTTAACATGGAGTGAGTGCAGTATCATTGTTTTCAAATGTGCAGTATCATTGTTATGTGCAGTATCATTGTTTTCAAAAGGCTGAATAAGGATACAGATTAAGCATTTCAGCATGGTGGAAAAAAGCTGATTAAACCAATGATCTGAATCGCGTTTTGTTATATAAGGTGATGCTGTTTGAAGCGGTTTAAAGTTGAAATGGGACTGGTTGCTTACAAATGGTGCAGTATAAACGGCTGTGTGTCAGTGAATCTTGCCATTTGTCATACTTTATCGCAGACATGCAGTCACGAATTCATGCTTTTTCCTTCCCTGAAGCCTCCTGTTCCTTTTCAAAAGAGTTGGTGAATAAGTGTTCCGAGTCTGTTTCTATATAAAGCGCGTATTATACCACGAAAATAAACATTTCTCTTCTCTGTGAAATACTAAGACACCAGCAGACTCTCTGAAGGCTCAGCTGTGTTTGACGCTGTCCTGTCGGCGCTCACAGGCTGATCTTGTGAGGTAGCTGCGCGTTGTGTGTTGTGAGAGAACTGCGGCACGTGGATTATCATAAATCTGGATTTATTTTATGTCATAACAACATTAGCGTGCACATGGCCTGCTCAGGATTCAGGCAAGGCAGGCTTTTCAGGCAAAGGTTGACAATAAAATGGTTCTCTGATGTGGTTCCTGAGTTCTAGGGGAGCGATTTTGTTGGTCTCTCTTAAATTTGTGTACCACTGTTTCAAATTAGGTGTTCAGTGGTGGAGCTTTGAAATATTAGGCTACCTTTCCAGCATGTGCACACTGGCATTCTCTGTCAGGATATGACACCATGCAGCAGGTCTGTGCGTATGTTACGGAGATGCAGTATGTTGACGCAGGCCTGAGTAGTGTAAAAACGACACAGCCCTATGTCACAGTACGCTCCGTCTTCCTTTTTATTCCTCTTTGTGTGGAAGAAAGACAGACCTGACGTTGAAAGCCTGACTACCGGCCAGGGTAAACCAGCGCCTGTTGATCCCACGCCGGGACCCGCCCGGTCATTTAAAAATGAACAGCTGCTCTCTCAATCTGTTCTTCTGTTGGCTCCTTCCTTATGAACAGTCGGTGAAGACGGAGAGGGCGCCGTCACTCTGTTGCCAATCATGTAGGCCAGTGGTGGAGGCCTGTTGTAAATAGAGCTGCTGGTCTTCATAAAGAGGACAACTCCCTGCAGGTCCAGGATCAGCTTTGTCCTACTTAATTATTATCCCAACACTGGAAACAGGAGGGAGACTCGGGACGGGTTGATCACATGCTCACTGGAGCGGCCTTGTTAGCTTACTATGCGGGGAGGGGGAACGTTAGCTTACCATGCGGGGAGAGGGAAAGGATGCAGGACCGTATGCTAGCAACATGTTGATGTAGGCAACGCATTCCTATCCAACAGTTTGGGTGATTCAAAGGTTTGAATCAGGTTCAAACTGACAGCCAGGTTTTGGATGTCTGACATTATTTTGGGATGTCTGAGACATGTGGATGTGGAAAGGGGTGTTAGAGCAGGTCTGCTGAATCAGCAGTGTAGACCAAGAAGCCACACAGCCACAGCCCAGGTGAGCTGCTGAGCTGGGCCTGAGGTTGCGGAGGCCCCACAGACCTCACTCTGTGCCCTGGTATCAGCAGCTGGGTCTCGGCGTGGTTCGACGAAGTGAAGGAATTCAGACTCTCCCTTTTCCTGGGCTGAAGTGTGGCCCTGGCTAACGAGAGGAAGTGCTTCTGCACAGCTCTCTAACAGTGGGGCCACACGGCTGGGCGTCGGCCAGCGAGAGCGGAGTCAGTTCAGACCTCTGCCTGCAGGGCGGTCAGGCTGCGGCATGCCTCAGGTCAACCAGCGGCGCCGAGCCATCTGCTCCGGAGGCCCACTGCCAACCTCCTACAACAACACTCCCCCTACCAACGCCGCACCCCCAGGCCTCCTCTGTTACCTCCCTCCTGCTGGTACCCCCCCCCGCTCTGCTGTCCCCCACCCTGTTCTCGCTCAAAGAGTCCTCTGTGCTGCAGGCTGGCAGGCCAAGTGTGTACGGAATGTCTCAGCTGCTTGCTTGTGTGTGTGTGTGTGTGTGTGTGTGTGTGTGTGTGTGTGTGTGTGTGTGTGTGTGTGTGTGTGTGTGT
>JAOTIX010000120.1:10870845-10886959 GCA_027123715.1 Gaidropsarus macrophthalmus
CTCTCTCTCTCTCTCTCTCTCTCTCTCTCTCTCTCTCTCTCTCTCTCTCTCTCTCTCGCTCTCGCTCTCGCTCTCTCGCTCTCTCTCTCTCCTTTCTCTCAGTGCCATCATGACACACTTCTTGTTTCCTTGTCATCCGTGAGCAGTTCTGCCCTACAAAGGCTAAGAGCAGTATTTCATATGGCTACCTAATACATTTTTGAGATGTACATTTTTCATTTGCAGTTTGTACAGAAAAGCAGAGTGAAACCAAGGCAGAGTGCAGCATCTGCCCATACTGCAGTCTGCCTTGGTTTCACTTGCCCATGTAAGTGTAGGCAGTAATGCAAAGGCAAACCGCAGTATAGCCTATAAAACTACCACATTTTGCCTGAAGGAAGTTTAATATTCACCTCACTTTGAGTTGGTATAAGCTGTTTTTCTCACTGTGCCATTTTTGCAGATACTGCTCTTTGCCTTTGTAGGGCAGAGTTCATTTTTTCTCTCTCAACATGTGTGTTGAGATATGGGTCCTACTAGTGTAGGTCACACCTGCTCCTCAATGACTGAATTCACTGGAAGTTGCTTTGGATGATTGTTATACTACTGATACGTACTCATCTTTTTTATGTGGAGGGTACTGCAGATGGTATTGTCCTCTGCTTGTTCTCCTATTATGTTCGGTATACTTCTCGTTGTCCTGGAGGTATGCTCCACTCTGGGTGGGATAAAGGGTGTTTTTTGGGAGCTTTGTGGCTGAAGGGTGTCACATCATATGACCTGTGAGGCCTGCGACTCTCTTGCACATCGCTAGAGCTGGAGCTCTCTGGGGAAACAGGCCCCCATTTCCTCAAACCACAAGATTGTTTCTTCAATGCCTGCTGCGTTGATGAAATCTTTAATCTATCTATATATAGTTCTATATCAGCCTGATAAACCACTTTGCTTCGTCCACTATTACTGCTGCTGCTGTGCCTGCAACCACTGCTTCTGGTAAAGGTGAACATCTGCAAATGTTGACATGGTACACCGCCTATGTTGTGGATGTGCTTAGAGGCTTTTCAAATAGGATTTGTGGTAAAGAGTTATCTCTATTAACTTCTGGTCTATTTACTTCACAGCGAGCCCATGTGGTCCATCGAGGCGAGGAATGCTGCGATAGCCAACCACTGCTACACATGTGCAATCAACCGCGTTGGAACAGTAACTAGCCTTGTTTCTCTCTACGCACTCTTACCAGGGTTCTAGTGCTATTCTGCTGCAGTGAGGCATTGTTGTACCTTCATCTGGTGTTTGTTCATTGCAGGAACACTTTAAAAACGAGTTCACATCTGGCGATGGCAAGAAAGGTAAGGGAAGGCCCCACCGCTTAACATCCGGTCCTCAGCGCAGGGTCTGTGATGCCACTGTAGATCTCCTGCACATCAATTGCTTCAATCTTTAATCTCGCATCAACATCCTGTCTCCATGGCAGAGCAGGGGGAGGCAGCACTTAGGATGTGGTGATGAAGCCTCATCAATGAACACGCGTCACTTACACATCTTCAGCACTTAAGTCGTTCCTCCCAGAACGGCAGTGGAGTAATGGTGACAGAGCTTCATTCTTGGTTTCTGTAGCGCACCACGACTTCGGCCACTTCTACGGTTCCAGTTACGCGGCAGCCCCTGATGGCAGCCGCACTCCTGGGCTCTCCAGGACCAGGGACGGCCTGCTCGTGGTCCAACTGGACCTCAACCTCAACCGGCAGATCAGCGACAAGTGGGGTTTCAAGGTCATAATCAAAGACCAGGGGTCAAGCATCACTGCATCTATTTGTAATGGTCATATACATACAATATACAATATAACAAGGAAATTGTTATTTCTGTCTGTACATATGTATATATGTATTAATACATGCATGTATGTATGTATACATTCCCAGACAAGGCATATTTAGTTTTCTATTTTGGCTCAAAACCGTAAAAACACCTGACACACACAAACAACCGGATTGACAGGTGCAACCCAGGTTTATCGAACACAACTGAAGGCCTGGAAATCAAAGCCATGGTGAACCAAATTCACTTGTCATTGTGTATTCCTTTGTCCCAGATGACCGGGAGGTATGCAGAGTATGCAGAAGAACTGGCCAAGGCGGTCAGAGAAGACTTCAAGCCCAATATAGTTAAAGAGTAATGGATCCATTCAGATTTAATGTTTCACCTTCAGCCAAGGTCGATGAAACTCCGGCTGGTGTGCAATGTGCAGTTTGAGTTAGACTGGAGTTCATGAAGAGATGGTTCGATGAATGTGAAATACCAATCCCATGAAATTATTCAATAAGCAAATGTTCAAAATGATTTATTGATTACAGCACATAGGGAATATATTTTTATGTATCTAAATAAAGATTCCTGATGTCATGTGCCATCTGTTCATACAGGTTGGGGACATTTCTCTGTACACGTGGGAGAGCATCCCATAAAGGTTATTTAAATACATACGTTTGTCTCTGAAAAGTGTAGTGCAATCGTTCCACCCTAGAGATCAAATCTTATCAATGAAAGGATAATGACATGAGTACAGACGCGTCGGGTCAGGAGAGCAGCTCCACAGCGCACGGGGGTGGGGTGGGGAAGGTCATTTGGCTTGGCGTTGCAGAGCCCTACATGAGGCCCTCCTCTGTTCCAGCACACCGGGCTAAAGCACAGATCCACTCTGAGGGGCAGTCTGTCCAGAGCAGCAGCAGCAGCCCATAGGGGTCCAGTGTTCCTGGAGGCCTCTGTGTAGTGCATTGGACAGGATTGGAACACTTCAAACACAATAATTACCTGAGACTCCCAGAGGAAACCAAACATATTCCCTCTTATTCCTGGGGACTGAAGGACCTTGACCACCCCACAGTATATCACATTATAGCAAGCTCCACGCCAACACCAGTCAGGAAAATGACAAGCTAATCAGACCAGCCCCACAGCCAGCCTCCTTCCTTTTAATTCCTTTTACAACATAAAGACGCTCTCATCAAACTAACTTCATGTGTGTCCCCAGTCTGAGCGCAGAGCAGCGCTGGGAGTTCCTCTCTCCTCTGAGTGCAGGTCCTGCAGTGGACCTGATGAGCCCTGCAGCATGGTGATGGTGCGGGGGTCCTGTCAGCTGTCTTTAAACACTAACAATATGTCCTCGTCTGTCCCGTAGCTCCTCCGAGCCTCCTCAAAGTTGGCCACGCTGGTGCAGCACACGCCTGGAACACACACACACACACACACTTCAATGAACACTTCTGATGACCAGACCTGGAATGTGTTTAAAAGTTAAGAGTTTGGGAGTTTTTAAAGTCCTACAACAAGCAGGATATCTGAGCCACATTCCTGTTTTCAGTGCTTTGCTGCGTGTAAACTAATTGGATTCTTGTTTTCGGGGTCAACTTGTATGCTTTGGCCACTGTTGGAAATACTTCATCAGGACAATAGATAACCATTCAGGACTGAGGTTGCGAGTGTGAGTCCACTGTATGAAGCCGGCGTGGCGGCAGGGGGGGGGGACTTACGGTCAGCGTAGGCCGGGTTGTTGTAGAAGATGCAGCCTGTGGTGCTGTTGAAGCCACAGGCCACCACAAAGTGGCCCTGGTACTCCGGTTTGCGGCAGAAACACTTCTGGCCCACCGGCAGGAAGCAGCAGTATTTGACGGGCAGCGAGCAGAGCTCACAGGTGAGGACCACGGCGTTGACCAGAACGATGGCCACGTGGCCCTGCCCCACGTGAGCCTGGATCTCCTGGATGGCCACTGAGCTGTCCCAGGGAAAAGATCACCACATGGTCCTTTTATTTCCGCCAGGTCAACGACGCCTTGTACCACGGGTCTGGTTTAATGTGCCCTTCTTATATGGAAAACTCACCACTTCCTGACCACCACGCCCTTGCTCTCGGCATTCAGGAAGAGATCATTCACGCGGTCTTCTTCCGTATCAAAATGCTTTTTGTAAAAGGACTGTCACAGAGAGGGGGGGGAGGGGGGTCAAAGGTCAAAATAGCACTTTGAACGTCAATGCAACCATAAGATTGGTTGAAAAGAAATTCACGATTCATATGTAATTATTATTTAATACCTGATTCCTAAAGCCCTTATCCACACCAAGGGTCTGAGTACAAAACTGGTGCCGGATTCCCAGGTGACACATGAGGTAAGCCAAGTCAATAGTCCACACACTCTCAGTCAGTTTCAACTCCCAGCAAGCACTCTGAAACTCAGAATCACTGATGGGGTGCAGGTACCTGCAAAGAGGACCAATTCTGATATGAAGAACAAGTCTAACCTTCCAGTCTATAAATGTAATTTAATTATAGGTTATTGATATGCAGGCATAACATAGAGTGCTAAGGATAGTACAAATGATACAATCATGTATTAAAGGAACCATTATTATTATTATAAAATAAGCAAGTTTAATGTTCACTTACTTCAAGACCATTTTGGAGCAGGCCAGCCCACAGTCCCAGTGGTACAGCTGCCGGATGACAGGAACATTCAACAAGACTGCATCTTCTGTAAAGAGGCATGGGATTATAACCAACTATAACTACACTATACTATACATGACACATTATATATTAACGTTATAATACTGTTGGTAAGAGCCACGATCAGTGGCTCTTTACCAGTGTGTGGCCAACAATATAACTTGACGTACCTGTCATTCTGGGTGAATCTTCTTAATTGTGCTGATTAACTAGAACTCTTGAGTCCACGTTGGTTACAAGTCCAAATAATAAAGACAAATTGTTTCATGAAAGCTAACAAGCTAAATAGCTAGCGTAGCCCAGCCTCTCATGGTTGGTACTTTAGCACGCTGGCTAACGAGCGTTCGCCTGGCTCGCTGGTTTGTTACGATGCAGTTAACCGAGCTGGGTTTTTTTAACGGTTGCTGCCATTGCTAAGGTTTTGTGTAATTGTTCCTCATCTTACTCATTCAGTAGAAGTCAATTCTAAAACTACAGCTAAAGTTGTTACCCTCCTTAGCAATTGCTCGTCTTTTGTTGGCTAGCCTACTTGCTACAGGCTACACCGTATGTGAGCTAATAGTATACTGCCCTCTAGTGGCTACACTGAGGTTGACCCCACATGGATGTTATAACAGTGACATAACACTATAATATTATAATATAAAGTGTCATGATATTACATATATTATTACCTACTACCTATTATCTACATTACAAAGACGTTATCAACGTGTTCTTGCTAAATTATTCATGCTTTATAATTATTGGAAGGGGATGAAGTGAATGCAATTACTGTATGCCTTTTTGGATAACATTCTTAAAACATACCATAATATGCTTCTCAAGATGTTTGACTTGACTTTGCTGGGACCCATGTTCATCAGGGAGTGAGTTAGAGAACAGGCAGTCTTGGGTACAATGTCAAAATAAACCCTATGTAATCAAGTCTTATCAAAGGATAGAGCCTAAAAGTAAATCATGAATCAATCACAGAGTGAAACACTTGTTTTATCATCATCATCATTATCATCATCATCATCATCATCATCATCATCATCATCATCATCATCATCATCATCATCATCATCATCATCCACATCATCATCATCATCATCATCATCATCCATGTCAATAGAAACACAAAGTGACTGGGCTGTAAATGGCCATTAGTATAATTAGGCTGCATCCATGAGAAACTCTACATCCCCAGACAATCTATTGTCATTGATGGCAGTAATAAACCATGGTTCAACAAGGAAGTGAGGTTACTGAGGAGAGTAGAGTGGAGACAAGGGAGTGAGTTAGAGAACAGGCAGTCTTGGGTACAATGTCACAAAAGCCAAAGCCAAATACGCACTCAGCAGAGCCTTCCAACATGCTAAGAAGATTTGGCCAAAATTGAACATGTCGGGGATAAGAACATCAGAGCTGTCTGGAAGAGCTTGCAATCTGCCACAGGCTATGAGAAGTCACCGGTCGCCCTCACCTCTGTAGTCATGAAAACATTTCAACGCTTGGTCCTCTCCTACCCCAACGCATCTACTGACCATCTCATGGACCCTCTTCAACGTGCATACAGACCCGACCGCTCAGTAGATGATGCAATCAACATAGCACTTCACTATATTCTCCAACACCTGGACAATCGGAACACAATGCAAGAATCCTGTTTGTGGATTATACAGTAGTTCTGCCTTTAACACCATCATTCCCAACCTTCTCCATAGCAAACCGAACCATCTGAACATCCACCCCCTCATTTGTGCCTGTGGATTACAGATTTTCTTACCAACAGAAGACAGTGTGTCAGGCTTGGCCCGCATCTGTCACAGCCACGCACAGTTAACACCGGTGCCCCCCAGGGCTGTGTGCTGTCCCCCCTGCTGTTCTCCCTGTATAACAATGACTACACCTCTGGCTGTCAAGACCATGAAGTATGCACACGACACCACCATTATAGGCCTCATCAGCAACAACGACAAGTCTACCTACCGGAGGGAGGTCGGTCAGCTAGAGTCTTGGTGTGCAGTCAGTAACCTGGAGCTCAACATCAACAAGACAGTGGAGGTGATTGTGGGCTTCCGTGAAAATGCTCCGCACCCTTCACTGGTCATCAGCAACTCATCTGTCACTGTGGTAGAGCATTTTAGGCTTCTGGGCACAACCATCACCGACACACTAAAATGGGGCAATAACTTCACCCAATTAGTAAAGAAAGGACAGCCTGTTTTTCCTCCAGCAGCTGAAAGGACTCCATGTCAGTCCCTATCATGGTGCAGTTCTACAGGGCTGTCATTGAGAGCTTCCTTACATCCCCCCTCACGGTCTGGTACGACTCTGCGTCTGCCCATTCTACGTGCCAAGCTACAAAGAGTCGTGCGGACAGCAAAGCGGATCACCGGCTGACTCCTTCCCCTCATCATGGACCTTCACAGCTCCAGATCCCTGAGGAAGAACCAGAAGACTGCGGCTGACCACTCACATCCTGTTCAACCTTCTCCCCTCTCCCCTGTGTTTTCCCCCAAGCAATAGCCCTCCTAAATAACTCTAGAACACATGGACTTTATTTTTACATTACAGTTTTGCATTCATATGTATTGCTCATATTGGAACTTTTTGTCCATGTGTATTGTTGTTCTTTTTTGTGTGTGATGTTGTTGCCTGCTTGGAGAAGACCAAGTCCAAGTATCTTGTATACATGGCGAAATAAAGTTGAATTGAATTGAATTACCAATGTACTATTGTTGAAACCCAATGTGGATTACAATTACTCTTTACAAATTACAAATATAAACATGCTTGTTGTCATCCGGAACATGTTAACGGCTCCCCATCCATCACCAGACTGGGTCCAACGGAATCTTTCCATACAATTCCCATAACAATGATGTCACATCAGACCCCACCTTGAGTAAGGTTCTCGGTTGGATGGAGATTTGCGGTATTTGCAAACCTGTGTTAAAATCAAACACTGCTGGGCCAGGGAACCTTCCGGGCCCCCAAATTGATTCTAGGCCGTTCACTTGGGTTAGCATAGCACCAGCAAACTAACCAAACTAGAACTGAAAGAAATGTGTGGAAAACGTCTCCAACGATATATTACACACTGGCTCATTTGGAAATTACTCACTTGACTATTCTATCCTTACCTATTTCATTGAGCCTTTTTTGTGAATGCAAGCCCTTTACATGGCATCCAAGGCATGTAAGAATGGGCCTGTACAAATACCATACATGAACATGTAAATGGTGGACCAATTAACTGATCTTAATTGTATTTACAATATTTTTGTAGTCCATCTTTTTATTAAAAATTACATTTTATGCGTTAAGGACAATGTAAACACATTTTGCTCTTGTGCAAAATAAAACATTACACATGGTTTATATCTATCATGTTCAAATGTACCCATAAGATAAGCTTTTCATGACACATGTCAAAAATATGGTCAAAGTAAGATGATAGATGGATAAGGATGTTGATAACAAACCATAACCCTAAAAAGATATTCATGGGTCATAGATTAGAGTAGAACTCTTATCTATGATTTCCAGACACATTTTCAAAAGACAAATGACACATTAGTAAGCAGTGCTTTTAATTGGGTTATTAACGCGATTCAGTGTAAAAAATATTTAATTGTCAAATTAATATTCTTGATTCATTGTGGAAGTGGTACGCAGTAAACTTTCAATAAACTGCCCAGCCCAAAATGCAACATCTAATTTCAGTCGTATTCAAAGACAAGGCTCACAGTAGTCAATGTACACAATTTTCTTTCACAATAATAATTCTATTCGTCAAAGGTTAGAAACATTAAAATCAAGTTCATGTAATTTCTGAGAAGACCAAAAGAACGGAAGGCAAACCTGTCTTCTAATACAATAATTTAACATGTTAACAATTCTCCAAACAATACTTTGATGAACTGCATCAAACCTCTTTCCATTCCTTGGACTGACTTGAGATTTTTGCAGTGTTCTGACATTTTATTATATTTTTAGCGGATACCGTCCCAACTATTAAAAAATATTTTCATTTCAGGACATTCATGCGGTCTACACTACACATACCTGCAAACTCAGATAGGCTAAAAAAAAAGGTGACACACCTGACCGTGTGTAGGGGGGCTGGGGGCATCCCCCACCAGGAAGAAAATGGTACTTTTACCATGTCAATAAGGCCTTCTGGCAGACTACAAGAAGAAAATATAGGCATATAGACATTTATTAACACCAGTTTTCAAATGGTTGTAGTGTGGCTAAAGTGTAAAAAGAACAAAACAAACAAGTCTTGGCGGAAGCTGTGGCCTGGAGAAGCCTTTCATGGGCCGTTTCCTCTCCATCGCCATATGCCTCTTTCTATGTCCTATTCTTAGCAGCACTAGTTGATGGTGGTCAGCCAAACACTGCCTCCTCTCACTCACATTAAGAAACTTTTTCTGTCGATTGGCTTTGTCCCTTGTTCGGGCTGAATTAATGTTGGCACACAGCCTCCTATGAGCGATCCCAAACTTTACATCATCTCGTCTGAACAGTTCCACACCAATCTGCTTCCTGCACAGCAACGAATACTTCTGGACGTCTTGACGGCACTAGAGGTGGAGAACAGGTGCTCCGTGGAAGGCCATGTTGGGGCCAGGGAGCACACGCTGTGCACACCTTCTGCCGGTGACCTCCAACTGGCAGTGTGCCAAAACTGGGGTTCAAAGCGGAGAATTTTTGCAGGTATGACAGCTACACCATCACACCAGCTAAACCATTCCACTCCCGAGGACTGCATTGATTTATTTCCATAGATGACTTTGGAACCAGCCCTAAAACCTGGTTTAGTGCTGTATGCGGACAGGAAACGCCCTCTGCGTAGTACGGAGACCCACTTTCCCCCCTGCCATCGCGGAGCAGAACATGGGCCTGTACCGCCCCCATGTGGACGAGTCAGAATGAGCCGTTACAAATGAAGAACGATCACATGCTCAGAAGTCCAGCGGGCCGTCCACCCCCCCGCCGAGCCTGACATCCAGCAGCCGGCCCTCCAGGCCCGCGTCCGCCCCCCCGCCGTCCTGCAGGCTGCGCTGCTCCTTGGCATTGGCGTTGGCGTTGTCCAGGCTGTTCTTGCCGTGCATCTGCTTGAGGTGCTTGCGCAGCACCGGTTTGTGCGCGAACACCATGTGGCAGTAGTTGCAGCGGTGCGGCTTGTCTCCGCTGTGCAGGTTGAGGTGGTCCAGCAGGGAGCACTTCTGCGTGAAGTTCTTCCCGCAGATCTTGCACTGGAAGGGTTTGATGCCTGCGTGGACGCGCATGTGCCGGTGAAGGTTGCCCTTCTGCGTGAACGTCTTGCCGCATAGCAGGCACATGAACAGCTTGTGCATCTTCAGGTGGTTGGCGTAGTTCTCCAGCTGCCGGAAGACCCGCGCACACTTGGGGCACTGGTGGTACCACTGAGGCGTCTTGTGTGCGCTGCCCGGCCCGTGGCCGTGCCGCCCTGCCAGCATCAGCGCTCCCAGCGCGGGCTCCTGCGGGCTCAGCGGGTAGCCGGACATGGAGGTGGCCGGCGCCAGCTCGCCCGGCCGGGTCTCCACAGTGGAGTTGATGAGGGAGTGCTGGGGCTCGGGCGGCCTCAGGGCGGGCGGCGGGCTGGACGGGAAGCGGCTGGCGGGCGCGGGGTTCTGGTCCGCTGTCGCCTCCGACACGGACTCCACCTTCACAATGGTGATGTCACCCTTGTCCTTGGCGGCCTGCTGACCGGTGAGATGGCCCTGCTGGTGAATGGCCGCAGTGGAAGGTTGTATAATCACATCGTCGTCACCATCATCACCGATGTGGTCCTCTCCATCATCGTCATTCATCACATAATGGTCCTCACCCTCCCCCATGTCCTCCAGCTGCTCTTGCTTATGGATAGTTTGTGTGGGAGAATGCTGCCTCTGTTGTTGTTCTCTCCGAACGAGAGGGAACACACCCTCCTCCTTTCCCCTATCTCTCTCCACATCAACCTCTATCCCCGCCTGCCGTGGCAGAGGTTTTATGAACTTGCTGAGGGCCTGGGTGCACTGCTCTACGATGTGGCTCATCTGGAGGAAGCTGGCCACCGCCAGGTAGTGGACCAGCTCCAGCTCCGGGAACACCAGCTGGCCGGTGTAACAGGATAGCAGCAACTGACGGCCTACCTCGGCCTCCTGGGTCATGGTGATCTGGACCTCCCTGGAGTCCTGCTGGAGGATAAATTGGTCCCTTAAGAAAGACGAGCCGGCAGCAAACACCACCTTGTGTCCGGGAACTTCCAGCTGGTTGATCCGCACTGTGACATCGCAGAAGCGCCTCTGGTGGCGGAGGAGGTTCATCTTGTGGAGCATCGAGTCTCCGAACGTAGCGAAACGGAACTGGAGGATCACCTGATTTGGATCCATAGTGTAATAACTGTGTGTGTAGCTAACAATACATTTCAACGTATCAATGTATTAACATTACCCTTCACTGACTCACAGCCAACACAGGCTCCGACATAAAATAAGAGACACAAGCACATGCGAAAAAAGAAAAGTAAAGTCCATTGCATGCCTCACTAACGTGTTATTCAAAATAGATGTCATATTGTTAAAATGCCTGTGAATACATCGCAGTATCCGATGTAGCTCCTAAACAAACCTCTTCAGGCTAGCTTACCTGCTAGCTTACCAGCCAGTTTGGAAGCAACGAAGAAGAAATCTCAGGAAATTTTAAAGGGACAGCACACGCACATGTGCTACATGACGTCACTAGTGTATGGTGTCATGATTACACCATCAACAGTATCAAGAATAATCACACGATTATAGTGTATGTCGTCTGAATGGGATTTTAGTCATTTATTTATTAAAATGTGAAACAATATAAATCAGTAAAAAAATACACAGGTGCTATCAACAAATCACATTTAACTTTTAATATATACACTCTATAAATTGTTTATAAGATGTGTATGGTTCCAGTCAGACGGTTAGGCCTACATGATACAACAAAATTCAAACATCTGAGTGAGGGTTTCAAAGGGCATCACTCCTATTGAAAAACCTGTGAAAAGAAGAAGACACCGTCTTCACAATCTGCACTACTATCTGACATTTTACAATCCACATTGAGTTGATTCAGGGGTGACTTGTTTTGGTAACCATGGCCTTTTGATTTGAACAACTAGGGTTGATTAGAGATGATCATGTCTCTCACCAGTTGTAACAATATCCCAGCAACACGACCAACAGGAGTGCTCCAATGAGCCCGGCAGCACACAGTGACGTCATTCTCATGACATGTGATGTACCTGGAGACAAGACATGGCTTTCAAACGACACATGCTTACGTTCATTCATTCACATTGGTTGAGAAATATGTCAACTCATACCTTTTACTTTCACCCAGAGAACACAGGAGCTTTGGAAACCCTGAAAAATATTTTTTTTATCATTCCATTCATTCGGTTAATTCCATTGCCTTAAAATTGTAATGCTCTCTCTCCTCACTTACCCATTCAAATATTAAATGTAAAACATGTCCTATCCCCCATCCCTGGAGTTTTAAATATAAAGAGCCTACTTGAATCGAGAATAGTTCGCCCACCTCCTGCCAGCGGCTGGCCACACGCAGAATGACGTAATAGTTAATTCCTCTCCTGAGCGGCGCGTTGAAGAAGCCGCCGTGATGCCGTCCGTCCCCCACGGTGAAGTTCATCTGCGTGGAACCCATGTGGCGGAGCGGGAACTGGCCCGCCACGTACTGCGCGGGAGAGCGTCCTGCGGGGGAGAACTCTGGACTCGCACGGGACTTGCAGTCAAACACCACAGTCCCATCTAACGGCACCACGAACACCTGGTACACACTGCCAACACAAACACACACACGGTTGTGTTGGCATCGCACGAAGCAGCATGGCTGTCCAACATCTGCTGAAATGCCAATGCAAAGTTTTTACAAACGTTATGACGGCCCTCTGAATCACGTGGGGCTGGACGTGGCGACACACACAAGCGCCCCCCATGTTACCTGATGGCGTCCAACGTGTGAGCTGAGCGCTGAAGGGTCAGCGTGAGAGTGCTGGGAGAGTCCAGCTCTCTGTAGAAGATGAGCGGCGCCTGCGGAGCTACGGACCAGACATCATCATCATCATCATCATCATCATCATCATCATCATCATCATCATCACCATCATCATCATCGTCATCAGACGCTTCAGATGGACTTTCCTCCCAATATGTTCATATAGTGTGCATAATCGTAGAGATAGTTACACGAGAAACATTTGACCTATTTTTGGCATCATATCTGCTCATCAGCCTGTACAGTGCTGTTCACAGAGCGTCGCAGGACAAACAAACATAGGTGCAGCTTATAACACTCATTATGGATCACCGCTTAAACATTCAATGAGTGAAGATAGGTCCACTGCCTGTGCCCTAGATAAAAGCGTAGACATATATGCACTAGACGCCTCGTTGGTGTCTATATTGTATGGGATCAAGGCCGTCAACCGAACTGCACCCGTCTACCTCCAAACACTGATCAGACCGCACGCCCCAGCGCCAGCACTTCGCTCTACTACATCAGCTGGCCGGCTGGTACCGCCATCGCTGAGAGCAAACAAAGACTGCACAGCGAAATCCCGACTCTTCTCTGTTCTGGCACCTCAGTGGTGGAACGAACTTCCGACCAACGTCAGGACAGCAGAGTCACTCGCCATCTTTCGCAAAAGACTCAAGACGCACTTGTTCAGACTTCACCTCGACCCTGCATAGCACTAAAAAAAACCTAAAAAAAAAAAAATACTAACACTAATATGCACGTATATGTTCCTACCTTCAGCACTTGCATCATAGCACTTATGGAAGGTATCCTAAATAGCAGCTACTTTGCTCTGATGAGAGCTTGAATATTGTTTCAATTTTTTCTACTTTATCAACAGAGATATGTTTTGGTTTCTTTGTTGTGACAAATGTACTTAATGTAAGTCGCTTTGGACAAAAGCGTCTGCTAAATGCCCTAAATGTAAATGTAAATGATCACACATGGCCACCCTATTGGAGAGCTCCTCCTAGATAGTGTTGAGGTGTCCCTGAACAAGACCCCTAACGCCTACCTGTTCCCCACATGCTGTCGCCTTGCACGGTCCACCCGCTGTCGGTGTGTGAATGAATGTACACACACACGTTTTGTTAAAAACGCGGCTCTGCTGTGTTTTAACCAGTATTTTTTTACACCTTGCCAATATGGCGGCACGGTGACATATGTGACAGTGTGATAATATGCTATGAGTGACACCTGTGTTTGTTTTCAATCATTCCAGCACAATGGAGGGGCCCGGTTGACAAGGAGCACCTTGCAAGCTGGTGTTGGTGGTGATGGTGGCTGTGAACCTGGCGGACAAGGCACTGACGAAGACCGTGTAGTTGGTGGCAGGTAGGAGGCTGAGACAGACATCCACCGACTCGTCCAAAGAGGGGAGGAATTGCTTCCTCTCATGGCGGAAAGTGGCCTGGTAGTGTCTGGTTCCCCTGTACACCACCTGATGGGGGACAGGAGGGACACTGTTCAGGGATAGGCTGCCCTCTGGTGGAGAGAAACACCAGGGCTCTCATGGAAAAAGGCTCAGATGAAAATGGTGAAAGGCAAAAGTGAAATGATGTTGTGTTGTTAAATGGTATAAGAAAATAATACAAGGGAGGAAGATTGGGATTGTGGTGACACAAAATGACCACAATCAATGAAACATGCGAGTTTTCTAAGAGGATAAAAACTATAATGTATGACAGAATAACACCTGGGAGCACTTCAACGTCTGCGCAGTAATATCAGGTAGTGCAGGCGACGGTGTGGAGGTCATGTTGGTTGTATTGACGGAAGTAAGAGGGGGAGAGGATTTTTTAGGAGTTATTACTGCGCCAACGTCGAAGTCCGCTTAGAAAATTGGCATGTTTCATTTTGTGTAACCATACTCGGGTCACGTAACTACTACGTAATCGTATTTAAATAGGGAAAACGTGGAAGTGCTTGGTTGCTTCAAACTTCACCCCCTTTTGGATCCGTAGGAATGTAATGGGCCAAGCTAAATGCTAGCAATGTAGCGCTGCGTGCCAGAGCGATTGAGTGCACGCACGAAGGCGAGAGAGAGGTATGTATCAACTCGTCTAAGATCAAGGAAGAACATAGTTCAGAATGGAAAAAAGGTGGCGTGTTCCTTTAAGTGCAAACCCACATGGGCCATTTTGTTATCCAAACATCCAGCAGCAGAGTTACTGTTGGTGCAACAAAGTAAACAACACATAATGACTATGAATGGAGAGGTCTCACCTTGTAGACCTCCTGGTCCGCTTCAAACTTGTCCGCCCTCCAGCGCACGCACCTTTCATTAAACACCTGGAGGTCGTAGATAGCTGGTTTGACCTCTGCGGTTAAAAAAGAACATTTCGGCTTTCAACAAGCGCAGACATGACCGCTATCAGGCGTCTTGCGCCATCTTCATTCAGTGTTACGTCTCAACCATTCACTGAGACAACGCTGGTCAACTCAAAGGATGGTGCTTTTCTTCTCCTGCAATGCATTGTGGACATTTTCCTCTCACCTGTGCATCGCAGCGTGGCCTGCTGCCAGTCCCCAGTGCTCCCACACACAGACACATCGCTCCCTCTCCAGCTGTGGTATCCATCCACACAGCGGTGCAGGGCCATGCTGGCATTGGACCAGACCACCTCCGCCAGGGCAAGCCGCGGGACTGGGCCACATGTCGCTGTGGAGAGGGAGGGCATGAAGAGGGACAACGTGATGCCCTGGATGACTCATTAGATGAAACATCTTTATTTACTATCCCTTTGTTTAGCAGCAGACACTGGGAGAAGTGGAGGCCACATGATGATGAAATTAACACTTCATGAACCAAGGAGGATAGAAGCAGGGGCGTAGCCAGGACATTATTTCTGGGGGGCCAGGTCGGGCCAGTCTTTTATTTGGGGTGGCACTTTATTGTCTAATACTTCTATTTTAAATCTCACGCACGGCGTAACTCAGTGCGGCAGGTTTCCCACGGCCCGTCAGGCCATAAACAATGGATTGAATGAACGTTCTTATGGAGACTAATAATGCCTTATTGATAATCCCATGTTATTGGATTATTATTATTATTATTACTATTTTCACAGACTGGGGGGGGCCAGCGGGGTGGCCATCCTCTGACCAATGGTGACTGTGGCCCCCCTGGCCCCCACGTGGCTACGCCCCTGGATAGAAGACAGGACTGTTTGTTACTTCTACGGAGCACAAACACAAACATCTCATGACAACATCAGATGAAGTGGGAGGAGCCGTGGTACCTCTGCACTTTAAAGACACGTGGCCCCACTCTCCTGTGTGTGAACACTTTGAAACAGCCCCGTGTTGTCCAGTCTGCTGGAAATATCCCTCCGCACACAGATACAGGGCCGCGCTGCCCGGCGCGCTGCGTCCGTCCCACAGCAGGTTAGTACGGGGCAGGGTTAGAGGGACTCCACACCTCAGCTCTGCACACAGGAGTACCTACTCATCATGACCAGGCTCACAGTAACCCTAACCACAGTGTGTGTGTGTGTGTGTGTGTGTGTGTGTGTGTGTGTGTGTGTGTGTGTGTGTGTGTGTGTGTGTGTGTGT
>JAOTIX010000120.1:10935345-10945451 GCA_027123715.1 Gaidropsarus macrophthalmus
CAGACAGACAGACAGACAGACAGACAGACAGACAGACAGACAGACAGACAGACAGACAGACAGAGAGAGAGAGAGAGTCAAACAAAAAGCTGGATAAATGTAGACATGCAGCTGTGCTATGGTCAGTGGTGTCCAGTGGTTTCCAAATGTGGATACAGAGTGGTGCATCTGAAAACAGCTGACTAAGTTTCTCAAAGCACACCAGAGGAGGCTGAACTGAGACTGAACTGGAGTGAGCATTGGGTTTCAGTGTGGACGGACAGCATCTTCCACAGCATGGACATGGCCTTGGTCTCTGGGGGGAACCAACCAAAACACGGGGAGGGAAGGGAATAGATATATACAGACAGTATATCAGAACCAGAACCTCTATCTCTTCCATAAGACATAAACGTGTCCCAGCAGGAAACAAGCCTTGTCCTCAAAGCCTTGTCCTGTTCTCCACGCGGGGGCCCTCCCACACCCCCAGCCCCTCATCCTCCCCTTTTTCCCCTTCTTTTGAAAGTCCTTTATGGTGTTTGCACGGGTTCAATCGGCCGTGAGACTGGCAGTGGTGCATTGTGGGGGCTGTATTTATATTGCGGTCCCTTCCCCTATCAATACACAGATGCTGGCCATCCTCCCTGTGAGAGGTGGTGGGTAGGAAAGGGGGAGGATGTGTGTGTGTGTAGTCATGTGTGTCTGTGTCCACGTGCGTGTGTGTGTGTGTGCATGTGCACTTGTGTGTGCATGCACGTAATTGTGTGCACGTGTGTTTGTGTTTATCTGTGGTTGCACGTGTGTGTATGTGTGTGTGTGCATGTGTGCCTGTGTCTGAATGTGTGTGTGCGCGTATGTATGAGCTTTGTAAAGAGGACACACACTCGGGGTAGGAGGGAGTGTGTTTTTAACACTAAGCTGACATGGGTTCAGCACGGGTCTGGAGGCCTTCCTCCTGGAGCGAGCCAGAGAATGGAGGTGTGTTCCGGCAGTATTCCAGGTGAGATCTTATGAGAGGACTCTGGGTAACACTCCTCTGGACTAGACCAGAGCACGCTGAGGCACACTCCCTTTGAAGTGCCCTTGAGCAAGGCACCCAACCCCCAAACACTGCTCCCCGGGCACTGCACCGCGGCTGCCCACTGCTCCCTGCACAGTGTGTGTGTGTGTGTGTTGTGCAGGTGATGGGTCAAATGCAGAGAAACAATTTCACCGTACCTTGTGTGTGACAATAAAGGCAATATTGACTAATATATATTGAGCAAACAGGACTGAGCCAGACACAGACGGCAGTGACTGTCCTCACGTCAGAGAAACCAAGACGTTACTGGGATCGCAGGTTCTCCTCCGCACCGAGCTCTGGAGTCATTCAAATGTTATAGAAGAGTAACTAGACAGGTCCAACTAGTCCAACTGGCCAGATCCTCCTCCACCAGCAGGAGCTGCTGTTCATAAAGACAGCACCTCCTCCACCAGCAGGAGCGGCTGTTCACTAGCACAGCTCCTCCTCCACCAGCAGAGGCGGCTGTTCAGTAGGACAGCTCCTCGCAAACGCTTACAATCTTGTGTTGACGGATCGAGAAAAAGAGAAACTGTTTGAAAACGGTAACAGGGATGCGGGGAAGGAATATCAGCCTGTTAGGGTATTCATTAGGGATAAGGAACAGCACAGATGAGCATGGGGTCCAGAGTTAAAGAAGAGATATGCGTTCTAAGTCATCGCAGCATTATGTCCTGGCTGATACTTAGAGACACTACCTACCAAACAGAAAGTTAAGCTGGACTTTTTTCCCCACGTAAAGCAGGGCGTTAGGGCCAGACGGAACGTAGGAGGGATGGATTTGATTTGATGGGTGAAAGAATGAGGTCCCTCCACATGCGATGCAGCACAGCTCTCCATGTGCTCTGACTGAATGGAAGGGTCCATCCATGCACTGACAACACGTTGAGGGATCAAAACAGATGCAGTTTTTTGCATACATTTCAAAGTGGTCATCTTTGGCATGCTTGGGATTCAGAGATGGATAGTATTCCTGCGGATATTCATTTACAAACTTAAGAAAATGAGAATGTCCTTCTAGTAAGGGTGCCGTGAAGCGGCGATACCAGAACATTCATGTTCCTTCGGAAGGTTTGTCACAGGGAGCGTCTCAAACTCAGATGAGCACCGCCGTGTGGAAAAGAGGTTCAGAGGGGGCTAACGTACGCCGCTTACGTACACCGCTAACGTAGGGAGCACATGGCGGCGTCCCGTTCAGACCTAACATGTGTAACAAATCTTTTACGAACAACAAAGTGTACAAATGCCTTCATCACGGTCTGTATGGCCCGAGTTGGCATGGGGATGTGGAAAAGGCTAACGTTAAGCCTGTGTTTATCCAATCAGCAGAGGGCATACGGAGAGAGGGAAACTCTCCACGCTCATGCTCACCCACCTAGCGGGGTTTGGATTGTTCCTGCCAAAAGGAGTGTGGGAAAGTTGCAATTTTGTGTTTGTCAATACATTCAAACACATGTTTGTGTGTGTGTGTGTGTGTGTATATTCGTATGGTTGTCTGCGAGAGAGAGAGTTTGCACAACAGGAAGCGGCAAATGCCAAGTGGTTAAGGAAGTAGCGCACTGCTAAGCGAGCTCATGTTAACAAACCCCACATGCTGCGATGCCCTCCCCCCCACACACACACACACACACACACACCTCAATCCGTCTCCGATGTCTGAGCCTGTGCAGGGTGCAGTGGCGGGTATCTGGCCGGCCTCCCGCGGCCCAGAGCTCTGATAGAATATTCCCTTTCATACACACAACACGTGTAGCTGTTGGCGGCTAGCCCTGTTGTTCCAGGGAGCCGTAAGCTTTAGGATAAATACGACTTCCACAGGGAACCTGGGGAGCGTTTAGCGCCGACGAGGACCAGGTGAAACTGATCTGAGAGCTAGAGGACGCTTTCAACGTTGTGTTGACATTTTCTTTTGAAATTGTGTAAAGAAAAGAAAACAAAGGTAAAAGTGTTTTGGGGTCTCCATTCAGCGTTAGGCCTGCTTATGAGTAGGCTATTAAGTGTTTGTAGGAGCTTAAAGTGGCCTGGGGTCGACCACAGCACATTTCATCTGCTGCCAAACACACACATGCTTCTTTGTGAGCACATGTTACCGGTAGTAACTAATTCGTAGCTGCAGTGAAGCTGTTCAATAGTGCAGCTTTAAAAGTTCAAACCACTTGCTGTGGTTAATGTATGTCTGAGAGTAATAGTGTCATGTTATAGGGCAATAGGCCTCAGGTTTCATCCTCACAGCATCATAATGTGCCGTATCGCTGAGAGACAACACCATTACTATTGATTCATCACCCAATAGCCTGGGTTTGGTGACATGACCTCATTCAGATCCATACATAACTGCGGTTCAGCCGCATTTCTAAACACCTATGTCAGCACTTTGGACCCAGTGGAAAATATACAGCGCTAGTTGTTGATTGTGTGTGTGTGTGCATACATGAATGCATGTATGTTCGCTTGTGGATGTTGTCTGTCTGTCCGTTTGTGTGTTTGGGTCTGTGTGTGGGGTGGGGGGGGCACTTATTTAGGGTTTGGTAGGGTTTTGTATGTTTGTGTCTGTCTGTGAGTGTATGTGTGCGTTCACGTGTGGTGTGTGTGTGTCTGTCCGTGTGTGTTCGTGTGTGGTGTGGTGTGTGTGCTGCGTTTGTTCCTGTGTGCTGTGTGTGTCTGTATGCGTCTTTGTGTGGGGTTGGGTGGGGGGGCTTGGTAAGGGTTGGGTTGTTCAGCTCACCCTATCATTTCCCACACCACTAATCTCCCAAAACCAACAGATAAACATCAGGGTTCCCAGCAGGCCGGAGGGAGTCAGGCCTCACCTGGCTGGGACCCCCCACCCCCACCCCCAGAGGGGCTCAGCAGGGGTCAAGGAGAGGGAGGCAGGGGAGGAGGAAGAGGAGGTGGAGCTTTACGGCCTCCATTTCTCCCTCTCTGTTTGCTTAGCGTTCACATGAAGACAAAGGGAGCTGCGGAGGATGGAGGCTTTCCTCCTCAAAGGGTCGCGTCCTTCACGCAGCAGAGTGGAACATTTCCACCACTCCACTTCCTTCCTGCCTTTTGGTCGCATGAATGATTCAACGTTAACTTGTGGTTAGTAATCATTCATCACTGGTCTTAACTAATGGTGATGATGTCCATTAACAAAGTTAATCATTTATACATTTAATAAGCTTAATGTAAGAGTTAACTCTTACCATCTAACCCTAACCTTAACCTTAACCCATATGCTAATGCTATATAATAATACAGTAATAAGAACATTAGTTAGCCGTTAATTAACCATAAGGTTATTCTTAAATTTTTCTTATTGTTCAATGTTAACGCATTGCAGGCAATGCATTCCATCTATTGGACAGAAGGAACAGTGCAGGCATCTTCCCCATTTGAACCTCATTGCTCCAGAGGTGGACCTCTGACTACAGGCCCTGGTTTGGACACCAGGATCTTGATAACATCTAACAGCCAGGAATGATAAGACAAGAAGATAATGAATGGCTTTCCCCTCCCCCTACAGAGGAGCACTAGGGCCCTTCAGGATCAGTTTCCTGTCGTAAACCCCAGGCACAGCAGGACGTCCATTAAATGACGACAGCACCACAATACAGGTAGCGCTGCTGCCTCCACGGACCGTGGAAGTCCAGACTTCATGTGCACACCTTAGGTGGGCCGGACGGGAGCTGGACCCCCAGACCTGTGACCTACCAGAGCCCTGTGGGGCACAGACCTCTGCTGGGCTTAGCATCTGTCAGGGCGACCGCAGGACAAGCAAGGGGGCGTTGGACGCGCGGTACGGTGGACCCCTGCCTTCCTCTCTGGCTGGGTGTGTCCCGTGTGCAGCCGGGTGTGAACCCTGACGGGCCTGTGCCAGCGGGCTGGGCAGCAGAACTGGCGGTGCTCTGGGCGAGTATCGGGTCTCAGTGTATAAGCATGTTGCACTCTGAACACCGGGCCCAGTCTAAATAAATCATCAGCCATCGCTAACAGTCGCATACCTCACAGCCAAGATTTAACCGAGTGAGAGAGAGAGAAAGAAAAAACATTAATTCTTAATGGATGGAAAACCCACGGCTCGGGCCCATCTGTTGCGGAGCGGTGCGGAGGCCAACACCGAGAAAAAAATCAAGAGGGAAACGAAAGGCGAGTGGGCCTCGGATGAACAGTAATGCTGATGGAGAGCCCATGAAACTGTCTGAAAAGGCTCACAGTTTATTCTCCAAGAAGTGATTTCTGCTCTGCCCACCATTCAGCGTGGCTTCACACACACACACACACACACACACACACACACACACACACACACACACACACACACACTATAGGGTACAGTGCACAGTGGGGCAGGGTACAGTGACACATTAACCCGACCTTATCGGAGGTTCGCTTACAGCTGAGCTTAGTTTTTCATTAGATTGGGCTGAAGTGACATAAGTGTGAGGAGCAAAGGGAGCAGATGTGGTTCTCTGATGGCCAGCATCCAGGTGTTCCTGCAGCGCCGTCTCCTTCCCTCCCAGTATTGTCCTGCCTCTGGGAGACGGAGTGCACACAATATATCCAATACAAACCGTCCCCAATGCACGGCCATGCTATGCATGGTAGTGTTTGTGTAGATGTGTGTGTGTGTGTGTGGGTGTGTGAGTGCATGGGTGTTTGTGAGTGTGTGTTGTTAAAGCCATCGGGGAGAGGGACTTGGGGTCAGGGAGAGGGACTGGGGGTCAGGGAGAGGGACTGGGGTCAAGGAGAGGGACTGGGGTCATGGAGAGCAACAGGACCGATTTGCACAGCGATTGAAATCTGACAAATTTCTCTAGATTCAAGCTGTGAGAAAAATTATTGCAGAACAAGCAGTTAAGGAAAAATGTGGCAGAAGTCCGGTAAGGAGAGACGTGAAGGAAAGGAGGAGAGGAGCCCAGGAGGAGTAAAGAAAAGAGTCTTCTACCAAGGGGTCATGATGTGAGCTTCTCATGGATGAGGGAACAAGGGCAGGAAAGAAGGAACTCTGCTGCTGTGGGGACAGATAGACACACGATTTAAGTAGTGGTGCCACAGAAAATATGCAAGGATGAAGAGGACATCTAGTGACTGAAGGAGACAATAAAATACCGGTCTAACCCCTACCCTGACCAAAGGACTGATCAGAACAGGTGGAACATGACACAGTATATGGAAGTGCTATACCAATAAGGTGTACTAACTGTCCAATGTAGAAAGTTGAGAGTTTTGCCCAGACGATGAAAACATTAAGAACCAATCTCCTGGCTCTTCCCCCAGTCACCCTCACATTTCACTTCACCACCGCTTCTTATCAGTACTTTGATTATCAAGTGAGGTCACCAACCTTCTGCCTCTCATCCTGCTTCTGATGTAGGAAACTCCTCTGGCTCCCATCGGGGGCTGGGGACTGTTTCCCATGCCCCTCTCAGGCCCTTAGCTCCGGAAATGCCTTCAGATATTTCATTGAAATGAATGTGAGCCTGTCCGGATGGGGCTTCTTATGATGTATTATTTAAGGAGTGACTTCCCTTAACGCTTGCAATAGACTAATAATAGATAGTGATCGACCGTATTGAAGTGAGAAGCAGTGACATTGACGAGTCCGGACTGAGCCGCTGAGAGCAGAGGATGTGGTTTTACGTGGGTACCAATCCCAGTGCTATGTAACCTGACCCTGTAAACATCCTCTCTCTGTGGGTCAGCAGACACTCGGATCATCAAAGCACCGCGGTGAGTCTGGGTAGAGCCTGAGTGACTCCCAGGTACTTCAGACACCTGTGATCAGGCCTGTGTCAGTCACTCTACGGGCTCACCCCCTAACCTCTACTCACCTCCCCCCCCCCGCCCCCAGAGGACCACCACACCCCCCTCACCACTGCTGAAGCGTTGGATGTTACACGAGTTTATTTGGAACAAGTTCTCTGTTATTTAAATGTCTTATGTGCGCAGCCTGGATGACTTCTTGGTGACAATATCAAGATGAAATAAAGACGTTTCCCCCGACATCTTGTCTGTGTGATGGGCAATTCAAAGCAAAGCTCAAAACAACTAGCACTCCAACACGTCAACTCACTCCGGGAGGGAGACACAGGAGGAGCAACCATCATAACTGTTGACTGTTGAAGCAGATTTCATAACAGTTCAGGTCAAAGGCGAGTAAACACTTTACTGACAGCTTAACTCATGGAAAAATAGCAGTGGAGGGAGCACAGTACATAGCCTTCAATCATCTTCTGTTTGGGGGAAGCGTCTGCATAATCTCCGCTTACGTTTTCCCTTTGAAGCCATCTAAACAAATATGAACTGCCCTTCCTTAGCACCTTCAACCCCCCCTAGACTTTGCTTAGTGACAGACCTTCACACCATTATTGGATCGTCTCCCTTGAAGGAATGTCGTATGGCTGAGTCCTCTCTTGTAGAAAACACAATAGTCACTGTTTGGCTTTGTTGACACACTGTAAACACTGAGCAGGCTGTGTGGGTGGGGGGGACCTGGACCCACGTCCACAGCTCCTCCGATGTCCTGCTGAACTCGCTGACCCCTGCTGTGCTCTCGTGTCTCATCTTACTGCTGTCCATCCATCCGTCCATCGCTGTTTCCCCTACAGCCATGGGAAGCCACTTCAACTTCAACTTTTTTTGAATGAATGAAGTTGACGTTGGAATCATTTTGAATGTTTGAAAGCCTCTTGCTGTTCTGATCCTGACCATGGCCCACACAGGAGACGGTTCACCCCCGCAGGGAGCTAGCAGTCCGTGCTACTTGGGAAGACCAAGAGCCGAGGCCAGATGCAGAGGGGCCCCAGCTGCATGTGTTTAGTAAACATGTCCCCGAGCGGCCAGCCTAGTGAAGGATGGTGATGGGTGGAGGAGAAGGACGAGGAGGTAGGAGGAGGAACCCAACAGAGCGAGGCAGAAGCCCTCTTCAGACCACCTGGACCAAGCAGAACGGGTCAGAGACCAGCAGAGGTTTCTCTTGCGCCTCAAGACCAAAGGAAGAGAAAAAAACTCTTGCAGCCTTGGAGGGATAAATATTAGTGAGACGGAGAGGGAGGGCGAGTGGGACTCCTGCAGAGCAGAACTACTGACCACTCTTTCCCCTCTGGCCGCTGCTGACACCTGGTTTCCAATATGTTGGTCGCATCTGAAGATCAAGATTTATCAACAATTGTTTGGACGAAACACACACACTATACATAGCTATATTAATCAAGTGTGCATTAATAACAATGATAATAATATGAACTTGCACACACAGTACAGTACCACACTGCGCTTGAAAACAGTAGTTGATACAAGGGGCACATCCATAAACCTAGAAGGCCTCTCTCGATGTTTATTTATGAAACTGTAATAAATATATGGTTTGATGTCATGTGCGGCAGTTCCGTCAGTTGCTGGAAAACACTTGAGAATTGTGATCCGGTGCACGCCATTACTTTGAAGATGTGCTTGGCATAAAGATTACGGAGGGGGTTTGGGTCCCACATCACCCACGAGGCGGCGATAACACTAACGTCCAAAGGAGGATGAAATCGCAGCTGGTGGGATGGATTGGAGACCTCGGAGCCGTAAACGCTCCCGGGAAAAGGGCCACAAAAAGAGTGGCTGGTACTGGCAGTGCATGAATAACAATGTGGATGGTAGTGAGCAGATCTGAAGTGCGTTGCCCGGGCAGGAAAAGGGAAATCAACTGCCAGGAAGACAATACGAACCTAAATGGATGGGGATGGGAGCCTTTCTCAATATAGTTCCACTCGTAAAATAACAGCAACCATTAATACAATGGGCAGCAGTGTGCTGGGTTTTGTAAACACCGAAAACGTTCACATGAATGATTGTCCAACATCATTAATTTACAATATAAATCATTATTTAAATAAAACAAAGTAAATGAAGTGATGTCATTCTTCATGGGACGACAGTAGACCCACAGTAAATGTGTTGGGAGTCTGGGACACACTTACCTTTTCTGATAAACAGCGGTGTGAGCCGCAGCCGCGGGCTCTCTACCCAGGTGTGCGGTGGTCGAGTAGGTTTTGTAAAGTCCAGTCCTCCACGTGCCGTGCACAGACACCGTGAGCCACAATAGAAGCACAATCCCACTGTAGCTTCTCTGGTGGAGCGCGGAAGCGCACTCACGCGAACGCATTCCCGCGTCCGTGACTACCAAAAATACGGAGTGAAAAATCAAGCTTAGCCCTCTTGGACTGCAGCCGGTTGCAATATCCAGCCCAGGAGCGGCGAAAAAAAATCAATGAAATTCACAGTTCAACTTGGCTCGTTACTAGGAACGCGCGCATCCCATCCACAATTGGATTCAAAGTCTATCCAAACAAAATTTAAAACATGACAAACCGAGGTTGCCAGCTGTTTTTTTTTAAATGGCAGTTAGGCAAGTTGATCAAATCTGCCACAGACTTTATCGGGAGTTCCTCCGTATGCCGGACAGAAACAAACTGCGACTCTACAGCTGCAAATAAACAGAGTTGTAGTTCGTCGCTGCCACCGTCAGTCTGCTCACTGCTGGGAGAGCTGCACGAGCACACAATTTTATAGTCGGAGTCGTTTAAAAGCCTTCGTGCTGGGCTCCTACCCTGCCCTGCCGCCACCCCTTACCAAAGACAATCCCCGCATACAAACCACGTGCATCTGGTGCAAATTAATCGACTGTGGGCTTCCCAGCGATGACATAAGTAGGCCTACGACTAATAACACTTCAGCGGTGAGCGGGAATTTGTTTTACATTTTTCGTTTTATATTTGGTACACACAAATGTTCCACTAGGCTTTTCTCTTAAACTCCATGTTGCTGATTGTCCAAATTGACCTACAAGATACGGGGGTCACATCTCAACGCATATGCACCATTTATAAGTAAATTATTTTGATATACGAATCGGCTAGCATTAAGGCATCCCTATCCTTACCCAGAGTGGTGGGATATATATATATATACTGGTCTGTTAAAGCCATTTGCACAGTAGACCACTACCCTGGCAAACCATGGCCCACGGAAATGACGGAGGAGGCTAGGCTTTATGCTGCCCCTGTAGGGTTACAGAATATGCAAGCAGTGAGGACCA
>JAOTIX010000120.1:11020244-11038504 GCA_027123715.1 Gaidropsarus macrophthalmus
TTATGTTATGACAAACGTACTTATTGTAAGTCGCTTTGGATAAAAGCGTCTGCGAAATGCCCTAAATGTAAATGTAAGGTTACATAGTTGTAAAGAGAGCAGGATTGGCATGGATGATACCAGTGAATTATACAGCCATGCCCCCCCCCCCAGGTTTCTCTGGCATTCACAAATGTTTCATTTCGTACACCTGTGATTGACATGCATGATGGCTTCCCTGCCAGGTGAAATCAGATATCCTCACACATTTCACACATTATTGGCTGACAGATGGCTATGCTATTTCTAACACATTATGCTCAAATTGCTCCATAGAACCATTTCATGTGTTGAATGATTGCATTTGCTTGCGATGTCCAATGCCTTTTAGATTAAGTGGCAGTGAGAAAAGAGAATGTGATCTCTGGTGCCCCAAAACATTTTGACCACCTCCTCTTTTCAACTCTAATTTATCCCAAGCTTACAAAATGTGTGTCCTTGACTGTAGAATCAATAGACGGCAAAGACGTCCGCTCCTCAAACACCTCCAGAAATGATCCCTGTTTGCCATTACAGGGACGGTTCCTGCACACTGGAGGAGGTGCTAAGCCGGATCGAGTCGTCCTATTGGCTGGCGACCGCAGCTCAGCGCTGCCCCCTGGTGCGAGCAGCCTATCTGGCAGTGATCAGCACGCTCAGGCCTCTGTGTTCCCAGGCGTTCCTTCATCAGCTCAGTGGAACACTCCTTCATGAGCTCACTGAACCACAACACCGCCTTCAGGTGATGGCCGTTAAAGCTAGGCCGATGTCTTGATGACTTTATGTAGATGTTATTATGTTTTCAATTGCATGTATTTGTCTTGCCACACAGTTAATAGATTTGAACTTTAATTTAATGTATTAAAGTTGTATCAGTCGCTGGTTGTCCCCAGTTAAACAATCCGGCTAAAGGCTTAATATAGATCTAAACTTATGGGTAGATTCCCATCACCACACTAGTGGTGATTGTGTTGAAAAGTACAACAAAGCAAAAAGCTGTTAAACAGGTTAATCTTGTGTGGTCCTTATTTCATAGTACACTGTTGGACATTGTTGCCAAATCTGTAACCAAGCAGCTGTACAGCACTTGAACACTGCTTTCACCTGTACAGGTTGGCTCACTGTTCTACCATCAAACCGCTGCACACTTCCTTTGTGAAGAGCCGGCATGGGCAAGCCAAATGTGGGAGGGCTTTTCTTCAGCAAGCCCCGATCTGAAGCTCTCATTGGTCACCTGGGTAATGGAAGGGCGTGGCCAAAGTACGGCCCATTTGCGACAGGTGATCCGGAGAGTGTTGCAGGTAGGTGCGCCTAGAGCCTTTTCAGGAAAACCTCAACAGCCTCTTCTTTCTTTGAACCACTAGAGCAACTGTGCTAGTTGGTACATGTCATGCTTCTTTGCACACGTACAAATGAATGTACGCCTTCACCTATGTACACATTCATAGCGTTGACACCCCAAATGTACCAGGAGAAACAAACCTGACCCCCACCCTCCCCAGTTTAGCAGTAGGTATTGGAGATCTTACGTTCCATAATCGATCTGAACTAACCAAATGTGGACAAGTGGAGATACATGGCCAAAATTGTTATTACTGTATAAAAAGTATGTCTGGGTTGACTTATGCTAGGGTAGCACAAATCCTGCTTGTCGCGTCTCCTCCAACTCTTGGAGTAGTCAAAGATCATATATTTATATGTATTGCTTTTGTTGTTGCCTTTGCCTTTGACCTGGAGTGTGGTTCTGTGTGCAGGCCAACCTGATGGAGGCGCTGTTGAGTGACTATATGGAGTACCGCAGGAGCTACCTGGCAGCGCTGGTGGCAGCGATGACCACTGGTGACCAGCCCCTCACCTCCTCCCCGGCCCCTCATGCCCCCCAGGCCGACCCGGTGGGAGAGGCGGAGCTTCATCCGTGTATGGAGCTGTTGCTAGGAGACCTGGAGGCACAGAGAGGGGGCCCCGAGCTGCTCTCCCAGGCTCTGTGTGCTGCCAGTGTGCTGCTGGCCCACAGGTCAGCCTCCTGCAGAGCTATAACCAGCAGCACTGCTTCTCTCACCACTTTCACAGCACACACACAGGGGAACGTCACACTGTTCTTGTGTTCAAACTGAATTGTTTAATCTCTGTATGTTTGGAGCGATAAGCCTATGCCTATGTTGAATATTGTGTCTATTTAGAAATTTGTCTTTGGATTATTATTTCGTTTTTGCATATCGTGATTTTTTTTAATCTTTATAATGAGCCTCACCGGTCTTATGAACATGACACCGTGCAAGGATGCACAATAACAACAGACATTTCCATCTAGACGCTATTCGACAGATACGGTTTGACAGACACATACAGTTTGCATAGGTGACAGCTATGAAACCTTTTTTCCCTTCCTCCCTCGCTCCCTCCCTCCCCTCAGACCAGAGGGTTCTGCCTCCCGTCGCTGGTGCAGCATCTTGGAGGACCATTGTTCTCCAGGGGCCCCTGAAGTCCTGCGGGTCGCTTGTGCTAAAGCCCTCTGTCTGGCTGCACAGCCCCTGATGTGCCAGGCTGCTGGAGAACACACAGACCTCAGCCCCAGGTACCAGGCCTGGTCAGCAGGACCCATCACAGCCCTAGGGAAAGAGAATGGATACAGCCTGTTTGGACATTTTTTGTGACCGTGGTTTGGATTGCAGGACAGAGTAAATGTGCAGATTTGACCCTGCTGAAACTCCTGTGATGAGGATATTACAGCCGGCCCTACTGTGATGCCAATTATGTTTAGATTGATTGTACACCCCTATCAGTGAATCAATTCATGCAGGGAAGTGTTATTCTGAATTACGGTACTTTCGTCCAGCTCTGGCATGTACGAATATCTAAGATGATCTCAAAGTCTGAAAATGTCACTGAAAGGCTGCGAAATGCGACCAAAGAAGAAGGTGACCCCTCATGTCATGTTGGCAGCAGGCAGAGAGTGAAAGCTACGACTGTTGCCACAACTCAAGCCACTAGGGGGCGCTCACAGGAAAGTGGACATCTTGTGTTTTTCTTATGCAGGCTGATCAACACGTGCCTCCACCTGCTCCAGGACGAGAACCAGCAGGTCCGGATGACGGCCGCGCGCTTTGCCTCCGCGCTGCGCCACTGCTCCAGCGGAGGAGCAGCAGAAGGGGGGCAGAGTGTGGTCCACCTCATGCAGGTGAACCAGGAAGTGCCTTTCCTCATGGACCTCCTGTTGGAGGGCTCCTGGGAGAGTCTGGCCACGCTGGGGGTGCTGCTGGGCCACCTGCCCGAATCGGACCTCCTGGCGGTACTGAGGGAGGCCCAGGAGACCCGGTGGGTAACCCCAGGAGGCTCAGCCCCTCAGGGTTTGACCTCATCATTCAGTCACAATATGAATCAATGAGTTCATCGTTTTACATCACATATTATATTATGGTATTTTATATATGCATCATCCTTAACCTAAATCCAGTCGGTTGGCTAAACTCGTCTGCTCTGGGATTATTCTGGCTGTATTCCCGCAACCCGCCCATGATGATGATGATGAATGGGACTGCGTTGACAATTGCAGGTGTTCCAGTCTCTATGAGCAGGACGAGGCCAACGGGTTTGCCGAGCCCTCTGTCATGACAGCCTTCCTGCTGCCCCGCCTGCTGCAGATGGCAGATAAATACCCATCATCCCCTGCCTTGGCCGAGCGCCTGCGGGCGTGGGCTAGCGCAAACACACTCCGGGTGATGGAAGACTTGGAGGCCTGCAAAGCCCTCCGGCCCGGTGCGTCTGGTTACTGGGAAGCAAACATTATGATCCGCTGCTAATGCAGGGTTCAGGTTCAACTCCTGAAATATAGAATGTTTTTGCATTTTAACACCTGGGACTGGCACACTTAACACTGGTATGTCGTCCCCCATAGGCGAGACCCTGACCGCCGCCTGGCTGGCCATTCTGACGCATTCCCGTTTCCACGGCACCCTATGCGGTCTGTTCGCCAGGGCCGCTCTGCTCCTCCATCTGCTAAAGATGTCCACTGATCTCCGATCCCTCACTGATCCTGTGACCCTGCAGCACGACATCCAGGAAGTGTTAGGTCTCCTGGGTCAGAAGGGGCTCCATTTCCCTTCCACCATCACGGATGCCGTGGCCGGGAACCGGCTTGGCTGAGGGCTGATGGTGAAGTCTTCTCCGCGTAGATCTCAGGCTAGCTAGCCTGTGAATGTCGTACAATAGCTGCTGGTAACAGGAGTATGAAGACAGCTACCGTTATGTTACACAATGTTCCCATTGCATGCCTGTTGGCCATCACCAAGCTAATTATGAATGGGGACCAGTGGTCTGACTCAAGACTCAACACTGCGTTGCCATGGTCAAAACCTTACCAACGCTACTAAATAACAACAGCTACTAGCTACTAGTAGCTGTTGTTATTTAGTAGCTATTCTTATTTCTAAGAAGGTTTGATAGCAGCAGACCTTTACTCCTCCTCGTGCTGGTTGCCATGTCTTATTAGATTCCATCTCCATGGCCTACCGTGGCTGAGATAGGAAAGATGATGTAATGTGGCAGGATGGACAGTGATTTGCCGATTGGTCCCACATGAGGGTGGAGCCAGGCGTTAATGCACCATTAGAGGCCTTCTGCCTCTAAGTGTTCATAACCCCATGAGGGCCCAGGATGTTTGACTGACTGACAGATAGTTGCTGGTTGCTCTGCACAGGAACACAGGAAATGTAACACACAAACTTGCATACACATAACGCCTAACCACCTACCCTCACACACACACACACACACACACTCACACACACCCATGCTTATAGCAGTCTGACATCAGCCCCCAGATGCCTTCTGTATGAGATGGGCTTCCAGGCAGATGGAGGAAACGCTTGAAAGTAAACACTTTTTTTAAACAAACTTTTTTAAACAAACATTTTTGCAGATGATTTGCCTATTTTCAAAATTTCATCTGGATTAATGTTGGTAGCGGTCATTGAGATTTCATAATAATTCATGTGCCAAAACAGAAGGAAAAGGATGAGCAGATTTGCACATCATAGGTTTAAAGGCAAACTTTGAACATGCATGATACAAAATATATATATATCTGACCTCACACCTGTATTGTGACCTCACACCTGTATTGGTAATTCATATCATATGGGAAATGTATGCAAAGGAGACGGTTGACTTTCCTAAGACCTACATTGGATGTCAATATATGCTCAAACCAATTCTTAATCAGAAATGCAACCATTCTCTTCAAGCAAACTGACATGTCACTGCTTGTAATGCACGTCTTTGTGTTTTTTTCTGTGGTTCTCAGTGGATTGTTTTAAGAATCCGTTTCACAAGGGATGCAGCGCTTCAAACCCAAAGAATTGTGTTGCTGTGAAGTAGATATCGATATCTGCAGTTACCAGCCTTTTTAACTGACCTCAAAATAAATGGTTATAAAAGTCTTTAAACATTGATTTCCTGCACACATGCTGATCCCTCAAAGTTCTACTAGCTTTATGAGACTCCTTATAAATTACTGAATTAAAGAATGAAGATATATTTTTACAAATGGGAAAGTGTGCGCGCGCACGTCATTGGAAAGTGACCATCTGGACTTTTGGTGTGCAATGTGCATCCTCTGCAGCCTCGGTTTCCGAGTGGCCGAGCTTTCACTAGGCTTTTGTGCGTCTAATCAAATGATTAACCCCAGCAGCAAACAACAAGGCCATGTACACGGTGCTTCTGGGCCCATGCATGCACGCCCCATCGGTGTATCAAGATTGTTTCACACATGTTCAAGGCACACCCATAATGCATTTGACTGAGATACAGAGAGGAAGAACAAGGGATGTGCATTGAAATCGTCCCAAAAATGAATCACGTTCAACCTGGAAATAAACTAAAGTACAATGGCCCATTGTGCGATAGAGAACGTGCGTGTGTTTTCATGATTGAAAACAAAAGCAAGTACTTTTCTAGGGTCACAGCGTTTGTTGTATCTAGCAAACATTTTTCAGCTTATTAGCCACTCACAGCCTGTCCTGCCGGTTACACAGCTGCCTGGGCACTGAGAGGTCGGACAAAGAACTAGACGTTACCAAAGCGGACGGTTCAGGCTGGTTATAACTGATATTAACTGTGATCCGTATGTAATTGGAAAAAGCTGCTGTTGGAGAGGATTGCCTGGGAAACCGGAAGCATGGGACTTTGAATTCCTTGTTCTGCGCCTCAAACTCAATAACAGCAGGATATTGTTCAACTGAAATTAAAACAAAATACACTAAAGAAAAAAGCACAAGATGTGTGTCCTAAACAAAATGATAAATGACACAAGTTAGATATTTAAAGATATTGACGTGTTTTTTATCAGGGTAAAAAAGTAAGAAAAGTCATCTCCCCATTAAATAGTAATGTTACTAATGTTAAGGACCATGCTGGAAATAAGCTTTGTACTTTACAAGTCATCCTTTGGATAGGTGTTTTTTAATAGTATTTGATCCAGAAATACAATCAATCACTTCATTTTAATAAGGTTAATGTGAGGTACAAGTGGACATGATGTAAATCAAATTAAAATTACACGTAAATCTGTAAAGAAAAGTGATTTCATTTCGAATAGCTATAACCAGTCAAAGACCAAGACCACAGCATGTTGTTCATTTCCCTTCTGCTCTTTCACTGTTAAATGGTGTGAGGCATTAGGACCTTGAAGATAAGCTGCAGAGGGGAGTCTCCTCGGGATGCTGTTTACTAGAAACCCGAGACGCTGAGCCTACGTGGTAAACACGGGCTGGGACGACACAAGCGAACGGGGCAGTTTGTCTGAGCACATCAGCATAGGCTCCAAAACAACACAAATAATTTCGTTACCGATTCTGTATTATCATGGACAATTGAACTGCGGCGGCACCAGTCTCCTATAATCTCCGTCAGACTTGCAAAAATGTCTAATTCTTTGCACTTAGCGTTAGTTTTTCTTAGCGTGGCTTTCGTGTGCAGCAGCACCCCATCCACTCCGGAAGGTAACATAGAACATTAAAGACGGTTATTGTAACAATACTTATTTTGTTTGGCTTAATTACGTTGACCATCGAATACTTTACAAAATCGTAATGTCAAAATCGCTAAGGCATGAACGATGCGTCTATTCGTTTTGTGCCATATTGTGCTATATTGTTTTTAAGATTGATTTTTAGCTAACAAGTCGTATGAAATGTACTGAAATGTGTTCAATTGATTTATTTTTCAGATTGTTTGAGGTCCAATGGAGCTGGATACAAAGGGAACCTACAGGTCTCATCCACGGGGCTCACGTGTCTGGTCTGGACAAATATGACCAGAGATTATGATGTCAAAATTCATACAGACTCTGAAACAGGTAAACAAACATCTCTCTCATCTCTACAGGCTATGTGTTTTTGTGAAACCATGAATGCCATGTGTCTTTGCATCTTACCAGTTGGCCTGTATGAAAGATCAGGTGCTTTACATAACTTAATGTGTTCTGTTATTATTGGACACTGTACTGAGTTTTCAGATTGTCGTGTAGAGCTCATATACGCCTTGATCTGTAATAGGATCAACTTTTATATTTAGTCTTATAGACGATCCTTTCTAGTTTTCCCTCCATTTGTTGCCTCTTTTGGTGTGATTTATATCGTGCATTCGATGAACGATAAGTTCATGGGCTTTGTCAGAGGAACCAAATCAATTTATAAGCCTACTAAATCCTGCGTTGCCTCGCCTTTGTTTGCGTAGGTGTCGGCGAGCACAACTACTGCCGGAACCCGGACTCCTCTGACGGGCCCTGGTGCTACATTACGGGCCCCGACGGGACCGTCCAAAGACAGGCGTGTTCTGTTGAACCGTGCAAAGGTAGCTGGCACTCACTCGCTGCAGAACTTAAAATATCCAATCTAAACACAAAGTGTATCAATGACCAAAACGTTTATACTATATTATGCTTAATACAATCCTATGGAATGGAAATTAAATGTTTATATTTGTATACATCTATTGGCTCAGTGGACTATGTCGCCATGCCCTAAGATGTCTGAGATGCGATAGCATCAGTTTAATGTAGACCTTAACTTTGCAAAACTCATCCAGTCCCCAAACTTTTTCCTCATTGTGTTTCTCGTTGAGTCTTTCAGTCTGTTTTTATATTTTATTTCCTACATTCTGTCACCAACAGTTCTTAAGTTTAGTCCTTTGATAAAGACAAAACTATTTGATAACCATTTGTTGTCATTTGAACCTCTTGCCAGAATGTCCTTGCTTGGATAAAAGTTGTTTTGTCTAGTTTGTGTAGTTACACGTGATACATAGTAATGTTTTGGAGACAGCCCAAGCATGCAATAACAAGACTGTTGATTCAGCTAGCAGCCTGCTAACCGTTTTTTTTTTTTTTTATTATTATCAAGCTGTAAATCTTAAAGGGCCAGCTCTCAAGGAAGGGCATAGCCTTTTCCACACCCAGTTACCTCATTGGTAGAGAGGAGTGTGTCTCCCTTGGAGACAGCAGGTAATTGGCTGCTGCAGCTTTTTGTCATCATGACCCTTTAAACCCCAAGGAGTTTGTAAACAACTTTTTTTTCTCTCCATATGAGATCTACTGCCACTTCCTGTTTCCCCAGTGTTAAACCCCCCTAGCTTACAACAGTCTAGCTACACATAATGAAAGCTTGAAAAGAAACAAAACAGAAAGCCCTCTCCCCCTAAACGAAAACATAAATAAAAATGCCCTTATTTGGAACTTCTTTCTTCCAACTCCATGTTCCTCCCCGCCTGTTAACTCTGGACCGGTGGAAATCCAATTGGGCCAACAGTCATCTGAAAAAACATTGTTGTTTGATGCCCCTTTTGTCCCCCACCTCCTCCACTTCTCAGCATCAACCGGGTGCAGACCACTCTCCCACCCCCATCACAAGCTCTTCCTCCTACTACAGAGTCTCCTCTTGGCTCAGTTTGGTTCTGGTTCTGTCCTCAGAGGAGACGGCTAGCCCAGCAGCCAGAGGCAGCCCGCCGGCCACCACCACCACCACCCCCCCTCAGACGGGGGTTCTGCAGCAAGCCGACTCTGGCCCGTCTCAGAAAGAGGCGGCCCCCGTCCTGCCGGTCGTCCAGCGCGTGCACACACCACCAAAGAAGAAGAAGGACCTGGGGACGATGGGTAAATGGCCTTTGGTTCCCACATCAGGGCCCGTATAGTTAAAACAGATTAATCAAATGTATGCATTTCTGATTTGCTAAAACCTATTTTTTTTTCTGGATTTTGCTTTTTGGTTTACAGCATACTTTTTAATACTTTTTAACATAATTTTTTACTATTTCTATTGAAAACTGGGTTACAAAACAATTCCACTGTAATTACTCTGAAACTTCCATCAGTATTTGTAACAAATCTTTTTTTCCCTGTCAGGCTACGTCCTTGCGGTACTCATGATGGCTGTTATAATTATCCTGGGAGCAGGGATCGTTTTGGGCTACTTCTATAAGAGGTACACATCTTATCAACACAGACACAATAATATACACATTCAGTATCACAGACACAAAATAAATCAACACCGCATTCCCTTACTATTTTGAACACTGATTCAAGACGAAAAGTACCTGAATTAGCATTATAGACATGGATTAGATATTGTTCAGCTGCAAAAACAAATACGGTCTAAAGAATACAGTCTAAGAGATGGTGAACTATAACCATTTTGGTCATCACTACCTTTTTAAAATCGCCAACGTCAAACACTTTAAATATACCTGATCTGCGAGCCCATGTTTTAGTTGCTTGGGCATATGCTTTCAGACTGAAGCCCAGTAGGGCCAGCCTGTCTGCAGGCCTGGTTTGATACAAACCATGGACAGAGGAGCGCCCAGTGGGGTGGGCGCTATTATCCTACGCGTTCCACATTGGTCGTAGGTCTACGACCGGGTATGGCAATGTCCACTGGGTCTGGCAATGTCCACAATGTCCACCAATGTACAGTAACCTCTGTCTGGCCTATAAATATGTAGGACAATGCACAGAGCTGTGCGTTGTGAAGGGATGAACATCCTCCCATTATCACAAGCGGATTGGAGGTTCAGAATCTGTTGGGGCACTTGGGAGGACCCACTGCTGCACCTGGTGCCGGCCCGTGCCAGCATGCTGCACGTGGCATCAGCTGCTGTCCCCTCTATCAGCCCTCACACACAGTGTGGGCTATTCAGAGCACACCAGCAGAACCAAACTGAGAGAAACCCACACCACTTCAGTTTGGGACGCTGCAGTAGTAGTGGGCTGAACACGGTTAAAACACTCGCCTGTCAGGGCGTGAAGTAGGGTGGTCTTTAAGGCCCTTCATATCCCAACAATGGTATTCCCATGGTATAATGGAAACAAGGCACATCACGCTTCTCTGGTCCCCTAGGTTTCCTGAATGACATGTAGACCAATGCAGCGGGCCGTTGGCTTGACCTGTGCCCATCACTATCTTATCTGTTGACAGGAGCAGGTTATGGATGAGCCATGAGTTATAGCTGTACCTGCTAAAAATATTGGCGCGGTAATATGAACATGAGTTAAGCACGTACCACAGAGAGCAGACAGGGTTATGTAACGCTTCACGGAGCATGGGCAGGCAAAGCGCCAGCAAACAGGAAGAACAGTGTTCCTGCCCCACACCATCTGTGGCTCAAAATAACACACACACACACACACAGAGGAAACGAGGGGCCTGTAATGGATCTCCATGCAGAGTACCATGCATGCATGTGTGTGTGTGTTGGGGCCCCTGCGCCCCCTCTGAGCTAACGACGAGCCCTTACTGTCGTCGCTGTCCTCAGGGGCCAGGACCTGAAGAAGAAGCAGGAGCAGCGCGGCTACGAGCGGGAGATGCAGAGGATCACGCTGCCCCTGTCCGCCTTCTCCAACCCCACGTGCGAGCTGGTGGACGAGAACACTGTCGTGGTGACGGTGGCCGAGCAGGACCCAACCCCGCTGGAGGGCAGGGATGGAGGAGAGCCTCTGATTGGCCAGCAGGCGGGGACCCCAGGTGCCTGAGTGGAGGGGCTCCCAAAAAAGGACAATGAATTAGAAAGCTGAACCAAAGATCCTCCTTGCTCTCGTCCACCCCGCCCCCCCCATCCCCCCATCTCCACTCTCGGGTAACACTGTTCTTGTTTTCATTGTTACGTTTGGGGTCACTCCCTTGTTTTTACGGCGAGAAAGGGTGGGCGGTTGATTCCCAGCCTTGCCGGAGGGCTGTGGAAGGGGCCCCCGGACCCACAGCCTTAAACGCTCCATGGATTAGATTCTGACTTGCCGCCACTTAATGTCAGTGTTGGAAGGGAGGACCCGTCTCCATGGTGTTTATTTTGTCTGTGCTGATTTTCCAGGCGTGAGCCATGTTCCCCCAGTATGACGTATGCATGCAAGTGTACAAACGTGGTTCTCCTTTCGTCTAGGACGTCACAATGGGATTTGACAAGCATGGACAAAAGAACATGCAATTCATAATCGTGTCGGGGATCTAAGGTGGAACCAAGGTTTTACAAACGTTTCAATTAACACTCAAAACAATCCAGGGGGAACATCCAACCACCTACCAGATGGCCTTCTGACTCTGGATGTATCGGTGCATTTGCCTATCATCTCATTCTTCACATACATGTCATGCAACGGACTCTCCCCCCCCAGGCAGGACGCCCAAGGGACCCTGTGGGTCCTCGGGGTTAAGGAGTACCGTGTGTGTGTGCGCCTGAGTGTGTGCATGTGTGGTCAGTGAATACAAGGGTCCAGGACTGCCACATCCGCCTATAGACCGAAACACTGGAGTGAAGAGCTATCAGTAGCATGAGCTGTAGGCAGCCAGTGAGCTCTGCACCCAGCCACATGGTGCACAACCATCAGTCCCCCAGTCTTTAGCGTCCGAGTTGTATGACAAAGAGGATTGCATGTATGTGTTAAGCTACGTGTGATCTCTGTGACCATTCCATGTACCGTGTTTTGACAACAAAAAAAAAAAACTGAAGTGAGAAAAGTCATTATCCCCTGATGAACTGGGTTCTATTTCATTGCATGCAGCATTGACACTGCTGCAAGTTGTTCCTTACACCCAGTGTTTCTAGCCTGTCAATCACCTAGCACTTCAATTTAGCGGAGTGTAAATGCCTGTGTAACTGATTTGTCTAAGTGTTGCTGTTGTAATCATGTGTTGCAAGTGGCGTTTTGAGTCAAAATGACTGATGCTGATCAATTGAAGTGGAATGTTTTATTACTTGTGTGATTGCAGTTGCAACTATGATAAAACATTTTGTAAATATCTTTCTTATCTTGCTTTATTGGAATCTCGCCTTAAAGGGGAACTCCGGTGTAAACTGGTTCTGGGGTATAGTTTAGTATGATAACGACTTAGAACATTTGATATAGAGAAAAATAAATCATATACGACACAAAGCTACATTTTATGTTTTTATCGGACCAGTGCAGTGCCCGTAGGACTATGTAACCCTATAGTGAATACATATACATACCGTTTGTATTACGCTTAACAGAGTTAATAAAGTTTTGTTTTGACTTTGCAATGGAGCAAACTGATATGGAAGAACGGGCTTAACAACGAATATACGGATAACGTATTTCAAAAGTACACTTTAAAACTGCAAGATAGGTAAGCTAAATACACACACACATCCAGTGAATTCAGTGACTATTTAATTAAGGTGTCATACGTGGGAATCCAGAGCAAATTTGGTTATTTAACGAACACGCCACCGTTTTTCCATACTGAACTGTTTCCTTCCTGATCCTAGATGAGTTGATACATTTGGCTCTCGCCTTTGTGTGTGCACTTGATCGCTCTGGCGCGCAGCGCTACATTGCTAGCTTTTAGCTTGGCCCACTACATTCCTAAGGTCCCAAATGGGGGTGAAATTAGAAGCGACCAGGTACTTCCACGTTTTCCCTATTTAAATATGGTTACGTGTGTAGCTAAACAACCCAAGTATGGCGACACACAATGAAACATGTCACTTTTCGAAGCGGATAAGAAGGATAACTATAATGTACACATGATGGGAGGCGAGAGCACTTCCGCATTTCTGCACAGTAATACCATCGCTCCTAAAAAATCCTCTCCCCCTCTCACATTGGTCAATAGAACCGAAGTGAACTGCACGCCGTCGCATGCACTACATGATATTACTGCGCAGACGTCGAAGTGCTCTCGCCTCCCATTATAGTCGCCATACTTGGGTTGTTTAACTACTCCCATAACCATATTTGGGGGAATAGGGAAAATGTACAAGTGCCTGGTCGCTTCTAACTTAACCCCCGTTTGGGACCGTAGGAATGTAATGGGTGAAGCTAAATGTAGCGCTGCTCGCCAGAGCGATCGAGTGCAGGCACGAAGGCGAGAGACGTAGACAGTTCAGTATGGAAAAACTTGGCGTGTTCCTTTAAGCTATCATCTAAGTTTATTTTCCAAATAAAACTGGTCCCCTTGGAAACAATACACTGCCTAAAACTGGTCCCATCGGAAACAATACAATGCCGCAATACACACTCAGCCTACGTAAATAATCACCTTTTGAACAACGAATGCAAAAATCTTTCAAATCGAGGATGCATAACTTCGTGCCATGCGCAAGCCATATCCGAAATCTTGGGTCCGACTGACAAACCGTCAGTGAGATATGCCCTACACACCCACAGACGCTCCTTGAATTAATTTATAGATTCTACCAAAATGCTAATACGATTTGACTGATGTAAAAAAGAAATCGCTTTTTTAAACCACTTACAAGGCTAGAATTGCCTGACACATCTTTGGTAGTATAATGAGGGTCTTAACATATAAAACGAGGCATTGACAACTTGTGTACAGTGTTACAAGTGTACAGATAGTTTATTAAAAATAATATTTTATACATATATATACACTGATTTTCACACTTTTCATACGTGTAGCTATGATAACGGACAAATCGTTTGGCGTTTGGCTTTACTGTTGAGCCAACTATGAATAATGAAACATTAAAGGGGAACACCTGTGTAATATGATTAACGATTGATATAGAGCAAAACAAATCATAGCGTTCAGTGACTTGTAGTTTTGTGCCCCATACACCGCACAACCCCAGCACTATCTTTATTCACCACCAGTACCCCCACTCGACGACAGAAACAACAACCCACCACACTAACGTGCATGACACTCTCAATAATGGTGACGGAAAACATAAACACGCAAATAACATGGGACACACAATAACACAATGCGAACACACACACCAAACTATAACACTCACGGCAAGTAACAATAAAAAACACTTTTTTAATCACTCAACCCCTCATTTCCCAGGATCATCTGGAAGCTGGGTAGGAGTCGCCACCTGCCCACGTGCCCAGTTAGATGTTTTTATCCAATTCAACCATCGATGAACATTTGTAGAGCGAGCAGGCTTGCTCTGCGTCCGTCAATTGACTGTTTCCTCCTAATCATGTTATTGTGAATGTAACTACATGATGAGAGGGCTGAGTCTGAAGCTAAAGAGGTTTGTTTCGTGAATTCTAGAGTACAGCGTCTCTGGTCCAGGGGCTCTATGGTGAACGCACACTTTCTCCAGGATCCCTCTAATGCAGAGGCCCAGCTCGGAGCCCTACATTGTTGAATATTTGATCGCTTTGATATTCCTCTTCACTGCTTTCATGTACTGTATGTGAACGTCTGGGGTCTTGTTTTATTTATTTGACCACATCCAGGGATACAGCACTCAGAGAAGGGACTATTTGGTTTCATGGCTCATTCATGCACTACCCTTAAACTACATTATTTAGTTATATCACTGTTAGGGCATGCATGGATGGAAGAGAGGAACACCCATTTTTACATGGTCTGCCCTTTGCATCTTTCGAAGGGAAAATGTGCTATTTTGTAGTGTTTGTCGGATGTAGAGCATGGATGCTGTGTTAGTCATTTTAATTATTTCATTTCTTATCCTTTCAAAGCCAAGATTCAGCATGGCAGTCCCCTAAAGGTACAGGCCCTTTATATATTTTCTGAAAAATTATTGCTTAATTTAAAGCAATCTTTTTATTTTATTTTGGCAATTTGCGTATCAGTTTGTACACATTGAAGTTTTTATAATATTTATTTCAATGTTAATTATATGTAATTGCAGGCAACATCAATATGTTGCCCGCTTGTTGGGTAATAGGATGTTCATTGTGATGATGAGGATGATGATCATAATGATGGGAATGGTGATTCAATAGCGCTGCTGTACTCCTTAGTTCAACCAGCAGGCCCAACCATCAACTCCCCTGAGTGATGAATTGTAAAACCTGCAAAACACATGTTTTACAAATGACATGAACAGTACCGTTGTTCACTGTTGAATGGGAGGCATGATGAGACTCCTACCTCCAATTCCTTGGGTTGTGGAGAGAGGGAGGGGGAAGGAGCAAGAGAGAAAGAGAGCGAGAGTGAGAGAATTTGGGAGGAGAGTGAGTGGAGATGAAGATGCTTTATCGTCAGACCTCCGCACTTCTATACCAGTGAGAGGGTCTTATGCCATGATAATCAAACCATTTTTGTCCAAGACCTATGGTGAGTGATTTTTTAAGTATTATTTGATTCAACACATTCCTATGTTAAAACCCTTTGTGAAGTATCTGGTGATAATCCTACGGGCATTTTGCCAATCAACTGTTGTTTTGACACAAGTACATTTAGGTTTCGATCATTCGAAATATTCTGTTTATTGAAACATTGTTGATTGATTGAGAACCAAATTCTAGAATGTTACTTTACAAACGGACTAAATATAGATATTACCACTGTATATACTTCAGACAGGACTTTAATAATTAATATGGGCTGCTAAGCTAATTAATCCTTTGAGTTTTTTTGATGGTGAAAGTAACAAATATAAAGAGCAGCATGCTTTATATCGTTTCAGAGGGCCAGGTGTTGAAATGAAATGAGTATCCATTGTTTCTCAACTCTGCCACAAAGCGCCTGGAACACACACACATTACTCATTCATAGAGGCCTGATTCTGCCAGGCAAAGGAGTCATTCATGGGGAAGAGAGACACTTTGTCCAGTCTACTTTGTAGAATGTTCCAGACTAGAGATTGTGGCTGTCCATGCATGTGTGTACCCACATGCATGTGTGTGTTAGTGTTTCTGTGTGCATTTGTAAAAAGAGCACATGCTGCCAGTGTTATGGCAGCATGTGCTCTCCTTGTACGTGTTTTCCGTAATGGACAAGCATGGCTGCAGATAACCAGAAAGGCATAGATCAACTGAAAGTAACGTATAGTAACCTAATGATATAGTACATGCTAGCTGATGGTAACCATCAACACGGATTCAGTCTACTGGCGTGATCTAAATTTTACAGCAACCATTTCAAATTATTCTGTTAAAAATCACCAATCCTGTACTTTCCATAATTTATTCTACCAGCAGAGGGAAGCAGTGTGCAGCGTGCGGATGACGTTGGACTGCCAAAAGTGGATAAATGCATCCTGTTAACGGGCGCAACACAGGCTCGCAAGCCATGAGAGATGACCCATACCATGTCAACAGTGGTGGCTATGGCATGGGAAAGTCAACCTTGTCACTGAACGTCAGCAACGGCACCAAGCATCAGCTTCAGGACAAGCAGCCTAGTGGGCTGCTGCGGGACTCTCTGAAGGACTCCACCAGGAGGGTGGAGTCCAGTAGCCAGGCCTTCTCCGGGCCAGAGGACAACTCCACAGACCCGCCCGACACATGCACAGATACCTCCACTCTGACGTACATCGACGCCCACAACATGGAGGAATCGGGAGAGAACGGCAGCCTCCGGGACTTTGGGAGGGCAGAGGTGGTCTACGTCAAGGTGTTTGTCCTGATTGACGACGATGACGACGGAGACATGTCCCTGAGAGAGAAGACAGTGACAGACTTGTCCATCATGGATGGCAACGCCGCCGACCTTGTGGGCGAGAGTCTGCTCTCCATCTCCAGTGACTCCTTATTCCAGGGCAAGGCGGAGGCTCCGAGCCCTGAGGCCCTGCCCCTCCAGGAAGCCCATGCCATGCCCACAAGACAGAGCTGCTGTTTCTGCTCCATTCTGTGACCCGGCTGTTGATCCCAGAGTTGCCATTGTGGCACAAACAAGAGTGTTTCTTATTACACTAATCATCTGTCTTTTATGTACTAGGGCACGGGTAAAAGACTAGGAGTGAAGATAACACACATGGACCAGTGACCCTGGTGCATGAAATCCAGGGTGAAAACCCCATAATTAGGGCTGTGTTAATCCTACCATTATGCTTCTGTAAATGCGCAGAGTAGCAATAATAACAGAACATCAAAAAGTAATCAAACTCCAAGAACTGATGGACATTGTCAAAGTTCACTTGTGATATTATTTATGGTAAGGGTAATTGTGTTCCTTCATGCTCAGCATTCATTCACTGAGGTGGTACTCTACCTTCACCTCATAAGAAGATAATTGCAGCTCAGCGTTCTCATATTTATTGTTGTCGAAATACAACCCTGACACTGCCGCCTGCTGATACGTCACCGGCCCACCGGCCCCAGAAACCGCCTCGTTATTCGCGGGTCCACCCTAACCGGGTCCAACTCGTATTGTTCACCTAGACAACATTCTCTAACCTCTTGTCTCCTGATTGAACAGGGAAATATCTGTTCACAACAGAATACTCATTTTGTGAAGTCAAAAATATAAATGTTAAGCCAACAACCCATGAAAGCAGATTGCCAGTATCCAGGACTTGAATTGACCTTACCTCATTTGGAGTTCAAATGTGTCATCATGTTGACCAATAACTGTTAATGATTGAATGTATTGAATGCAGTTATACAACTAAACCACATGGGAACAATGAATTGAGATATTATTTGTATATCAATAAAAAAAAGTCTCTTACACATTTCATGTTTAATTGAAGTAAATTCTAATGTAACGTAGTTACATCATACAAGTATAACACTATACTGACGCTGTAAATATGAATATTAGTTAAAGTCCAATATTGATGGTAAACCGGATCCACTGCCAGCTAGGCGGGAGATTTTGCAATCTCCAAAAAACAACACAAGCCGGAGAATTTCAAAATTCAAAAAACTCGATTACAGACCCATCTAACTGGCTGAACGACTCTGACGCAAATTCGGCGGGCTTGGTGGCGTGCGTGGGTGGGGGTTTCGGGTGTGTCGACAGTTACTGCTGGCAAGCATTAGATTCAACATTCAAGAAAAA
>JAOTIX010000120.1:11103434-11116839 GCA_027123715.1 Gaidropsarus macrophthalmus
GGCTGTATGCTGGACCCCGCCTGCGGGTTCTGCTACCGGGAGAACGCCTCCACCGTGTACAACTCCACCTGCCTGCCTGCGGACCCCACCTCCTCCGACCACGCAGCCTGGGGCAGGTCTGTGTGTGTGTGTGTGTGTGTGTGTGTGTGTGTGTGTGTGTGTGTAGGCCTGTCTACATCAGTCCATTTGGGGGTGTGTCCTGATTACGACCGTGTGAGTGAGCCATTCAAAAAACCATCCCAGCACATCCATCGCGGATGTCACCGTTTCAACTGCGTAAAATGTAAGAATTCATAGCGAAGTCACATGTCAAATGTTTAGGATATTTTTTCTCCTGATAACAACGTCACGTGGTACTAGTCGGAATCCTCTGCAGTCTGCATCAGCAAAGTGTCTTGGCATCATTTCTCGTTCTTCTCCCGGTGTCCATTCCACTGTCATGTGAAAGAAGCGTCAAATGTTAGTTTCGCTTACACCGCACCCTCCTCTCTCAAAGTCATTCGTTGTGGGCGACTTTTTGCTTAGGAAGTAACAAATATCTTATCGCCGTTGATCCAGAGCGCCCAGCGTGCGGCGGAGCGGAGGATGAGCGACCAGGGGAAGGGCTCGGCATCCACCTCTGCCTCGGCCCCAGCTCCTGGGTCGGACACCTACAAAGGATGGCTTTTTAAATGGACCAACTACTTGAAAGGCTATCAGCGGCGGTGGTTTGTCCTGAGCAATGGGCTGTTGTCATACTACAGGTACGCAATCTACAGCCATAACGCGTTAGACAGATCTGCCTGAATAAACGCCGGACGCGGCGAGTGGTGTTGTGTCGTACAGCTGCTGGCTCATCTGGTTTCCCAGCTAGCTCGCTAGGCTAGCTGTCAAAGCAAATGGCAAAAGAAGGAGAGCGGTGACTTCATCGTCAGTTAAGGAAGGACAGCTGTTTGGGGAAATGCACATGATGTTCAGATCCAATACAGCGCTTAATTGCACAATTGACAAAACACGTATTGTTAACAAGTGACATGAAAGTAGTACAACTAAAGCTAGGTCTTCCTACAACTAAACTGAATCCATAGCTGCTAGCTCCTCTTAAAATTAAGGTTCAGCGATGTATTCTCCCCTCTAGATCTAATGTGAACTCCGAGTAGCTACCTTATCCTACAGCAATGAAAAGTAGCTAGCTCCCCCTACAACTAATGTAAAGCCATAGTAGCTAATTCCTCCGACACCTCAGATGAATCTACAGTAGCCTGCTGCTCCTACAATTAAAGGTTGTATCAGCGATTCTGCCATTTGTTTACCAATACCATTTTTGTGTACGAACTCGGAGCATGCGTACACAGACATGGTTGCGGCCTAGAATCGCTGATACAACCTTTAACGTGTGACTTTTAGGTTGTATCAGTGATTCTGCTGCAAAAAAAGCTTATGGGGCGGGCAGCTAGCAGATTGTGGGGAAAGATCAGATGAATGTAATCATTTATGTTTAGGACTAGAATCGCTGATTCAACCTTTAAGGTCCATACATCCTCTTACAACCAAGCTGGATCCACAGTAGCTTGCTTCTTTTACAATTGAGGCGAATACATATAGCTCCTCCTACAACTAAAGTGAAGCCATAATAGCTAGCCCCTTCTAAAACTTAAGTGAATCCAGAGTAGCTTGCTTCTCCCACAGTAAAGGTGAATACATATTGCTCACTCCCTCTACAACTTGGGCGAGTCATTGTGGCCATCTTCTCCGTTCTCAAGCTGACTCACCTCAATAACCCCAGGTTGCATGAAGTGTCAACAGCAAACATTTTTGTTTATTATTGTTGTTTATTATTCAGTAATACATTGGAAACAAGTCTATTGGTAGTCATTTATGTGATTGCAAATTGATTATTTTAAGCAGAAGTCATGTTTGTTCACTTCTAGCATTCCATTATGCAGCGCTTTTATTAAGTCGGGACATTGAAAAATACTTCCTGACGGAGTAAATGCGAAACAGTCGACGCAATTAATAGTATTGTACCGTTGTAACTGCAATATTATCCAACTCAAGGTAATGTTTGCCATAGCTCTCTTCATTTGTTCACACAATTGCCATCTGTGAGATAAGACAGCCTCACCTCTTACCACCTGTGGCTAAAGTGCTTCCCGCAAAGGGATGTTTCTACTGGGCATGCGGCAACCATTTTCAAGGGAAATCCCTTCATTGGCTGGATCTACGCCTTGTAAGTCAAACAGTATTGATTTCCGTTAACATGCAAATAGAAAATGTTTGCTACGGGCAAACAAATGTCCCTCCCTCCCGTGCTACAGAATGGTCGGGCCCACAAGCACCACAAGGACCTGGTTGTTCCCTCGCTAACAAAGAACCAGTTGCCTATTAGGGATCAGTTGGAAGTTGAGCTCAGAGGCCACCCCACCCCCCCCCCGTTCCATCTTCCCAGGCGGAGAGTGAAAGGAAAGCCGCCTGTTGCTTCCATCCTCTATTAATAGTCCATTATGTTGTAAGGTGACGTCCCAGATGTAAAGGTAGCCCGTTGACATCCGAGCTTGGAGCCAGTGGAGCGTGCCCAGTCCCATAAAGGAGACTTGACTAATGTTCCCACTGCTGCTGCGCCGCCGGTGTCTGCCCTGCTCCTCTGTGTCCACGGCCGTGTACTTCGTACATTTCTCCATTGACCTATATGTGCAGTACTTCAAAATAAAGAATGATAAAAGGGCCTGGAAAATGTCTCAACTCTGCCCTGCCTCTAGAAAGAGTTTCTACTGATAATATTTTCATGAATGTCATTTTCATGAACAACAGGATCTCTTCACGTTTGAAGATCCCATGCCATTAAAATCCAATTTTTCCTATTTTTTGTTAAATAACATAGATCAGAATGAGTTTGTGACCTGTGGTAAGTTTGAAATCTATGCAGTTTGTCTGCTGTATTCATTAGCTAATGAAAGGAAAAAGGCAGAAAAAATGAGCCAATCGGGATAAGCCGTCAGTGCTACGTAGCACTGACAAATTATTAATTATGGTCCTGCCCACTTGGTTGGTTCGTAACCACCCACAGAAATTCTGGCAGAATCGAGATTGAGCTAGTGCTAAGTGCTTCTCTCCATTTCGTAAAGGTGAGTAAAAAGACGCGATAAACGCCCTTTTTACGGGAATGTGCATTGAAACCAAAGTGGAAAACCTGGCTTTGACCATGCTAGAATAGCTTGTAATAAGCCATCCAAGACATTTCCAACACAAATTATGTTACAAACTTGATCAAAGGACATCAAGGATGATAAAAAAATGAATGAAATATGTGTTGCATGGGATCTTTAAACCTTTAGAATGTCAGTTAGAACTAGCCAGTCAAGAGGCTGTAATGCAGGTCCATATCAGCTCTCTGGTGTGGAACTTGTAATTTCGTTTTCTACAAATACAAAGCTTAAATGACAACAAACAACATGTGAATGTGTGTTGCCTATTCCCGATACATCATGCTCTAAGAACCCTTTGAAATAATGTTATCAAGACAGCTGATAACAAACAGACATAATTGACAGACTCAACAGCTGATAATAATTACATTTTTACATTCATGTGGAGTTTACATGCACTGTGTATAATTGTTTATAATATAAGATTCGTAAAAGGATTGCATGATGTAGTTCCAGGCCTGTTTCAAAATGCAGTTTAATGAGTTAACGTTGATATGTTGTTCAACAGTGCATATGTTATTATAATTATTTACACCCCAACACTACAAAATAATGTGTAATTAAAATCACAAGTCATCTGTCACAAAGCACTAGACTTCTCATTGCTCATTAGCAGATTAACGTGATTAATTCAACCCTCGCCAACGACTGCCTGGAGTTCTAGTCACATGACAGAACCCAGAGTTCCTGTAGCGTCTGTACACTAAAGTGTTGGTCCAAAAGGTCAGGGTAATTGTGAGCTGTGATCTATAAGCCATGACTCTGTGCGGGCCTCAGGGTATAGCTATCAGGACTCAGCATTTCAGCCAGTTTAAAGGTAATGGGTTTTACAGAGAGCCAACATTGCACTTGGTCCACTGCCCCACTATGACTGCCTGGTGTAGGACTGGGGGATGATTTACTGTACTGTTGTTTACTGCTCATTTCATTTCAAAGTGCATATTTTTACATTACACATGACATGTTGTGTAGTCCAAGTTATTATCGTGAGGAGATCTGATTTTTAATTATCCCCAAATATGGATTTAAAGACGTGTGTTTGAAAAAGTCTATAGTCTATAAATCTATAGACCTAATTTGGACTCAAACATGAAAGTGTGAGTTCTTAACGTCATTTTGTGCAATGTGGTGTGGTGAATTATATTCCTTGACATTGCCCAGCACTCATGAAGTAATGTAATTTATCATGCATCTGAATCACACTGAATCACACTGAATTCCACTGAATCACTGAGATACAGCCAATGGGAATCTCACACAAACCCCACCTCACCCAGCGCTTTCATTTTGCAAATGTAATTTTCTTCAAAAGTTTTAATGCGCTCAACAGCTTTTCCTCACCTCCCAGAGGAAATCCCATTTGTTACTGGAATAGATTACAGGGCATTATAAAGCCTTTTAGTCTATACGCTGTCTTTCCAACATATTTTGTTGTGCAGTAGAGTAATAATGGCCTGGCTTTCATTTATTGAATAAATCTAAGGCGTTTGTCTACGCCCGCTAGCATAACAGGGAGCATCACAGTGAACTGGCTAACAAGCCATTGCCTCAATTCTGCACGTTACTCTATTGAGGGTGCAATCATTGAGACGTTTTCACCATGCACATTGAACAATATCACCCTTAACAACATGTAGGTAACTGTTGAAGTGTGCATACCAAGACTCAACCCACCTTAATTATTACAGCAAAACATAACTAAAGCTGCATTGGCGTAACCATGGGGACAGTCAGTGTCAGTAGACTAACCAACAGTAGTTGGAAGAGAACTTTTAATAAGTCCTCCTTACTTCCATTGATACTCTCCACCCCATCACCCTCCATGCTGGCCTCACTAGGTCACTCTGTGTGTGTGCATGTTTATGTCTTGGTGGTCTCAGCCGTGTGTTTCAAGGTGACAGGGAAGGACGAGAATGTGTTTCAGTGCGATCAATATCTTATAGATGTCGTATCTTTGCTTTTGCCTGCTTGTCTCTCCTTTTGCCATTTCATTCTCTGGCTCTCTCCCTCTCCCTCCCTCTCTCCCTTTAATGTCTCCTAGAAGTGATGGTTCAATCTTTTCTGTGCAGTTTTTCATCTTACTGCTTGCTAATATGTCCTGTGTTGGTTTGTGTTCCTACAGTTGTGTCATACTCTGTCTCACACTCTCGATCTCTCAGTTTCTCTATCCCTCTCTCCCTCTTGTCTCTGTGCTCAATGTTGATAGGCTGTTGTTGTTGTTGTTGTTGTTGTTTTGTCATTACATGCTCCAGCTCGGTGGACTTGTGTTTTATGAGGATGTGTGCGCAGGGAAGCAACAGGTAAATTGCTGGATATTATTGGCTGGCTTAGCACACCGCTTGCAGGACCCCCTCATCTTTCATCCTTCTCATTCTCCCAGGGCTGGGAGAGGTGTAGGCTACAGCATGGCACATCTGACGTTATACAGTTGTGTCGATTATTTAGGCGGGGGGGGGGGGAAACTAGGATACCCTCATTTGACCCCTTAATGGTCTATCAATTATCTATCAAAATTGTAGCTCTGCCACTCTATGGAAAAATTAATTCATCACAATAATTACCAGTAGCGTTTTTCCCTAAGAATTCTTTAGAACTGTCAAATTGTATTGTCATTGCATTGGTTTTTTGTCAATTCTATTATTTAACAGGGGATGTAATTGTAAACTCTTAAACTATACAACATATCACAAACTATACTGAAGATTTCCCTGAAAATGCTCTGCAGATATACTGCCATTAATTAGATGTATTCAATTATAGACAACTGCTGAATGATACTACGGTATTATGAATAAATGACGGCCCTGTGAAAGCCAAGGCTACTTGCCCAGCAAGACATACGATGCATCGACCAGCCCTGGTTCTCACGGACGCTTATGGCTGCTGCCAGTGGCTTTGCATGGCTCTGTTATGGTCATGTGCTACCCCCGCATGGCTGGGAGAGCAGCATACCATGCAATGGAAGCAAGAGGTGTGCACTCAAGATGTCTGCTCCAGGATCAGCTGTAAGTCATGTAGAGTCTGGTGTGTGCCAGAGCCGTTTATAGCCTACAGGCCCAATGTTGAATTAGACTGTGCCCACAAATGACCCAGGAACCTAGTCAAACAGACATAATGTAGAGTCAACAGCAAAGTAGTTGAAGGCAAAAGGCCAGACTGACAAGTAATCAATATAGAACGAATATGTTAATGTTTCATTGATTATATTTATTATATTTAAGGGCCCCACCAGAACTTGCTTTCAAATGCTGGGCCGAATCGCTACAGTAGTATCAACACCAAATATACAGTTCGGTATCAACACCAAATATACACAAATACAAGTATATGTCAACAATCCTCAAATACTTCATATTGGGCCACCATGGGTTTAAACAATGCCCACATTACCACAGTGGACAGAGTGATGATGCACGGATAAAAAAGCTGTGGAGATCAAGGGTGGATAATGGATGTCAACATGGTAGTGAGAGAAGCGATCCAGGCTGGTGTAGGGTGTGACCCTGCACCCGAGGGACAGCTGCTTGTGGCATGGAGGACTATAGAGGCTGAATGGATGAATACAGCCACCTCCTGTTGAGTGAGAAACACAATCCAGTCAGCCTCTTGGCGTACACAAGCGATTAGGTGTGTGTGGAAAACACTGTGCGGTACACAGCCTGTACGCTGTACGAGCCCCCTGTACGAGTCTGTACGCTTACATTTGGCCGGGTTCACTCCTGCGACTAAATGTTGAATTCTTTCCAAACAAGTCTGTTTTATTTGTGTAGCATCAAAGGTGTAGCAAAGGGCTTCATAGGCTACGTACCCGGAAGTTATAGTCGACAAAAAAACAAATTATTGCACCGACGGTAACTCAAGTCATGTCACAAAATGCATGTAATCGAGATAGATTGTATTTGTAAAATGCTTGTACACACTTTTAATAAGAGCGAGGGCGACAAACAACCTCTTAACCAACTTTCTGATGTTTTTATCTTTCTCTTTGTTTGATCTGTACTTCCCTCCCTCTATTCCCAACCTCTCTCACGCTGGCCTTTTTCTGTTCCAGCTGCTCTCCATTGTTTGGTTTGGGTCACTATGGGGCGTAGGAGCCAGACAATGACCGCGTTATCTGCTGCTCTGCTGCTGTGTCACAGTTAGCCTCGGCTGTGCAGCCATAGTCTAACCTTATTATACACCCATGGAGTAACCTTATTGTACATCCATGGAGTTACCTTATGGATTGTATTTATATAGCTATAGCTTTTCTAGAACAACGTTGTGCTCACATTCACTCATCCATTCACACATTCACACCGACAGCGGGTTAACCATGCAAAGCGATAGCCAGCATGTCGGGAACAGGTAGGGGTTAGGTGTCTTGTTCAGGGACACCTCAACACAGCTAGGAGGAGCCGGGGTTCAAACTGGCAACCTTCCGGTTACTGAACAAGCCTACCTTGAGCTACTGCTGCCCCTCCAAGGTGGGTTATCAATGGCCTGGTAAGAGTTTTCAGAGACCATGGATATATTGTAAGGTTACTCCATGGATGTATAGTAAGGTTACATCCATGGAGTAACGTTAATTTATATCCATGGTCTCTGAAAACTCTTACCAGGAAGTCTTATGCATGTAACAACATTTCAGTGTTGATGAACAATCATACATTTATTCAAACAGTTCTTTAAACAGTTTGTAAAAGAAACCTGTTTTACTGATGAGGGCTTTGATCAGCACTGTGTGGCAGTGTCTCCTGCCTGCTAAATTGTTATTATCCATCAACACCTCCTTCAATTCGTCTTAATACAAACCTAAAGTACCACACAGGAGCTCTGTTGGAGACGTACACAAAATACCCTACTCAATGTAGTTTGTTTCTGCATCGCAGAAACTTTCTGCATCGCAATAGTAACCAATGAGTAATTAATTAAAGGCCTGTAAATCAGACAGATCGCGAGCTGATGTTTCATTCGCTGTGGCATAGGCGTCTGCCCCCTCTTTCAGTCACCTGCACGACACAGCACACACACACACACACACACACACACACACACACACACACACACACACACACACACACACACACTTCAGACAGATATCCAGCAGACAATACTGGGCAGGTTGGATATGTTTACTGTAAAGTAGAGCATTTGAGGCATTGTCCTAAACAATCTAGCGGTGATGTGTCACACATTTCATTGCTGGCATAGGTCTATCCAACAGCATCCAGAAGCCATTGATAACCCACCTTGGAGGAAAACATTTCCTGAGAGAGAGTTCAATCTCAGCGACCCTTCCAGGACACATTGGTGAAACATGGTGTTGAGTGTTTGTAAAGGTTAATGTTGGAGCATGTCCCATGTCACTTTTATTACAGCATAAAACTACTCTGCCGTGTTAGGTTTGCACACATCTCCACATCAGCAGGGAGAATTTTATTGTCTTCTGTTAATAGTGCAAACAATGCAATCCTTGTGTTTACTGTGTGCTGGCAGACCATTTTAGTTGTAGGGTTCCTGTGGTTTGGTTTTATTTTTACCAATCATCACATATACGTGCTGTATGTATATGGGTATAAATAAAGGTTTGATACTTTATACTTGGAAGCATTTGCTTACCCCGGCAATCCACCAGGATTCTATGAACCTATTGGTTTGGGAGTTTGCAGATGTCAGCAAATCCATTTTTAATCTTCCCCAAGTATATCCTATATCATATACAAATAGTTTTGGTTTGTGATAAGATATTTATAAGTTGGTTGAATATTTACAATGAAAACACGGATGTGCCATCTCATGTTTGCACATCCGGCTTTAAGGTCCTCTGTTCACTGTAACTAGCTTTAGATAAAAGCCTCTGCTAAGTGATGGAATAGTAAAAGAGGTACATGAATATCAAGTCCTGACTTGATTGGAGGAGATTTACTTTTGCTGTATTACCAAAAATAAAGCCACATTTTCTGTAAGCCACCGGAGCGCTGAAAATGGGGTTGTATGTCTCTAAATACCAGAAAGAACCCACTCCATCGTATAAGCCATCTTATAACACATCTTTGCATACAATTATACACAACACACCTGCATGACTCGCCCAATGCTGTTGTATAACCGTAACAAACAAATAATAATCTTCTTGGATCCCTGACCGCACCACTTTGACGGAAAATTAGGCATATTTTATTTTGCAAGCAATTCATTTAGATGCAGAGGCTCTGAGTTATTGTTCATGGACTGAGAGCCCATTGTGGAAAATGGTCTTCCTTCATGTGAGAAAACAATATATCATTGGAGGCATTTTCAACCAATTTTATTCAGTCCTTCTAGTTTCAGAGTTCTCTGCTGCTAGGCTAGTGCAAGTAAATGGTAAGTGCTAGCCTGCTGATAAAAACAGTCTTACCCACTCCACAGTACACCCGAGGTAAATCAATTATAACACCAGACTATTGATGTATATGTCTGTTGATATAATAATAATAATAATAATAATAATTAACAATAATAATGTTAGAAATAAAACAAATCTTACATCGCATAAATCATCACAGTTTGAGGGACTAGTTTCTCAGCAGCAGCTCAATTTTACTTTGGTAACCTAGATAATTATCAGTCTGCCGCTGCCATAGCCTACTACAGGGCTGCCAACTCTCATGCATTGGCCGTGAGACACGCATTTGACTGGCTTCACACTCTCTCACGCCACACCCCCGATATCTCACGCTGAAGTGTCAGTCCACCGCTCTGAGCGTCTCGTTTCAACGCGATGCATTTATTCATTCTCTACCTGACGCCACTGGTGATCGATTAGTAAAGCATTCAAAGACCGCGAGGGGGTGGAGCTCGGAGCTCGTGCTGTCGGAGAAAAGTCAGAAAAGTCAAAAAGTCCCTAAAAATGCCATGAAAGGTTGGTTTTACTTCACACATTCTGTCAACACAGACATTTACATCGATAGTCTGGTGTTATAATTGATTTGCCTCTGTGTACTGTGGAGTGGCTAAGACGTTTTTTTATTGGCAGGCTAGCCCTTACCATTGACTTGTGCTAGCCTAGCACTAGCAAACTCTGCAACTAGGACTGAATGAAACAAGGACTGAATGTCATTTCTTGAAAACTTCTCCAATGATAAATAACACACTGGCTTACTTGGTAATGAGGTCCTATGTGCAAAATTCTGAACTACCCCTTTAAGTCCTGGGATTCGTGCTCACCGTTTCTTTTCGGTGCAGACGGTGGACGGCCCAATAGGAGGCTGCTGTGGATCTAGGAGCCGGTTTATTTGAATTTTTTATTTTTTTATAATTTGAGGCAGGTTATACATGCATCCACGTCTCTTGGGATTGGCCCTCAAAAATACCTTGCAAGATAAACTTGTAAAACCAGACAAATACCATGCAGCTTTACATGCATTAGGTCAATTTTGTTTGCTCACATTTAAAATGAACTGATTCCCTCATCTGCAATGATGACATGTAGTCTTTGGATATATCAGCAATTGATTGGTGTTGTCTTATATTTTTTTAACATTTTTTTCATTTTTAACAATGGACAAGTCATAATTATTAGTTATTAATGTTCACATTTAAGGTTGTTCCTGCAACATAAACCCCATGATCATAATGGCACAGAGGCAACCGGATGTGGCATGAATCACGACTCCGGGTCAGGGTTGCCGGGGACAACCAGCCAACTGCTACCATACCACGGAGCCCTGCTATTTTTATTCAAATAAATTGCTTTGCTTGCTCTACTTTTACATGGATCTGTGTTTTGTCATGACTCATAAAGGAAGATCTTCAAAGAGAGCAATCGCAGCAGAACGAAAATACCAAATCAAATCAACATGCCCTGCTATTGTTGCAGGACCCAGGCTGAGATGGCTCACACGTGTCGCGGGACCATCAACCTGGCCACGGCACACATCGACACAGAGGACGCCTGCAACATAGTGCTGAGCAGCGGAGGGCGCACTTACCACCTCAAGGCCAGCACCGAGGTGGAGCGCCAGAGATGGGTCACTGCGCTGGAGCTGGCCAAGGCTAAAGCCATCCGCATGATGAACGATCAGTCGGGTAAGGGTTGCTGTTTCGCTTGTATTACTCTTTGGTTTTGGAGAATACTGAATGTCAACGTGTGCTACCTGTGTAAGCGATTGAACGGCGGAGGGCCAGTGCAATAAGTTATTTTCAGTGTTTGGATCAGATGTGTTCACTGGACATCATACTGCTGTAGTCTTGTAGATAGTGTACCCCTGGGGTCCATCCCGTCACCTAGACCTACACGCTATGACCAGCCCTGAGACTCTAAGGGTCTTTAGAAGAATTATTGATATCCCTCACATGACCTTCAATTTGAATGAACTCTTATTAATGATGTTTGGTGCATTCAGTACATGTAAGCCTGACTTGTATTTGAGCTATACATCCCATTAGGAAGGGTATTTCCAAGCCAAATGGCTTTGCTGTTGACACTTTCAGTTCAAAATCAGGGTGAAAACAAGAATATCAATCTGTGAGTGAGTTAGTGAGTGAGAACGAGAGAGATCCCCTGTGGGATATTGATTATTATCACTCCGCCTTCACGGAGAAGATGTGTGCTGCATGAACACAGGCTACTCCTCCATTCATTCATAGCCGTAGGCCTGAATCTCTTGAGTTCAAACTTGTGAGATATCAGTGTGTTTGTGTGTGTGTGTGTGTCTGTGTCAGTGTCTGTGTGTGTCAGTGTCTGTGTGTGTGATTGCAGTGGTTGACCTCATAACTGTAATCTTCAAATAAAGATTGCTCTGATGTCAATCCACAGTTGCAGCTTTAACAGTGCTGTTGAGCCATCCATCTTGGAAATAGCACCGTTAGACTTTTCATTCCAGATCAGACTTTTTCTCGCACATTTATCTGTGATGAGGTATAGGCTCTTCATTTTTTGTTCTTGTTGCTTCATATGTATTCCTTCCCATTGCTTCGTGTAAAGCTCGGGCATTCAGTGTAAGACCCTCACAAGCTTCAGGTTCCATTACGTCTTGGAGAAATGTGTCTTTGACTGAGACTATCAATATGTGTTTGTCTCTGAGCACGGTGGCCACCAAACACAGCCACCTAAATGGGATGGGTCTCGCCTAACACCTTGCTTAGTGTGTAAGTTTCAATCATGTGTGGCATTGTCCCTGAGAGACCTCAGTTGTCATAAAAGCAATGCTAAGCCGTATTGCTACATCCAAGTCGACCCTATCTCTCATCTCGTTCACAAGCTTCCCTATAAAAAACTCCATGTTGATGCCAAAGATATTGAACAACCCGGCACTGATTCTGTTTTGCACAACCACTTTGGGTATTAATGGAGCCACAGTTACCAATGCTGGTGGCTACTGGTCTGCATAATTATCTTGAGTGTGTGTTTCCCTTGTGGGGCTTTGAATGTTATCGTTGAAGATATCCAAACTTGATAAACATTTACTTGCTAGTGATGACCATGGACAGTAGATGGCAGTATTTCCCTTTTTCAACTTCAACTTTATCATCTTTATTATAACTAACATTCACTGTTGTATTCTATTCATGCATGAGGTATTGTTTTAAATTATACAGTGGAATCTGGATCTGATACTTACCATCTGATATCTTGTAGTCCTTCTTTAAAATGCTTATCTTTCGAATAATGCTTGTCTCTCTAATATGTCGTATGAATTTCTATTTTTTTGTATTCTTTGTGTCTGCGATGATAAATGAATGATTTTGTTCAGTGAATTCTGAGGGCTGAAGGTGTGCTTTTTCAGAGGATTCATATTTTGTAATAGAGCCTTTAAGGTAGTATTTGTAGGTTGTGGTATTACGTTAAAGTGCCCTGCCCTGTGTGTCTTTATAATACATTCTGCTGGAAACTATAGGTTTTCCACCAGTCAATCTGGGAGACTCCCAACTCGATAAAGGGATTCGAGCCCAGCGTGTAGATGTGATTGATTAGGGAGCATGTTTGATGAGGCTTTGCTGGTTCTTAGTTATATTTCACCCAACTATCCAACGCTCCCCCACCCCCCATCTTCTATTCTCTACTGTCTCCCTCCCACCCACATTCACACAATTGCAATCTTTCCCCTCCCTCTCACTCTCTCGTTCTCTCCCTCCCTCCATCTTGGTCTCTGCCTCCCTCTACCTCGCTTCTCTCTCTCTCTCCCACTCTCTCTCTCTCTCTCTCTCTCTCTCTCTCTCTCTCTCTCTCTCTCTCTCTCTCTCTCTCTCTCTCTCTC